>OW028581.1:17094661-17639661 GCA_932294295.1 Alitta virens
TATAATTGGCATCTCATCATTACATCTGTCACTAGTAGGAACAAACAAGTCAGAGGATCTTTGTGGTAAAAACTTTTTTTTTTTCAGTTCAAAGCATACACGACGCTGTTTGCGACGCTGCGTTTTGCCGTTGTCACATGACGTCACGGACGTTGAAATGTCACGTCATTGTTTGTCACAACAATGAGAAGAATATGTAGTGAGGAATTCGATTGAATGATTGTGGGACTTTTGGTTCGTTTTAGTACATACTCTTTTGAGTGACATGATTAATTTGACACTTCTGGCATATGTTACGTGGCGTCTTTTTAATTTATTACTATCATAATTGATAATCAATCATCGGTAGGTCATGTGGTGCAATTAATAGTGTTATGTTCAATATCCTTTGATAAAAAATTCATAGATAAGTTAAAAAAGAAGCAATTTGACTTTTCACAACACTGGTGTACAGATACGCCTACATAGAAATACAACAATGCTGAACCGAAAATAAAGTGCAGAACTATTTTCGCACCCAAGAGAAAAATAGAAAGAAAAGATTCACATTTGTTGTAAATTTCTAGGAAAATTTTATGAGCTACAGATATACATTAATATATTATGAAGAACTTGCAATGGCAAATGTCAGTCAGTAGGTAAGCTGGCAAACTTGTGCAAGTCTTAAACTTTACCTAGAATTACCAAAACGACTGACATACCAAGCTTATATAGTGACCATAATGTCACTATATACCATAAATAAAAGGCAAAATAATACCATGAGAAGTCTGGGGAACCTGACTTTAGAACAAGTCCTATTCTGAGTTAAATCTGGAATGTTTTTTCTATCGTCAAAATGTAGAAGGACTATTACTTTTCATATAAAGTTGACTAATTTGTTAGTCAAAACGACTTCGGAGAGCCAGTTATTAAAAATAGTCAAATGACTAACTTCAGAGAAAAATGTCTAAAAAGGCTAGTTAAAATTGATGCTCAAAGATATTTTTAGGTCACAATAAAGCATTGATTTGGAATATTTAAACTGATCAATTTCAACTGGTTTGCAAATTAGCACAAATCAGCCATGTTTGCCCTAGCATTTACAAGACAAACAATATCCAATATCACAGCCAATACAGGCACACACATTTCAATAAGTTACTCTCAAGCAAACGAAGTATGTTTATTTAGCAAACAAATACTAGTGACAGCTATGGAACAAAATATTAACTATCGTGCTTATGCAACTTTGTACTGATTTGAACTCGAGACCTGCAAATGGCATTCACCTAGAGTCCTGCCAATACCTGGCAATAAGTTATGGCATTGGAATCGATAGGAAATTTTATAGTGTTCTTGAAGTGGACCACAATACTCTAAGCATTGATTAAACATAAAGTGGCCAATTGGACCATTGTACTGAGGCCATTAAAGACGCTGGAAAGTGGTCAACAATTGGCATAATTCATAAAATGGTGCAATAGTTTAGTCCGCTATGGTGCCTACAGTCTTTATGGTCATATTGTCAAAACTGACAGATTCTGAGACAGTTATCTTATTATTATTTACAAGGGGTGGGGGCCTAGCTTAGTGGTAGCGTGCTAGGCTTCCAACCACTGGGTCTCGTGTTTGATTCGTGGTCGAACCTACATGTATGTTGGATGGCTGTTTCATCCTTCGTCTCATTGCCATGGTCCCTACCTGTCCTAATTAGCCCATCAGGTTCAGAAATACAGGACGTAAAGCCCTAATCCACCACCACCAATTTTTATTTACGACATAATTCGTTTGAGAGTTGACCTATCCGAGATCAACATATGTAGTTTTGTCAGTTCAAGGATTTCTACCCCTGTTACTCACATACATTTGTAGTTTTAAAATGTGATTCACTAAAAATTCAATATATTCCTCGTTTCGGGTGTCTAGAACCCAGGGGAAGAGGGGGGCATTAGATTGCACCCCACCCACTGTATTGTACATTCTCTTTTGCACCCACAATAACGATTGTAATCATGGCAGTTCCATTCAGCCAGCTTGTATTGTGTGGGAAAAACAAATCAGTGTTTGTGGTGGGTTGGTCCGTAGTCAAGGCATTCTCCTTAACAGCAGGTATAGAATGCCATCTTCACGACGGTGCCGGGCTGTCATAAGTTGACCTGAAATTGACGCAAATGAAATATCTCAAAAAGATAAATCTCTAATATGGTGTGGACTCCGACACTGAACATTTTCTCTATTTACCTTAGCCACCTTATGTTTTTTACGAAAAAGTCGGCATAATTATGACCCAGTAGACTTCAGTCATTCTAGAATTACCAAATGACTACAGTTAGTCAAATGTGTAAAGAGTTAGTTATGCCTGATAATTAATTAGTCAAAATGTGTATTAAAAAGTTAGTGAATTTGTTGTTTCTCTTGTGACAAGACTAAAACATTTAGCACCTCGAAGGACTAATAATAACAGTGAAATTCCTCTGTATGATCATTATCATATTAAGAGTTCTGCTATCCTTGCATAGAATTTATTCATGTAAGTCAAACATGGTTCCCATATTTATCGTGATAACTGAATTAAGCTAAAAAAGAGCGTTGCCAATTTAGAATTATTAGCACTAGCTCAAACAACTTTTTTCTGCTTTTGTAATGTTATTGTTATTCTGGGCATTTGGCTGTTTTAACGAATGGGGATGTCTTTAGTCTCATGGGACGTATAATAAACAAGGTAGATGAATGAGGTGGAATTCATCTTCAAACGTAAACGAAAGGATTTGAACTGAATAGCAAAGGAATTTGACAGAGTGCTGTCTGCTGGTGAAAATTGCTTTTGAAAACGGGGAATATTCAACCCACTGCATCAACGCATAGAGAGCGGACCAAGACAAGCCTTTTCAGGAGTTGCCAAGTGGGTGGGCATTCCTCGCAGCACAAAAATACATACAAAAGGTGAGATTGGAATTTGTCTTCTATTTTTGCTTTCCTGCTGTATTTTTTTTTGCAGAAAAAATCACACACTTACTCGCTTTTGGTTAATTACATGGATATCCACATGAATACTTCGAAGTAAAATATACTAAAAGTAAATTTGGTTAATGGCATGTTTTGGGCTACTTGTATTACTTTTAATATATACTTTAATAAGCAAGCAGCGTTCATGGATAAACCACTGTGATTTATTGACAAGACAGCATGTGAAAAATCGTTGTATTTTCGTAATCCATTTTCATGGATTAATGCTTAATATAATCAAGGTTTCTCATCTAATCATTACGTCTGCCTCTAATACAAACTAACGGCACCAAAACTAGGTCAATTACTGCGCCCGTTGATTTCAATGTAGCTGCGAACAAAGTAGTTCATCAAATATCGCCGAATCTGGTGTTATTTCGAGTTTTTCATCATGGATTGTCGCCGTTTTAGACTGTGATGTTTGCTAACAACTGATACAAAGTGTTAAAATCCTTACTCCCCCACCAGGATCGTTGCTCCGTCCGAAATCTGGCAGACCCTCAGGGCTATCACCCTTCGCTAAGCGCCCCTCAGTAGCAGAGGGTCTGTATAGGAGACTCCAAGCTGACCAAGCTTTAATCACTTCCAAATAAACCACGACAAATCAGATAAGTCATTCTTTTCTAATGAGCACATCTAAGAGTCAAATACTTTCACAAAAGCCATACTATTTATATTTCCCCATAAAAAAAACATGGACCCTAAATATGATTAACCCTGATATGAATGAAGGGCAGCATTGCTCCATGGCTTTTTCATGAAATCCTTTCTTTCTTGTGGCTCTCATTTTCTCACTTTCTTGCATATTGATCAGACATAATAAGATGTCACTTAGTTCAAAGCCAAGTCATCCATCATGTAAAGAAAGAAGCTAAAGACACAATAATGCTGGCAATAATGAACAACAATTTCTTCAAGACATTCATATGGAAATGAGGACTTCATTCTTTCTCACTTCTTGATAAAAAGCACAACAAAAGTGTGATAGCCAGTCATGATCAGCCAGTCAAATTGCTGGATATATTTCTCATAGATTCAAAGGGCCCTTAATACATGCAGAATTACTCCAATCAAGTGAAAGACTAATGAGGTGAAGCTGGGGAGTTTTATCGTCACATAAACACCTTTGTCTCTTTTATTATTGTTTATCTCATCTCCTTAAGGGTCTTGCAAGAAAACAGTGACTCCCTTAAGGCTAGAATTCTGAGTGTTATTTAAGTTTAGCTTAATGATTTACGTATAGTTAGTTTCATAACATATGGTCGATTCTAGACAGCTGTGGCAACCTATTCCTGGCTGTAGCAGTGTAGCTATATGGAAGACCTTATATTCTGGTTATAAGGTCTTTGGCTATAACTGGCTAAAGCCAGTGGCTCCTGTCTACTCCTAACTTATAGTCGGCTTATAAACATTGGCAAATGTAAGAAATGTATCAGATATATCATAAATACGTACTTTTAGATCCGGCTTTCAGTAGCCAGCTATAGCCAGACAGTTCCGTTTAGTAGCAGGTAGGTAGCATCGTATGGCAGAAGTTGTCTGGCTTTGTCTAGTTTCAATCTGACAGGTCGTTTTAAATGAAACTAACCCACTGAACCTGCAATATAAACATTTTCCTCCTGGACACAGCTAGTTGAACAAGTACTGGGTGGGCCCAAACATTATTCTTTTTCTGTGCTAGATTTGATATTGAACTAAATAACAGTCGGAGTCTGTGTTTTCACACGAAAGACAACCTCATCGTACAAAGGGAAGCTTAGAGCAAACTAATTTCCTGTTACTTTTTCTACCCAAATGGACATTTCATCATCGCTGTACTAGTTATGAGACCGAGTTTATATATTAGTTGGCATATGCAGACTCTAAAACCAGTTATTTAATTTTATTGGATCGAGTTATTGGTGAGCATAACATCCCAGCCTGGCAGTGGCACTGATAACACGTATTTTTATATCTGTTAAAGTAAAAAAAGCTACAAATATATAATTGTCTATCTTTACAATCTCTTTTCACAGCAACTCTTTATGGCAATTTTCAACTGCATTTTGACATTTTCTGTGTATCATTTGTCTTAGAACTCATCTTTATTTGAAGTTACAGCAGCTACTGTTATGCATGACTGTAGTTTTTTCCATGTCTGATTTTTGTTCACCTGTAAATCAGAATAGGTGGCGCCACCGAAGGGAGCCATTTATTGGTCACACGATCTGCTTTGGGACACCTTGGCTAATTAGGTTTAGCCCAGAGGTGTCCTCTATCGGCAGCTGTGTCAACTAACTCTCCAGGCATTGATCACAGCCTCTGTGGTCTTCCCCTGTGGCCTACCTCAGTTGGAGACAGTTGCTCCAATGCGTGGTACTTAGATTTCTCAAATCGTGCCTTATTTCAAATTTATAAGAGAGTGTCCATATCACCCAATTATACTATAGGTAAACAGACCAAGCCTACACAGTATCGGATTAGCCTGTTTTTAGAAAAACGTGATAAATTTGGGGTTATTAAGTGCATTTCATAAAGACATAAGCAATATTACGTTAATTGTCAGGAGTTATACCCAAAGCAACACTATAGCTACGCAGTATCATATTTGCTCGTTTATGACAAAAAGGTTCTTTTCTTGGTATTTTAATTGCATCCAATAACAAAATAAGTAGTTAACGTCAATTATCCTGAATCAGTTATTGACCAAAACAATTAACCACTATTAATTGGCCATTCATCATAATTTGATAATATAATCTGATAAGAGACACAGTAATTTATTGAGTCGTGCGTAATTAGCTGGGTCATTGACTTGACTACTGAAAAACAACTATTTTTGTTGGGTTTTTGTGTTTGCCTCAGTTTAGACACACCCTGCATAAAACTCGGCCAATGTGATATCTGATGCTCACCTGCTCCGCTGAAGGACCCGGGTTCAATCCCAGGCCCGGACACCTTTCGTGAGCATCATCCCAGCTGGATGTCGTTCGGATGAGACGATAAATTGGCCGTTCCTTGTACTCAGTGTCTATGCTGAGGCAAGTAAAAGATCCCACCCATGGGGTAAATGTGTAACATGGGTGAAACTCCTTTTTACCTTAACAGTCAACCCTCGATAGTGACAAGAACTTGCCTTAGAGGGCTGTACTTTCCATTTCTATGCCTGGGTTTGGTATTGAACCCAAGTCCTTTAAAAGGTGCTGATCAACATTTTACCCACTGTGCCAAGTATAATTATGAAATGACTCAAAATGAATGCAAGAAGTAACACAAGTTGGAGAGAAAAGTACAATGAGCCTAACGCCAACTTTCTAACAAAGAATGATTCCTGTGACAATTAAAGCTATATATAAGCCATTGTGAGTTTTGTAATTTCTGCAGTTTTTCTTGGATCATAAGGATAAAAAGATGACCAAAAAAATATTACTAGAAAGACAGAGAACTTTAAGTTAATTGTATTGGCACAGACTGGTGTGGTCATCAAATACACAGATGGGGTTTGACTTATTAATAACATTTCTGTCAAATTCGTGTTTTTCCATGTTTTGTATGAACAAATATGACCCAATGAACACGTGGACAGCCCTAATTATTGTGTTACTTAAGTATTCTTGCTGTTTACAACCATTTAAGAGCACTCCTCCGCATCTTGTATTGTGTGCATGACTGGGACAACTCCCACGCAATTAAGGAGTTGTTGGGGACTTAGTAATGCTCTTGAGGTGTTAAGGGAGATAAAGGGACAATGCAATAAAACCAGTTTCAGAAATTGATGATAATCAGGCTGGTATAACAGTTCATGAGTTTGCTATTTTTGTTTCATAAACCAAAAAAATACTAGGTCACTTCACAAGTTGTGAGATGAAGCTGACTGACTTGTTAGTCAAAATGGTATTGAGTTAGTCATTCCAGACACAATGTAGTATGCTCTTAAAGTAGTCAATATTTCAATGTTGGTTTGACCAACAGGGGCCTTGGGGAAATTTTCAATAAAGCCCAAAATCACTAAGCAACAGGATCCCGGGTTCAATTCCTGGTCAAGCCTAAGTTGGATGGCTGTTTCATCCATCATCTCATTGCCATGGTCCCTGCCTGTCCTAATTAGTCGTACAGCTGTCTATGAATTAGAAAAATTTAACAAATGGTTGAAAGTGAATAAATTTTCCCTAAATTGTAATAAAAGTAAAGCAATGGTATTTCATATGCCACAAAAGCGATTAACATACCCAATTGATTATGTAGATTCCTTTAATTATCTGGGTATCTATATCGATAAAAATTTAGCATGTAAATTCCACACAGACTACATATCAACCAATATTTCTAAAGTTGTGGGTGTAATAAATAAACTGAAGCACTTTCCCACTCTCTTATTGTTCCACATTTAAATTATGGTGCTCTGTTATGGGAAAAATATAATGATAAATTGTTCAGGGTACAAAAAAAAAAAAGCAATACGATCAATAACTTTAAGCACGTACAATGCTCATACTAATCCACTTTTTAAAGAACTAGGTTTACTAGAATGTAAGGATCTAACCATTACTAAATCACACCAATAACCATTCTAATTAATAACCACCCATTATCTGGCATAAAGTTCAACATTAACCAATCCATCAATCAGCATGATTCTTTACAAAACTGCATACAGAATTAATTAACTGTCACAAACCACACTTACATGCACCATGCAGCTGTCAAGAAATCAATTAGTATTTCGATAATTTGTCACCTTTTAAGAAGTCAGGACCTTAGTTTTCTCACAATTTCAGACTAGAAAATATTTCTGGTCCCTGAAAACTCAAGGCTGACTTAATGATGCACGTCAATGGCTTTTGTAAGTTTATGGTCAAAAATACTATCTGTCGGTCTGTCTGTCGGTCTCTCTGTCTGTCTGTCTGTCTGTCTGTCAAGCGACCTACATTCACGGTATAGCTATGCACATTCAAGGTATTGCCGGGTGCACAAACTAGTTCAATGTTCAATGCTCTAAATTGTTTCTTAAAAAGTGTATAATATCATAATCTTGCAGTTTGGCATTTCTTGAACGATACAGAGTAACTTTGAATCGATGACCATAGGTCAAAAGTGACATGATGCGAGACATTTGGTGAGTTGCTCTAAATGAGAATCTGTACACGCTCGCGCCAGTAATTAAAGCGAAAATAGATGGCGCGGGCAGTCGGCTTGTTCACAGCAAACATATAATATATATATGTTTTCCATTGAAGAACTTTGTTGAGATCAGTTAATCCTGGAAATAGGATAACACACTAGTGATATTAATTTTTATACTACTTGATAAACCCAAACACCCGAATTTAGTTCTATAGGGGCAATAAAATCACTCTTTAATGACCCAATCATCACTTGAATTGTGTCAGTTTTATTATGGTAGTTGGATATTGGATAATAGCAACTTACCAGAAGGCTCAGTAAACACTTGAAAGTAGCACTGGTTCCTTTGATCATTGATTATGTCTGTCAATTCACACCGATATTCCCACGTTGCCTTCCAAGAGATGGGCCACTGGGTCTGCAATCTGTACTTTTGGCTTAGCTGTATGTTGTACTTTGGATTGCATGGTGATTAGTTGGTGCAGGCAGGTTAGAAGTAGGGTGCTTGTTTGGAATGCTTTATGATGGCTGTTACATAACCAAAAAGGGCCTATCTCAATATCTCCATGCTACTGGCCTGAAGCTTAATCAGGTTTATATGACCAGCTACCAGAGGCAGATGTAATGATGAGATGATAAGACTTGGAGTCCACACCGTGTTACAAATTTACCCCATGCATTGGAGTGTTTTACTTGCCTCAGCATAGACACTGAGTACAAGGCACCTCCAATTTAACATCTTATGCGCCTGACATCCAGCTGGGATGTAGCTAATGAAGAGTGCCAGGACCTACAACAGAATTGGCAAGTGCGGAGTTGGTGATGATCATCATGCTTCTCAGCTGCTTAAACTGATATAATATTTATATGATTTTATAAATGATAAATTCATTATAAAGCAGCTAGTACCAACTACTTTGAATGACCACATAAACAACTGCCATGAATCCGCTAATTAACCACATTTTTAAACGTATAAGTGATGATTTCATATTATAAATTCATTCAACCAGTCCACCATGACACTAGCAAGCTGTGCTGTCCTATGTTTAAATCTATGCTATCTTTGGATATAAAGTTGTTATCTGTAACTGTATTTTGGACAGTGGTTCAAAGCAATATTGACTTATGGACATAAACATAGAAGTCCCTCCCAAAAGTGGATTTTCACAGAAGGTTCTCTATATTTCCACCAGGTGGCTATGACAGAATACGGCAATTCTATTGGCTGAAAAAGTTCCCGCCCTTGGCTGTGATTGGCTGAAGCAAAGTGCATCCAAGCAGTAGTATTTTTAGTGCATTTTAATGTATATTTGACACCTTATTAATCAGTTGATTTTTGTTATTTTCTGAGAAAGTTATATTTATTGAATAAGTCAATGATTAGTTTCTACGTCCGAAAAGCAAAATGGGTATTAAGAGGAGAGGAAAAACTTATGTCCTGCTGAATTCAGGGCTGTTCAGTGAAAAGACTCTATTTACGAATGCCAGAATATGATCATAGTAAGTATGAAATCTATTTGTGACTCATTATAGTATGAAAACCCTTTGTGTAAACTTTTTCTGTTATCTCGTTTCGTTTGGCAGTTTCTCAATGACTGTTAGCTATGACTTTTACTTCCAGCTGTCCAGTAGAATGTCCACTGTTTTTTCTATATATTATTGTACAGAATACTAATCTAGCTGAGGTGAGATAGATTCTCAAACACAAGAATACTTCTCACTATAAAAAGGGCATTATGGCGGTAGAATCTGTTGACTGCCCGAGCATTGGATATTTTATTAATGCCACATACAAAAGCCAGCTCCATAACAACTCCTAGACTTAATATTGTTGGCTATCCTCTATGTAGACTGAATCACTGAGAATTGTCTTTAACAATTGTCCTGCATGTATCCTTTATTCATTTGTCCTTTTGCTCATTTTCTCATTTATCCTTTTGTCCATATGCCGTCTTGTTTGTGCCCATGACGCCATGGTTCCACTAAAATGATACTTTCAATGATTATTTCATGAGGATAGTTCATAGTTATGACTTTATGATGTATTTCATTTCCAGTGTAGGTGCTTATTGAGTTCTTGACACACAAATGGTCCATAAGTAACAGTGGTATTCAAGACCTTAAAGCACAAGTTCTCCGAACCATCACTGCATGTACATAACCCTTTTTTTTTAGGCTGGGGTTGTGACACTACAAAGCTTCTGCTGGGGTACGAGATTGTAAATAATGACAACTTTTTTTGCAATACTTATCTTGTCTTATCTTATCTTATCTAGTCTTATCTTATCTTATCTTATCTTATCTTATCTTATCTCATCTCATCTCATCTCATCTCATCTCATCTTATCGTATCGTATCGTATCGTATCGTATCTTATTCTTATCTCATCTTATCTTATCTTATCTTACCTTGTCTTTTCTTATCTTATCTTATTTTATCTTATCTCATCTTATCTTATCCTATTCTTATCTTATCTTACCTTGTCTTTTCTTATCTCATCTCATCTTATCTCATCGTATCGTATCTTATCTTATCTTATCTTATCTCATCTCATTCTATCCTATCCTATCCTATCCTATCCTATCCTATTCGTATCTCATCTCATCTCATCTTATCTTATCTTATCCTATCCTATCCTATTCTTATCTTATCTTACCTTGTCATGGATGCAGCATTAGAACCATATATCAAAACGATTTAACCATTGATAAATATGTTTCATAAATAATTAAATAAATAAGTATCAGCGTCTCTTTCTGCATAAATAATTATCGATAACAACTTAAATAGATGATGAGGTCATGCCAACCATTCATTCAGAAAATCTTGTGTAGGAGGCAGTAATATATAAATAATGGATGGTGAGGAAAGAGGAAAACAATATGCAGTTTTACTGGCCCAAGCTATCTGAGGCCAGTAAAAGTGCATATTGGTCGACTCTCCATCCACCATTTGTTATATTCAACACCTAAATTAATATATAATAATTGAATTAAAGTATTAATTTGTAAAAATGCATCGTTCTATGTTAATAGTAAAACATTTCTTGCTAAGTGCAGGCTTTGAATTATGACAAATCCAGCAGCATAAAAGGCATCGGCCAGTTAGCGCTCAATTGGAGATCCTGGTTTCAATATGTGCTAAATAGCTTAGCTTGACATTGGCGCTTAATATTTTATTTATTTATTTATCTTTATTGACATGTGGTTTTACATTACAACAATAGAAACATCATACTTGGAAACATAAACCACCCAGCCCCATAAGGGCTTATATGTCACTCCATTTTAGTGCTTAAATACGTGACGTCTAAATAACAAAAAGTAACTGTTTTTCTTATTTTCATAGCTTTCAGCAAAAAGTTAGCCAATTGTACCTGATATTCGTTATTAATAAACACAAATTTTTCAAAATCATCATACTCATCGAAATTACTATTAATGTCACTAATATTATTATAAAGACTAGTCTCATATCATTATAGGCATTACATACACATAGTACATGAAATTCATCTTCTATATTATATGTAACAGAATTACATAGTTTACAAACTCTGTCTTCCAATGGAACATTTCTAAATCTTCCAATTTCGACATTAATTGGCAATATCCCTGCTCTAAATTGAGCTAACAATGATCTATGAATACGTGGTAAATTACATGTAATATACTTTTCCAATGAACATGAAATCTTATAAATATTGTAATACCTTAGTTTGGGTTTGTTATATCTAGTATTCTCCCAATATATCTGTTTTATTTTACATTTAAGCAGTCTAATATCACATTCCAAATTATTATGCAATAATTCAACCATTCCTACTTTGCTAAAAATTTGTTTTAACTCATGTGACCAATTATTTCTACATTTACTAATATCGTAATCAAATATTTTTCTAGTTAGTCTTTCTCTGTCCATTTTCAATAACCTATTACAATATTTACACATATTTACATTACTGTTGCAGAAATGTTTTACTATTAACATAGAATGATGCAATATCATTTTATATGTTAATAAGAAGCAGCACTTGGCATTACACAATAGCACAATATTCTAAATAAAAAATTAAATAAGAATAAAAAAGTTAATTTTTTTTTTACAAATTAATACTTTAATTCAATTATTATATATTAATTTAGGTGTTGAATATAACAAGTGGTGGATGGAGAGTCTACCAATATGCAGTTTTACTGGCCTCAGATAGCTTTGGCCAGTAAAACTGCATATTGTTATCCTCTCTCCTCACCATCCATTGTTTTAATAATTGGTCACCATGCTGGTGCAAGTAAAATAACCCATTCATGAGGTAAATGTGTAACAGGGGTTGAAATCCAAACCTTATCATATCATCATTACATCCGCTTCTGGCAAATCATAAGGGACGAAATAGTTATCAACAAGTGAAAAATCCATATTGAAGGATAAATGACATTAACTGACGTTAGGACTATAATGCTACGTCACTATATTTAGCCCACTACCGGAAGTGACGTAACAATCGGACGGATATCTGGTCATTGCCATCACCAAGTTCACATCCTAAGGAGAACAATTGCGCATTTTTCTTTGTCCACCAAAGGGGGGCGCCAGTGACAATAGACAATAGACAATTGTAAACAATTAGCTGTATACTGAGAGTGGAAATAAGGCAATTCAATGAGCTAGTAAAGTAATGAGACAATTATACCTGTGCAATACAACTTGTCAAACAAAAGGAATTAATTACAAAGCCCTGTAGAGAATGCCATCAGCGCAGTGGGCTAAATGGCTCGTAAGATATAGACTTAATGTCTCCATTCAAATTTGTATGAATGCTGACATGAATGCTTTTATTGATAAGTGAACGAGAAATGAGGACTGTCTCAAGTACACACATTCATGCAGATCCTGACAAAGTGCCTAATGACAGAATCAGTGTCTGATCAAGTGGTTAAGGAGGCACCAGTGTTCTTCTGTGAGGCCCCTAGTTCGATTTTTAATCAATGCATTTGCTTAAATCCCAACTCGACGGTGATTTGATCATGTTTTACGCATAGAAAATATTGGCTGTCAAAAATGACTGAAAACTAAATATGAAATAATCTTAGTTTAAGCTTGATAAATGTAATTAACTCATACAGTTTATGGCGGCATATATGCATGGCCGCCATCTTGTTTTTCTCATTATCGCACATTTGACTCCTTTTTGTCGCTGCAACAGCCAAATTTGATGCTTTCAACTGTGTTACATAGAGTATATAATATTCTATAATGCATCCCTTTGTATCTATACATCCACTGGTCGTTATAAATTCATCATCCATGAAGTTTTCAATCCTTCCTTTGAGACATTCATCATTAGACTATCATCGATCCATGCACAAAAGTAAACATGTCGAATGTTTTCATAAAATGTTTGTGTTTTTATTTCGAAAGAAATTCAGTCTGAGTGGTCACCCAGATTGCATCGCAAATCGTATAAACGTCGGCGCGATGTCGGCGATGTCAAAACGATGTTGTACCGATGGCGACCGATATAGAAACGACGCTGGCCCAATTTTGGAATGCTATCTTGGCAATAGCTAGGCAACAAGGGCACAGAAAAATCCTATCTTAAATCTCGTTTATTGTTTTGAATTTTCTATTGCCTGAATGCTGTGTTCTGAAGCTTTAGTCGTTTTTTAAAAGCTAATAGGTAAATGGATTTGGCCAGCTGCCAGCGGCTTATTGTGTGGAAACCTGCAGCATTATCTCATGAAATTACATAAGCACTAAATTTGGAATAGATTATATAAAAGAATGAAATAAACATATATGCATTACCAATGCAATTTTATTTGTAAATTTTATGAATGTTCTTGCTTAATTTGTATTTCTATTCTAAAAGTAAACTAGTATAAATACATTACCAATGCAATTTTATTTGTGAATTTTATTAATGTTTTAGCTTAATTACATTGTTATTTCTTATTATTACGCCTGTATTGTAAACTACAATTCAATGTTTTGTTTTATTGCAATAAAAATATTAAATCTCAATCTCATAATTTAGAGACGGTTATAATGGTCAATGGCGATAATTATAAGTGAGAAAAGAGGAAAATCGTTTACTTTTATAGAAATCTCAGCAAATCTTCATATTAGGTGGAAATAGACATGGCACATGATTCTGACACATGCAGCTACATTTATCCAAATGATTTAATTGCAGTTATTTTCAGTGGTCAAATTAACACCATCTGTTTGGTTTTTTTTCCAGGCAAGCAACAAGAATCGGCAGAGGATGTCACTGTCGCCATAATTGTCCTAATTGTAAATAACAATAAGAGATGCAATTTTGGGCTGAAAATTATCTTGGAACACTTTTAAAAGGATTTTGGCAGAGAGGCTGATTTTAGTCCCCACCGAATTTACCATAATTATTGGCTTCACCAAAATATTCATTTCAATATGTCGTGAACAATGTAAAAGGTGGGTGGATTGAGTTAGGGGTTTACCTCCTGTGTTTCTGCACCTGTTGGGCTAATTAGGACAGGCAGGGCCCACGGCAATGAGATGATGGATGAAACAGCCATCCAACTTAGGCTCGACTGGGAATCGAATTTGGGACCAAGTGGTTGGAAGCCCAGCGCTACCACTGAGCTATGCCCCCAGCACCCTACAAAGTAAAAATTTCCGCAAGTCAATATATGGAGCAGAATTGGGAAGATAAGATAAGATAAGATAAGATAGGATGAGATGAGATGAGATAAGAAAAGACAAGGTAAGATAAGATAAGAATAGGATAGGATAAGATAAGATAAGATAAGATAAGATAAGATAAGATAAGATAAGATAAGATAAGATAAGATAAGATAAGATAAGATAAGATGAGATAAGATAAAATAAGATTAGAAAAGACAAGGTAAGATAAGATAAGATAAGAATAGGAGAAGATAAGATAAGATAAGATAAGATAAGATAAGATAAGATAAGATAAGATAAGATAAGAATAAGATAGGATAAGATAAGATAAGATAAGATAGGATAGGATAAGATAAGATAAGAATAGGATAAGATAAGATAAGATAAGATGAGATAAGATAAAATAAGATAAGATAAGAAAAGACAAGGTAAGATAAGATAAGATAAGATAAGATAAGATAAGATAAGATAAGATAAGATAAGATGAGATACGATAAGATAAGATAAGATAAGATAAGATAAGATAAGATAAGAAAAGACAAGGTAAGATAAGATAAAGATAAGAAAAGACAAGGTAAGATAAGATAATATAAGATAATATAAGAATAAGATAAGATAAGATAAGATAAGATAAGATAAGATAAGATAAGATAAGATAAGATAAGACAAAACAAGATAAAGTTAGGATACGATAAGATGAGTAAAAAAATATTGGACAAATAATGTGATTTTAATGTTTAGATAAGATAAGATATCGTATCTTATCTTATCTTAAATGTTTAGTTAGTAATGATGAACATGCACCAACACAGTGCCTTTATCTTTGTACACAGGTTGTGTGTCGTTAATAATATTCGATACAATAAATACTGTTGATACTTTTTAATCGATAGTCGATATAATGTATCCTTGATATTCCTGGTTTTTCTCCTTTACTGTAATAACTGAGATGGTATATATAGTCATAATTTATTCTCATTACTCGAGAGAGATGCGAGATTACAAAATGGCGGACGAGATCAAGATGAGCATTGGGTGTGTGTTGACAGGTTATTATTGTTGGCAAAATAACTATCTAGCAGCATGATTTTCCTAAAAATACTAATGGACCCATCCAAAACCATCAGGTGCAGTCAATAGACTAAGAACATAAATGCTGATGAAAATGCATATTCATTAAAAATCTAAAAATCTGAGCAGTTTAAATATTACATCAGTATTGCATTGTAAGAATTCACTCAAGATTCCATGTTAAATGTTGTTCAGCCCTGACACTGTAATACTAGAATGAACTTATTCTCATGGTAAGGACACTAAAGTTGCATATGACTTTCCAAACTACAACACTGAAATATTGGTCGCAAAAAATACATAAAACCACCACAAACCCTTCCGCAGCTGGGCAGCTTATTTGCCCAGGCTTATAGATGCAAAGCAAACTAAATACCCTTGTCCTACAAATCATGAAAATTACGGTCGATCCTCTGCCAATGGCCCAATATTGATCCCAGGTCCATGACCTGTGACCCAATACCATCATAATTGACCCACAAGGTCAATTATACCCTGACCTCTGTCAGAATAAAGGTCCTAACTTGCTCCCCTACTCATCTGGACTTCTTGTAATAGCTGGTTATTCATGATAACTGAATATTTACCAATTATGCAGCATATTTGAGGCATTATTATGATGTTAGATAACGTGTTAAGCTTAGATAGACATATCTTTTTTCGCTTACCGCATGATTTTTGACATATTTATTCATATTTCCACGGGACCAAAAATAGAACTGCACAAAGCAAGATGTACATTTTATTTACAAACATGCCTTATTTTACCATTAAACCGGAACTATATTGCAATTTATCAGATTAATAAAGTAAAATTACTACGCGATTGTGCCACATGCGTTTTCCATGCCTTTGGATAAACGCACGGAAAATGCATGCTTTTTGCCTTATTATAATAAGCTAAAAACCATACGTCTTCCGTGCGTTTATCCTTCTCATAGAAAACGCTCATGGCACATTTGGCCATGTATGTATTAATGAAGATTAAGGTATAGAAATTACTGAACACTGCTATCCAGGATAGCACTGGTTGTGGGGCATTTAGGAAATGTACCCCATCAGATATATTATTGCAGCATACGAGTAATTGCACCACTATAAATTATACCGTTTTCTTTCTTCTCCACATTAGTGTGCAGTAGCAGCGATATTTTATGGCCACTATTAGGTCTAAACCAGGATGCAATAGAAATTTTATCATCTGTATATAGCTACACGGTCGTTAAAAAATAGAACTGTAAAATTTGAAATAATCTAGAAAATATAGTTTGTGAAGTTTGATATATATAGATTTGTTTTGAGAGCAAATTATCAAATTGATTCATAATAAATCATCAATGAAAATTCTGAGGTTATATTAACAAACTCTTGTGCCCATGTATGCATGGTTGTATACAATAAACTATCAAACCGTTAGGCTGTGAATAAAATGGCAACAATGAAAACTGTTAGTGTACCTAATTTCGTGAGGACCTAATTTCGTGAAAACCTGCAGCCTTAATCCATAGCTGCTTGAATTTATTTTTCATTGTCATTGCATAACTGCACATCAAAATGCTATTTCTTTTTTTATTCATTAGCAGTGGATGTTAGTTGTATATTAGGGTTAAGGGGAATCACGTTATTAGACCCATCAGAAGTTCTTATTAGTGAGGTGTTTCTAATGTGAAGTTCAATAGTGTCTCAGTTTTCCCCACCTGCTCCAGCTGCCTCTGCATAGTACTAATCTTACAGAGAATAGGAATTCATACCACAGAACCAGTGCCCAATGCTATACACACTTGGGTTCTACATCTTCAGCCTGCTTTTTGACTCCACACAGTCCTTGCTGTCGTACTTATGTAATGTAAATGCAATTAAAGTGACAGATAGATTTCAATTTGCTCATTGGACCAGTACAATAAGCAAAGATATTTTTCAACAGAATTAATGGATCAGTCATACTGCTGCATAGGACCATTGAGACTGTACAGTCTACGGTGTAAAATGGCTAAAAATCGTTTATATTAATTAGTTTTTAGTTTTCAATGTCTCAGGCAGACGTAATGAGGCCATTAGTCAGCTCCATTTACCAATACAATACATTGCTTTTATTGGTAGGGGAGTATATATATATATATATATATATATATATATATATATATATATATGTTTTATTGACATTGTGTTACTAACTGTATATATGCCTAACATTTACATTGTGTTACTAACTGTATATATGCCTAACATTTACATTGTGTTACTAACTGTATATATGCCTAACATTTACATTGTGTTACTAACTGTATATATGCCTAACATTGACATTGTGTTACTAACTGTATATATGCCTAACATTTACATTGTGTTACTAACTGTATATATGCCTAACATTTACATTGTGTTACTAACTGTATATATGCCTAACATTGACATTGTGTTACTAACTGTATATATGCCTAACATTGACATTGTGTTACTAACTGTATATATGCCTAACATTTACATTGTGTTACTAACTGTATATATGCCTAACATTTACATTGTGTTACTAACTGTATATATGCCTAACATTGACATTGTGTTACTAACTGTATATATGCCTAACATTGACATTGTGTTACTAACTGTATATATGCCTAACATTTACATTGTGTTACTAACTGTATATATGCCTAACATTTACATTGTGTTACTAACTGTATATATGCCTAACATTTACATTGTGTTACTAACTGTATATATGCCTAACATTTACATTGTGTTACTAACTGTATATATGCCTAACATTTACATTGTGTTACTAACTGTATATATGCCTAACATTTACATTGTGTTACTAACTGTATATATGCCTAACATTGACATTGTGTTACTAACTGTATATATGCCTAACATTTACATTGTGTTACTAACTGTATATATGCCTAACATTTACATTGTGTTACTAACTGTATATATGCCTAACATTGACATTGTGTTACTAACTGTATATATGCCTAACATTTACATTGTGTTACTAACTGTATATATGCCTAACATTTACATTGTGTTACTAACTGTATATATGCCTAACATTTACATTGTGTTACTAACTGTATATATGCCTAACATTGACATTGTGTTACTAACTGTATATATGCCTAACATTTACATTGTGTTACTAACTGTATATATGCCTAACATTTACATTGTGTTACTAACTGTATATATGCCTAACATTTACATTGTGTTACTAACTGTATATATGCCTAATCTTATGTTCCTGCTGATTAAGAAGTTTTTTAGCCATATAATACTATGATTGCCTTTATGTCTAATAATTGTATTAGCTCCTACTGTACAGGCATTGCCATAGATTCAGATTCAGATTCTTTTTAATTTGCCAAAAAATATTTACAATTGATTTTCATATTTTCATTTATAAACATTTGTTTTGCAAGGAGACCTCACAAAGATATATTTTATCGCTAGCGTGAGGCCACCTGGAGAGATCCATTTAACATAGTGAACATTAAATCAAACACAATATGGAAATTACTCTCATCAGTAGTAGTTTTATCTCCGTTACTCATCTCAAGTTAAAGAGTATATTGTTGAAAAATATTATGAAGAATATTATGAAGAAGCAGTATGTTGAACACTGCAGTCTGCGGAATAAGATGCTGCGGTGCTATTTTTCACATATTTCCTAATTCCAACTAAACTATGTGTAGAGGAGTTTGCAGCAGAGTATAGTACAAATGGCAAACCCATGTATGTGTCATCAAAGCCGAGTACTTTAAATGTGGCTGTAGAGATTTTGCAATAAATACTTGGGACATCTAACTAACTTTAATAGAAGTGATCCTCTTGTGGTCTATGTTAAGAGAGACTTCATTGGTAAATTTAACTCAGCTCTGACTTTTCATGTGTAAACTCTATCAGTCTGTCCATCACTGTCTTCTGCTGTGTATGTCAAATCTTTGGTCACCCAACCTTAATTTCTGCAGACTCAGCAGCTGCAACAAAGTTTACATGTGACATCAGCAGAATGCAAATTTACTCAAAGACAAGGAAATTGTATTATTTTTGCATAAAAAGACTGGGGGCATGGAAGGGTGTTAATTTTCTCTGGTTTTCTATGGACTGAGTCAAGTAGAACAGAATGACTAACTCGGTTACAGCACGGACTCCAAGATAAAGGCAGGAAAAAGCAACGGATTTGGGAGAAGTGTTGAATTGCGCTTTGGCCGCAGAAAAACGACGTGTGAAAGAGTGCGGCCGAGAGAGAGAGATGAGAGAAAAGGACTAATCGCTTTTCGCCATTCAATCTGGATACGGTGTCTGCAGTCCATTTGTAATGCAACAGCGGCTAAAAGGTTGTCGGTCGGTGACTGAGCGACCGCTCGATCCGTTGAGATCGGAAGAGATTTGTCGAGCCAAAACTGCTCTAAATAAGAAGCTGATGGAAAAGGTAACCGCAGAACTGGTGAATCACCCCCTGAGGCTGGGCTCATCCCTTGTCATCCAATACTGACCCTCTGCATCCTGTTGCTGCTGCGGAGACAAAACATTCAAGGTATCAGTCCTGAGACTTCTCCCTAATTGACTCCCATCATGCAATGCGTCAGTCACGTGGTGTTAGATCATTCTCATTGACTTATTAGGAATGTGCTAAAATAAAACATCTCAAGGAAAGAGTTAGGGGTGACTTAGGGTTTGCATGTAAACTTACTTTCTATCATAATTCATTTCTAAAAGCATCCAGCATTATAAAACTTGTGAAAGTTTAATGACACCATGTATTGTGACAGACAAAGGCCATAGAAAGTCTTTGTTATAAACGAGATAAAAGGATGACTGAAGTACACAGTACCATGGCAAACTTATGAAACCCATGATGAATTAATGAATAATTCATTATTTGTCATCAACTTGCTTGCATTGCATTTTGGCTTAGTGGGCCACAAGAATAAAGACAAAACAAAAAATAAAAGCTTCTGCTGCATTTTGAGTATCAGCATTGACAGACATGTTGCATAAAACACCCTCCCTGAACAATACTTAAGTAGTACTTGATTAAATTAACATCAATGAAGCAGTTAACAAATCATAAAACGTGTCCCCAAATTTGCAATTAGAAATCAACCTATCTGATCAGCTACCCTTTGGTTAACGTAATAATGAATATGGTGAGCAGTCAAACATTGAGTTGTGTGGGATAAGTCCAATATAACTCTATGTTGGATGAAAAACCATCATTATTTTCTCCACATTGTATATCATGTACTGCTGCTGTTAAACATACACTGCAGCCATCCACAATACATTGCAGCCAACCAACATAACTTACAGCCATCCAACATACACTGCAACCATTAAATTTACTTTACAGCCATCCAACATACACTGCAGCCATCCAATATACTCTACAGCCATCCAACATACACTGCAGCCATCCAATATACTCTACAGCCATCCAACATACACTGCAGCCATCCAATATACTCTACAGCCATCCAAGAGACACTCATGCTGGATGACAATGAAATGGAAAACAGATATATTTGTCATATCAGTGAAAGCCACGCACACATACATCATATAATATAAGTGAATAAGTGAGTAAAAAGTATATGGAGCAGTTATATTTTTTTTAAATATCAAAATATGGACTGATAGTAAATTAATAACTTTTTAAAAATCAAACGGTAGCCTGCGACGTCATTGGAGAACCCCCCCCCCCCCTTCTTTGGCATGGAACATAGGAAAGCTTTAATGGAAAGATTTTGTTTTTGTTTATGTCTCATTTTGAACATCATTCACTCAACATAGCATGCGTGCGCCAGTTAATAACTATCACTCCTTGGAGCTATTACTGGTAACCGCTCATGAGGATAATAATTAACCAGGAATATTTTAGTCTCTAGAAGATCTTGGAAAGGCAGCATGCTCCTTGTTAATACACGCGAAGTAGCAATAGAAGAAATGGCTTCAAATTTCACAGCTATTTTTGAAATATGTTATAATGTCACAAGAATGTTACTTGACAGGTAACCTCAGCCACTTTACAAAATTAGGCTACTGAACTTCCATCCCATGATAAAATTATTAGTTATAATGAGCTTCATTGTGTGGTAACCTCAGTATTGAATTCATGCATGGTGACGTAAGGTTGACGTAATATAAACATAGGTTGTGGTTTTGCCTTGATTTGATAACATGGAGAATTTTATAAATAGCATTCGAAATATCCAAAAGTGGCATATTGGACAGTTCTATTGCCAAGGACAAGTTTTCAACACTTTATTTGGCATTATGGCTGACAATTGTCTGCACTTTGGCAGACTATGAAATTGAGCAATTTGGCGTATAATTTTGATCAATTATTGTCAGTGAATATAATAATGTTTTTGTGTGCGTGAATAGCCACAGTTTATTCCCAAAGAATTAATATTGTTCAGGATAAAATAATCAACTGTGAACTCAAACTGAGTTCTATCTAAGCAACAAACCAAAAGCCACATTAAGACTGCTTGATTGAAGATATTCCCGTACATGAAATCAAATAGAAATCCTTAATTTCGTTATGTGATACCATGACTTATAAGCATGGCTTACATGGTAGTGATGTCTGGAAATTGTGAAACAATATTTAGGTCATATATATCTGTATACATTTGACAAATAGACACAATAGCTGTCCAAGAAAACTAATGAATAATGTGTTATTACTAATATGTGCACCAAGCATACGGGCAATACATATTTGATTTTATGTGCCAAGAACGATGTTATAACTTTATGTTCCTTTTATATTGTCATTAAGCAAATGATTGTACTCTATTGTACTCTACTGTACCCTACTGTACTCTACTGTACTCTACTGTACTCTACTGTACTCTACTGTATCCTACTGTACCCTACTGTACTCTAGTATACTCTACTGTACCCTACTGTACTTTACTGTACCCTACTGTACTCAACTGTACTATACTGTACCCTACTGTACTCTACTGTACTCTAGTGTACTCTACTGTATCCTATTGTACTCTACTGTACTCTACTCTTTATAGTCGACATGACTAACAGGTTACCAGTTTTAAATATAATTATTTTTGTAATCTCTTTCGTCAGAAACATGCCATGTTAAAAATGTTCTGAAATAACAAAACATCGTCTTTCGCCAATGATATTTGAAGAATGAAATACTGACATGAATAAATGATGAGACTCAGATGTACAGTTTTATGTCTTCGATAACTGCAACATTTGTGGACATAAAAATGTAATCCATGCAAGTTGCATGATACTTACGCATAAATGAACACCATATACCAGTTATATTTGTCGAGACATATTGACAGCAACATAAATTGATTCTTATAACAACTATGAACTTGAAAATGGATACAATTATTGTCAGTAATGAGCATTCTTCCAAACATAATTGCATGTAAGTCAAGCCAGTGTGCTTAAGTTACAGAATAATTAATTGCAAATTAGCAATGCGGTACTTTGTCTTCATGGATATTGCTTAAAACCAGCGAAAAAAGCAAATAGCCTGGTACCGTGATCTGCATATCAGTTAATCACCCACTAAGTGACGTCGGTTGACAAGTCGAAAATGAATCCTGCCTAGCATCATAATTAATATTTTGTTCTAATGAGGGATCTTCTAACCAACAACTCCATTGTATTGTCGAATGAGTTAATTTATTTTATAACGTACTAAACCAACGTCATAAGCAGTTCAAGTGACCTGTCACCGCTTCGTGTTGTGAGCTGAGCATCAGCTAGATGTAGAAGTTGCTGACAAGTTAAGAATGGTTATTAAATGCAGGTATTTGAGGCTATTATGGATAATTAGTGAGAAACCAAGAGGTTATAAGTATTCACGACGTTTTATATGTATTTAATGCCTAATCTAAATATTAGGATTTGTGTGCATTCCAACAATAAACAAAGTTGAGCATCATAATGTTGATATAAATATACTGAGTTTAAGTAATAGTTATATCCCAAATAGGAGGGAGTTAACTAACATTGTTGTTGGTTATATCCCGAAGGCGGAGTGATATAAGTAAACAAAAATCTTAGTTAACTCCCGACTATGAGGGAAGACACTTATACTCCATTAGGCATATTTTCTAATTTGTCTGTTTGTTTGTTTTGTTTTACTGCCTTTATTATGCAAGACAAGTTCAGTTTGCACTCAGTAGGGAATTAACTAACATTTTCGTTGGTTGCCTGAGAACAATAGAAAATGTCACGTGGTGGAGTATAACTTGGATTAATATACAATCTGAGATGATCGATCATTGAGTTTGACTATTCTGAGTTGATCAAACATTGAGTATAACCATTCTGAGCTAATTAAACATTGAGTCTGGCTATTCTGACCTCATCAAATATTGAGTGGAACCATTCTGATTTGAATGAACACTGAGTTTGACAAATCGGAGATGATCGATCATTGAGTTTGACTATTCTGAGTTAATCAAACATTGAGTATAACCATTCTGAGCTAATTAAACATTGAGTCTGGCTATTCTGACCTCATCAAACATTGAGTCGAACCATTCTGATTTGAATGAACACTGAGTTTGACAAATCGGAGATGATCGATCATTGAGTTTGACTCCCCTTGGACTGTTTTCCTATTGTTCTGAGCGTGTTATATCCAACGAAAATGTTAGTTAACTCCCGAATACGAGGAATATAACTAATACTGATCTAAAAAATACACCGAATAGTTTATCGCAAATACTCAGAGATATGCCAAACAGTGAATCGAACCCACCATAAACTCATGAAAATAATCTGCTATGGACCTCTGCACGAGACAGACAATTGGATTGAGAGCATAAAAATATCAGTGCCAGTGATTTGCATGACTGCACTATTTTGACAGTAGGACTAGTTGTATTTATGACATTCACCAGATTGACAAGGGGGGTAATGGAAGGTAGCCATTAAGCTTCAAGCCTCGCTTCAGACTCTTAACCCTTGACCCCGAGAGAGGGTGCTGCGATGCAACAATGGCGCCCCCTGGGATTGCTTCTTCAATGTTATGGCTAAGAGAATAAAAGGGAAAAAATGTCACCAAGAAAGTTGTACTAAAATGTACATTGTTAAGATTTGATAAGATCTGCACCATCTAAATTATAACTTTAAAAACTTTCCAGGGAAACGAATAACCCTGGTTTAAAACCCTTATACTTCAGTTCAAGATCTGGGCTTTCAAAATTAAACCACAGCTCTCAACAGAATCACACACACAATTATGCAAACAGAGTTTTTAACATCATCATGAATCATTGTTTTGACTAATCACACCATGCAAGTAAAGTGAAGGTACTTGACCAAGTTTTATGTTACATGACTTAGCACCATGTGACTTATTAGTCTTATATTACATCTATAGGTCACATAACCATCGAAAAAGCCAGGTCAAGTAGCAACAAGACAGACAAATCATCAGACAGTCTTGTAGTTGTAGGGGGTAATCCCTGGCTAAACATCTGGCAGGTGAACCCAGAAACCACGACTTGGGTCAACTGACCTAATCCCTGGTCAGCTGACAGAAATAATCTATCCGCATACTGCAGTCCATCGGTTGAACGGTTGTGTTTCACTGAGGCTGGGCTTTTATATATTTATTTCATACACTGCATTCAGGTATAGACACATAATACAGATTACTCCGATAAATTCAATGGTACAGAGAAAATATAAAAAAAGTGGCATTTATCAAGTGGTGACAAATCTAATGGATTGTAAATCAAAATGGATTATGCAATGCCATGTTAACAATTTAGCTTGAACTTTGCCTGCCAATCCAACTACTGCGATTGCAATGCAACATTTTTTTAATTTTCAGGATGAAATGATCATTGGCCAGCAAGACTGGGAGACCTCATTAAACCACTTAATTAATCCAAAGAGTAGATTACTTTTCACATTGAGGCACCGAAAAAAATAAAACGCATCCAGAGGAATTGAACATAATCATTGATTGATTGATTGATTGATTGATTGTTATTGCACACAATCCCAAAACAATTCCCTGAGGTATGTTCTGTATTCCATGGATTACATTTTAATGTCCATCACATATTTGACGGACTCTTTGATTTAAAGACTTTTCTTACTTTTTGATTTTATTTATTTATTTCCATTTATTTTTTATTATTATAATTTTTTTTTTTGTCGTACAGAAGTTTGTAACTTTGATTACCATGTAATCTGACCATATACGACTTTAAATAAATTATACACATACAAATGCCATATTTTTGAAATTCATCTCTAAAGCCACAAGTTTGAATTCATAACCACCAATTATAAAATCCAATTCTAAAATCCTAGAACAATGGATGTTACTAATGTCATAATGAATAATTCAGCAATATATAATAAAATCCTTGCACAACTTCCGTGCCAATAAAAAAACATGTGTAACGCCATATTTAAGAAAATAAAAGCACTTCATAAATGAGCAATTCTTTAGGAAAAATAATAGTTTAAAAGCTTCCAGCAATGGTCATAAATCCTTGAAGTTAAACATGGCTGCTCATTGTATAATTATTAAAATATCTTGCATAAGTTGTAAACTGCTGCATTCTCCCAAATATTGGATTATTGAAATGGACAATTATCTCGTGTTTAGTGCAATAAATTGTACAGAATACTGTATTGATGCTGTGATGAATATTTAACTGTGTTTTACTGTTCTAATATGGCAACGACTGAAATATATGTATCTTCATCCATTATTTAGTTTTAAATTGGAAATATAAAACACTTACTGATGCAGAGATATTGCTATGCTATACCAGCCCCCAATATTGATAAGTTGTTAACTGTGGTTTCTTGTGGTAAAAGGAGTATGTGGAAGGTTAAAGTAACCAAATACAAACTTCCACAGCAGCTGGGTGGGATAATGGTTAAGGCATCTGCCAATTCCATATTGGCCAGCTCTGCTGCAGGTCCTAGGTTCGATCCCCGGCCTAGGAACCCTTCATTATAAGCTGCAGGCATTCCAGCTGGATGTTGATAGCATGAAGAGTGTCCCATGTAGTCGGTGTCTATGCTCAGGCAGGTAAATGACTCCACACATGGGGTAAATGTATAACATTCAGTGGACTCCAAGCAGCCTTATCATCCCATCGTTACATCTACCTCTGGCAGCTGGTCTTATAAGCTGACTAGATGCTTCAGTTACAGTAGCATTAAGACTCAGTGAAACAGATATACATGCATATTCCCTTGGTCAAGCCATCTGAACTTGAGTGGTCACTTTCTAAAATAAACAATCAATGCAGTCTGTTGATGTCGTTGTATTTAATAAGCGAATAGTGGAAGCTAATTTTGTTTATTAATTGCCTCATTCTGCAGGTGTCAGCTAAATATTTCTTGGCTTGACGACCCGCACCAAAACAAGAGGTCCCTCCCCATTATCCTGTTTATATAGAAGAGCTTTTGTTGTCCTAATTCATCATTTGAAGGATGAAGGATGGTGATGTATTGTTATTGTTCAGCTTATTCCGCTTATATTGGCCACCTGAAGTGTTAGTCTGTTCATTCCCTGAGCAAAGGCACTTGATTTGAGAGCTTTGCTTCATAAGCTTCTGTGCCCTGGTCATCAACTATAAAAAACTCCGAGCAAATTCTCATGAGTAGCTACTTAATATAATGGTACTTATCTGAAAGAGATAAATAATTATTTTAGGCATGATGTCACTGTTAAAGTCGTGCAATGGTAATTTTTTTTAAAGTTCTAATAATTGTTCAGAGGAGGACTAAGTTGCACTGGGTGCTAAGTTAATACAAACTTTAAATGTCAAAGTCTCAATACTACTGGGTCTTAAGCATAGTCAGCTTATATGACCAGCTGCCAGAGGCAGATGTCATGATAAGGAAGGGGTCTACACCATGTTATACATTTACCCCATGGGTGGGGTCTTTTATTTGCCTCAGCATAAACACCCAGTATAACGCGCCTCCAATTTAACGTCTCATGCGATCAAATTCCAGCTGCTGGGATGTAGCTCATGAAGAGTGCTCCGACCGGGGATTGAGCCCGGGACCTTCAGCAGAGCTGGCCAGTGTGGAATTGGTGGATGCCTTAACCACTAGGCCACCCAGCTGCGACACTATCAAACGTGCTGCTAACAACTGCTAGAAGGTATCTCATTACAGTTAAACGAGAAAGCACTTCGAAATATTTTATTTAAGGTTGGTGATTAAACAAAATTGTCAGCTTTCCCAGCAGAACATGTTTTCAAATTCTCTAATGATCCCTCTGTCATTAACACCAAAAAATAATGAGTTTTCTTACAATCTTCTGTCATTAACTTGGTTTTTTACTCATTTTTTCTTTGTTTTCTGCAACAGTTATCTGTTAAAATCCCTGAGAAATTAATTGAGCAGTAAAAAAAAGAGTTCTTGGATTATCATTCAATCCCTTTGAAGGACTGGAAAATTAATTTTTTTAATTCGGCGTCAATTGTAACTGGTAGATATGATCTGCATTGAATCATAAGTTTCGTTAATCAATAAAATTTCATATTCAGGGACATTTGTTTTGTATAAATTAAAGAGAATGATTTTAACTAATGTATTATTATAATAAAGTCATATTACCAGGTCGAGGCCCGTCCGCAGATTAAAGTACGTACTTAAAACCAGGTAATATGGCCTTAGATCATGAAAGGACGCTCAAAATGGTGGAAGGAGCTCTGGAATACTTGGCTTTTTCGCTAAAATCTTAGGATGTGTTCATCTTTCATTGGCTGATTTTTGAAGAATGATGTCATAGCCTCATGTTGGTTCAGGGATCACCCTCTTTAAACATTCATTGGATAATGATAAATTTGTTGGTACTTTAATGATGGATTTGTCAAAGGCTTTCGATTGTATACCACATGATTTACTTGTTGCGAAATTGCATTCTTATGGTTTTAGTGATGACTCTTGTTTATTCATGATTAGTTATTTAGACAATAGAAAGCAATGTGTAAAAATTTAAGATTCCAGAAGTTCTTGGCTTGCTTTGAAAAGGGGAATTCCCCAAGGTTCATGTTTGGGGCCTTTGATGTTCAACATTTTTACCAATGACTTGTTCTGGAATGTACAAAATGCACAGATGTTTATATGCAGGCAAATCCTGATAAATCCCAGGTAATATTCTTAAAGCCTCAAACAAATCCTGTGACTATACCAGACAGTTTGATAGTTGAAGACGTTACTATTAAGACAAGTGACAATAATCTTAATTTCGATGAACATGTCAAAAATTTGTGTAAAAAGGCATCAAAGCAATTGAAGATATTATTTAGATTTAAGTATATGCTTGGTATAATTGAAAAGAAAACCATGTACAATACTTTTATATTAACTTTAATTTTTGTCCTGTTGTCTGGAATTTTTGTAGCAAGGCATCTGCCAAAAAGATAGAAAAGATCCAAGATAGAGCCTTAAGGTACTTAACAAACAATCATGATATGAGTTACCAAGAATTGCTCGATTTCACAGGTTATGATTCGATGCATCTAAAAGTCGTTTAAAATGTATAGCCATTAAAGTGTTTAAATGTGTGCATAATTTAAATCCTGAGTTAATTAATGATATTTTTGTTTTTAAAGATATGCCAAGAGAGTTACGAGACCCTTGCATCTTAGTCATACCACGTTTTAACAAAATTATGTATGGAAAGAGAACATTCTCATATTATGGTGCTCATCAGTGGAATTTACTACCATCAAATTTTAAAGAAGCTTTAGATTTTAATGATTTTCAAAAGTTACTTTCGATATGATATGTTTTAAAAATCTCTATTATGGTTTTTTAATTTAATTAGTTTTTATTGTTATTGTTTGACCTGCACATTTTTATTTTTGCACATATACAGTCAGTATTGTTGTCTTATGTCGACTTTAAATAAAAATTATTCTATTTTATTCTATTCTATTCTAAATTGGATTATTTTTGGAAAACTCCATGTGAAGCAGAGAAAACTGTGCAATCGTGAATAAACTCCTAAATAGCAGCCATAGTTTACCAGTGGCAGGACTGAACACAACACCAAGTTGTGGTACAGATGGTCCTCTTTAAGATGGCTGGGATGGATATATATTTCTATGAGGGCATTGCCCAATAATTGTCTCTTTCTTTGCAGCACCATAGACCTCTGTACTAAGTATGTCCTTAGAATAAAGGACGTCCTTTAAATGTAGTACAGATTGGTGGAATTTCCATTTTTATTGTAGTGTCCTATGTTCGTAGTACGGGAGTCCTTAAAAGGAAGGACGTTTAGAGGTTGTCCACTTTTAAGCAGGAATTACTTAAAATGCCCACATGGTATCTTACAATAATTTTTCTACATGTTTCCTCAGCAGTTTTTCTGAACCTCCAAAACAAATTGATGACTGGCAAACCCCAAATTCGATGTAAAAATGCCCAATCTTGGCGAGCATGGTCAAAATTGCTCGAGGCAAAAACGTCACCATAGGGTTTGGCGAGAAGATGTCCAAGGAACACACCAATTCCTGATTATTTACTACTTATGCAGCAATGTCAAGAGACATTTGCTGTCCTTAAAACGAAGTACAGTGTCCTTCATTTGAAGTACGTCCTTCGTTTTAGGTAAGCCTTTTTATCTGTGGTAAACCTTCTGATTACAATGTATTGGAACAGATTTATTTTATTTTTTGCTTAATTTTACACTATACGCACATGCATGAGGAGTATTGACTGCACTCAATGTCTAAAGGTCCTACTATGATTTCCCACAAGGCCCTGTCTCTCTATCAGCTCATCTTTACGTCTGCCAATACAGCACAGACAACACAAACATACCCAACTTTCTTGTTAAGCACCCAGGTGACACTATAATTTGGAGAGATATTTATTATCCATCTGCTAATATATGAAGTAAATTGATTTCGATAGTTATGTCAACAAAATTATACACTGGATGACCTCAAATATATCTTACTATAATTGTATAATGATACAATTACCCTTGGAACGTGTTACTGAAAAAGACCTTCCCTCATCTCAAATCATGCTTGAAAGACAACTCATTAAAAACTAAATAGCTTTGTAAATTCCTCACAAATGGCAAAATGCCAGTATAAAGGAATAGATTGTTTAAAAAATGGGAGCAGAATTGTTTTTGTGAAACCGATTCTAAATTATTTTTGGAATTCTATTTCTCGCAATTAGCATCATCGCCATCACTTTGTCTGCCTGAGATGATAGTGCTCCAAAGCGGAAGTCATAATTCCATTTCGACCTCATTTCCGTTACGGCACTCTGGTTTCCAATGTCACTGTCGATTTGGCTATCGTATCCCCAGGATGCGGTTATAAATTATTAATGAGCACAATGTTGTATATAGTTGATCTTTAAGCAGAATTAATTGTCAGGTTCATTGAAATATATGAATCTGAGTGGCCTAATGGTTAAGGCCTTGGCTCTATTGACGTTACTGGGTTCAAGTCCCAACATGCATATAACTCTTAGTCGAAATATTTTCGAATGAGATCTCTAGTTGACTAGATAGATAGATAGATAGATAGATAGATAGATAGATAGATAGATAGATAGATAAACTCATGATGAGGTTGGGCTGGAGAACCCACGAGTCCCTACGGAACCTCACACTCATGAAGTTCAAGGCTCTGAACTACTAAGTTATTAGGTTTTATTATAGATTCGTATGATTATGAAAATTATACTGGTATTAATGAAGTTTATCAAAATTTCAACATGTCAAAAGCAGATTTAATGAGCATGAACCATGAAAATGGACTTAGAACATGTGGAAATCAAAGTTGTAATATAAGATAGGTACAACTTGAATGTAAGATTTTTATATAACAAAATTGACCAGTTCAGTGTAGTTGTGAATAATTGTCAGTTATATATCATAATTGCAAAATGAAACTTGGCTAAATGAGTCAATTGATAATAGTGAAGTTAAAATATCTGGTTATTCAACCTCAGGTCATGACTATTATGGCAAAATAGTAAATGCAATCCAGAGAGCTAGAGATTTTACCGATCATGTCATTGTAATGGGAGATCTTAATTATGATTATAATATCCATCATAATTCGAGAAAAGGTCCTTTTGTTGACATAGAAGAGATGATGATATGAAGCAAATTATTCAATCTCCAACCAGAGTTACCCTTCAGACCAAGTCATCAAATATTAGTTATATCCCGAATAGGAGTGAGTTAACTGACATTTTTGTTGGTTATATCCCGATGCTGAATTTGGAGGGATGTAAGCACCAAAACTGTTAGTTAACTCCCGACTATGAGGGATATAACTAAATTATACTCCATTAGGCATATTTACTATTTTTATTTTATGTTTGTTTGTTTTTACCTTTATTACACAAGACAGGTTCAGTTTGCACTCCAGAGGGAGTTAACTAACATTTTCGTTGGTTATATCCCGCAAAAGAACAATAGAAAAGGTCACGTGGTGGAGTACATGGCCAAATGTGCCACGTGCGTTTTCCATGAGAAGGATAAACGCATGGAAAACGCACCTAGCACATTTGGCCATGTATAATAGATGTTATTTTGTCTACAGATTATATAATAGACATCTCACTTAGTGATCATTATTGTGTTTCAACTGAGTACAACCGAATGGACAACAATAGTAAACAAACACACAAGCATGTAATCTATAGAGACTATAAGAATTTTAGACCAGAAAAATTCTTAAAAGACATAAAAAAAAATATTGTAAGTCTTGAGTTTGATATTGAGATGATTGAAAAAAGATGGCATGACTTCAAAACAGCCTTCCTTGAAATAAGTAGAAAGCATGTTCCGAGAAAAACCATGAGATTGAAAAATAGACATAATCCATGGGTATCAGAAGAAGTGGTAAAACTGATGGACCAAACGGATAACATTAAAAAGATACCTGTGAAAAATAATGATACATTATTATGGAATAAATACAAGCAATCAAGGAATGAAATCAAAACCAAGGTAAGACAGGGGAAGAAAGATTACCAAATGAAAAATTTAATAAATATGAAAAAAATCCTAAAGAAATTTGGAAACTTATCAACAAAATTACAACAGGTACAAAAAATTCAAATCCACCAAGTGAGCAGACCTCAGCAGTGTTTAATGAATATTTTTGTACAGCAGGGAAAACCATTACAGCAGAAGACTAGTGGAAAAGCTGAAAATCTCCCATGGAAACATCCTGCATGTTAATCAACATTCAATTGTAAAGCTGTAACTAAAGAGAATGTTAGAAAAATTTTAAAAACTAGGATTTGATAGCAAATTACTCCGCATAAGTTGCTAAGTCATTAGGCCTGTATTATGTAAATTTCTTTATGCTTCATTAATGAAGTCAGTGGTGTTAGATGACTGGAAGCTTGCGAGGGTCACACCAGTTTTTAATGATTAAGGACTAAGGTCAGATGAATGTAATTATATACTAATATCTATTATTGCCCTTATCCCAAAGATTTTTGAAAGATTAGTCAATTAACAACTTTTAGATTACTTTAAAAAGCAAAATTTCATTAGCATAGAGTGATTGATGACTGGATTGATAATATCTGTGGTAACAATTTTACTGCTATCTGCTCATTTGATATAAAGAAATGCTTTGATATGATTGATCATGATTTACTACTTAGGAAAATACAGTTTTATGGTATAAAAGAAAATGAATTAAGTTGGTTCAACTCTTACCTTTAAAATAGAAGTCAACTTGTGTATTGTAATAATGTTTTATCAGAACTAGAAACATTTCAGTAGGGGTTCCCCAGGGTTCTGTGTTGGGACCCCTTTTATTTGTATTTTTTATTAATGATATAAGTCAATATGTTGGATTAGGAACGGCAAATCTTTTTGCTGATGATACAATACGATATGACAATCTTTATTGACAAGTCCAATATATACATGGCCAAATGTGCTACATGCGTTTCCATGCGTTTATCCTCCTCATGGAAAACGCACGTGGCACATTAGGCCATGTTCAACTGAGAAAAAAGAAAATCACAATATATGGACCCAGCCCAAGTGGGCTTATTTGTCACTACAAATCAATTGAACTTAAGCGGATACTGTTAACATGAAGTGTACAAATAATTATGATAAAAAAAATCTAATTATTGTATAACGTATTTCTTCTAATTTGGTAACATCGAAATACAAATCTACTTATTTTTAATTGTCCATTAATCATTAAATAAGTAAATTGGTCTTGAAAAGTTAAACCGGGAAAATTTGAATTGACAGCTAATATACTATCATAAAATTCATTTCTGGTTTCACTATACAGTTCCCATTTACAAATAAAGTGCAACTCATCTTCTCTTTCATTCAGCTGTGTAATTGAACGAAGTTTTCATTATATCAATTCAAGAGGTATTTGGTACTAAATTTTGGATGGATGGATGTCAGAGAACGCTTCATCTATTTCCAGACCTTTTTAATTTATTAATTTATTCATGGATTAGCTCCTGATTATTTAACAAATAATGTTTTAATGGAATATTAAGTTACCTTGGTATCAAACAGAACACGTGAAATGAATTTAAATATCCCATTCCCTGATAATGAATTTTATAAGAACTTGCTATTCTACAGAGGACCTAGGCATTGGAACAAGTTACCAAATAATTTAAAGAAAACACTAATATTGAAAGGTTTAAGATTCTATTGAAGCAACATATCAAAATTGTTAGAGCACATGGCTTTTAATAACTAAAGTTTGTTTGTTTTATATTATGTTAATGTTACATTTTTATATATGACTATGTTAATATAACTTGTTAAAACTGTGAAGGGCCCAGATGAAAAACAGTTAAATATTGATCTGACAACCCTTCAAAAATATATTCGCAATAAAACCTTTTTTTTTTAAGAAATTTTCGTCAGTGCTAGTGTCAATGCCACTGCTTTGTAACTATATGTATCGACCTACATAGCCAGCTGCCAGATGCAGACGTAATGATGAGATGATAGCAGTGGAAGTCCACACCAGCTGCCACCTGGACAACAGCCTAAATGAATGTCTCCCTTTGGGGATCTGAGATTTCCTAACCAATGACAAACTCAAGACAATCATGACAAACTCATAACAAACTCAATGTCACAAATGCTTCGCAATTAACTAGCTCACTTTCATTAAGCACAGCCTTGAACATTTGTTTCTCTAGGAAAACAATAATAGAAAGGAAATGACGTTATTAAACAGAGAGGACACTGAAAAATCGTTTTAATTAACCCTTAGCCATTTGACAGTGTCACTGCTCCCCTCCACAGCCCAGGTGCAAATGGGGAGGTTGGTTATAGGCAAATAGCATTGGATTGATCAGTGTTGGCGGAATGTGATTGCGACAGCTGCATGCTCCCCAGGGAGTTGAGAAAGTTCCAGAGAGAATAGAACCTGCTGACTGAAAGTATACACCCCCCATGACATTTTTTAATATCGAAAATATCAAATACCATCAGATTAATCCCATTTTAAATCGAATATCCCAAAATACTGCCAGGCAGCCCCACATACTCCCAATTTGCCTCTGATGCCAATCTTCTTTTGGCTCCACCTACCCCCGGATTGCCCCGACTACCCCCAGATTGCCCCGACTACCCCTTCTCGAGCGTAATGGGCAATTTCATGAAGAGCGTCGCCAGACTCACAACTTTTAAAAGTGACAGTAGTCCATCTTAAAGTATAGGTCATATATTTCTGTACATGCTTCAGATAAAAACTAGACAAATTATTATGAAAACTGCATCTGAGAAGACAGGTAAGCAGGCGGCAGCAAAAAGCAATGAATGTGGATCCCGCAGATTTTGTTGGAGCTGCCATATAGGTGTCCATGCCCCTGCTACATTTGTCACTGTGACTAGAATCGAGCTAGAATGCTCTGGTATTAACATGTTTAGCTACAATCACTCTGGCTGCCTTAATCACGCAGTTCAGATTCAACCATCAAAAAATAAATAAAAAATGGCATGCAAAGAGAACCCTCAGAATGGGAAATTTTTTTTTTTGTTTTTTTTTTGTTTTTTTTTGCAAAGGCTATACCTGGTGATGGTCAAGGATACTCCAGAATTGTTGGGCAATCTGGATCAATGGATGGGCCTGCCTGACACAATAACTTGGAGACAGATGACGCGGATGTAGCATCGGTATACCCCAAATCCGCTAGGGGGCTATGCACCTTACCATTGCAACGCCTGCATCATACCACAATTTTGGCAAAGCGGGAGAATTCGATTTGTAGAAGGAATGCACTATATGGAGTGAGGTGAATTGTAGCGAAGGGCAGCAGGTCTCCAAATCGAATGCACCCTATCCCGCTGATGTCACGCAAAAACGGTCCAGAACATTGCAAAGAACACATGCAACATGAAGAAAGGGGTCAGACATTGTTTGTAACAACCTGATGCATAATACCCCGAAGTGCAGCATGGCTAGGCATGAGGATTTCTTGCAGAAGTGCATGGCTGTCTGCTAAATTTGTTAACCAATATGGCGCTAGATCATGTACAACAATCACTTGAATGAAATAACAACCATAATAGTCCTATCATAAATACTAACATCCAACAAACATAATATCATAGCTACTGGACACCCTTTCATAATGTCATGAACGTAGAATAAAATGACTGAAATCCCAGACACTTATGACATTAATGACCATATGGAATATGACACCATTGGTTTTACCTGCCCATTATGTTACCCCTCCCCCAGCTGCTGAAGCAGGGACATCTCAACTAGCCATTTTTGAAAAATGATTATAGCTTAACGTTTATCACATTTGATAAACTTTGACAAACACTCAAATAAATACATTTATTGCAAGTGATACTATTTAGCTAATATTTTTACTGTGGTGATGGATTAGGGCTTTACGTCCTGTATTTCTGCACCTGATGGGCTAATTAGGACAGATAGGGACCATGGCAATGAGATGAAGGATGAAACAGCCATCCAACATAGGCTCGGAATTGAACCCGGGACCCAGTGGTTGGAAGCTCAGGGCGCTACCACTGAGCTAGGCCCCTACCCCGTAATAGTTTTACTGTAAATGACCTTCAAATGCAACTGGTCTGAAATCAGTTGTTGGCAGGTGTTGCCAGGTGCTACTAGAAAGACCAAATTAAAAGGTAACAAAGTGCTTTTTATGTAACTGAGCTTTTAAGATTTAAAATAATAAAAACCATTTAAATATGCTGTACAAATCCAAGCAGACATTAAATATAACAATTTAAAATTTTTAAATGGTATATTATGCCATTTCTACTTGTAAAGAACATGCATTTTGGTTTTGTTCTATATGTTGGGCAACTGCCCTAACCATTCAGAAAAGGCTAGCTGAACACTAAATGCATACTGAAATCACACATAAACTGACCACTACCTGCCCACTTCTGCAGAGTTCAACATTGAAGGATATAATGCATTCTTCTACAAAATAACAAATTCTTTGAGACTGTTAATAATATCTTTCTTGTAGCCAACCCCTCCACTGACTGACAACCTTGTGGTTTAGACAAATTAGAGGAAACATTGAACTAGAAAATATTTTCAAGAAAAGATGTTGTAAAGCCGAATGATGAACATAGGGAAGATTGTAGATTGATGAATTTTAGCAGATCTTACGATGATGAAGATTAACGAAATAAACATATCAACATTGGCCAACTTATATGCAATTAATTACAGTGTAGATGGTTCTCAATGCAGTCAGCTGTCAGATTTAATTAACATACATGAAGAGTAATTATCCGATCAAATTTGTTTCACTTGAGAAACAGTGAAAGTGTGGCCAGTTTTGAGAGTTTTCATTTCCCAGAATTTTGGTTCAGCCATATCTTTCCTTATTTGAAAAGTCAGAGTGTGGCCTGTTATGGGTGTGTCACTCATGGACAGTCAGAGCCAGAGGCCTGCAATGGTGACCACTGCTACACTGGTAACAACTGCAGTAGTATGGGGCTCAACAGGTATCTGTGAAAAACCTCATACAAAGAGGTTCTCAGAGGTTTCAAAGGTTTCTTCTGTTAACTATCTTTTAAATAGTCACAGCTAATACCCCTAACAGAAAAGGGCCTGAGTGCATCTTGACAACTTTTTGGAACAGACTCCTTGATATAGTAGAGGCGACTCTGCAGGAGAGCCTCTCACATGATGAAGATTTTCTATAGGCTAAGGCTCACCTACAAAAATGAAAGATTCTCCACAAAATTATGATCCAGATTTATCACCAACATCACAGTGGGTCCTATGTGGCAGAAGGGGAAACAACTTGAAACTCTATCATGATGGAAGATAACGAACTAGAAAAACCATAATAACAATTATCCTTCAGAGACTAAGACAAACTTTTAAAATCAGATGGGATGGTAAAGTTATAACAACAACATTTTAATTAATGTAATGGAGACTGGGAGGCTCAGGACATAATGCGCTTAATGACAAAAACACTGCAGTCCTGTTGCTGGTTATCATTGTAATTATGCTATCATTACTGTCAGATAGAGGAATGGTATATCTATCTGAGAAACTTTACATTTTGAAAATTTGATGGAAAATTGTGAAATTATAAAAGAAAATGCAATGTAAATGTGATGTAAACAAAGATTCTCATATCTCAGTCTTGCTTTGGTTTTCGGTTGCTAGGTGATATCACTTGGTCTTGTGAAAAAAACAAAAGTGGCACTAAATAATAAGCCTATTGAAAATGATATTCCATACATGAAAATAATCTTCAGGGCATGTACTACAGGTTTAGTGGGGAGGAAATCTGAAAAGGGCATTTGTCACAACTGAAACTTGCAAAATATAAGATAAATTAAATGAATTTTAGAGGAAAAACTCTTTATTTTAATATCAAGAAATGTTACAGAATTTGTTCCCATTTAATTACTACCTATATCTTTAATGCATCTTTTTCTTCGTTCTGTTCACTTTATTCAGCAATCTGCAAAACTCCTTGTGAGTCAGTTTTTTCCAATTCTTAAAATTTCATTTGCAACTGAAATATAAAGATAAAACTATTAAGTTCAGACATTTATTCAAGCAGCTAATAACTAAGATATTTTCTGTGACATCATTGATAATTGATAGCAAATAAGTTAGGCATCATACTCCCCAAATGTATATCCTTTCACAACTCAACCCAGTGCAGTCACACAACACAGGGTGCAGCCTAAAAACTTGCACCAGGCATCTCCTTTTTCGGGATAGCTCCAGGTTACTTAAATACCTTTAAAAGTCTTCTAAAGTTTTGCCACATTTAGCAAGGGGTATAAACAATTGGTCATTGTGATATTTTTGATCTTATAATGTCAGACAATATCATTATCTGAATTATTTGAGAGGATGCAGGCCACAGGGCTTGTCCTGAATGACACATATAACAAAAGTCAGATTTCTGTCTGCTTGCATGGTGTCTCTAGTTGAAGAAAAGTTTACAAATAAGAGATTGCTTATCCTAGGAAGCTATGGAAAATATAATATTTGCACAGAATCCTCCTTCAGTGTTTTCTATATATGCATATATATATTATGGTATTATATGTAAGAAAGTTGGTTCCAGTTTTGATGTGGCAAGGTCATAAGACTGAAACAGAGAAATATAATGGCATTCCAGTGGAATTATTTAATCTCCAACTGATCTGGAAATTATCGCATGATATTCAGGAGGATGGGCCAGTTAATTTGACAGAATAGACAGAAAATTTACCTGAACCTAAAATGGCACTATCCATCTCAAAGGTGTCAATGCTCTCCCTCCTCATTAAACATGAATCTATTTGCCCTATTTTTGGGGGCAAAGGTCAATAAAGGTGTCTGTAACACTAACACATCTGTATCGCCAGTGACATAATCTAATGCTTGTATTGAAATGATTGAGGTAAAAATTACCTGAAGGTGTGATAATTGTTCATGTGCTATATTTAGATCCATATTATCTATCTGTCTTGAGGAAACAGGAACATATAATCATTAAGATAATTTGGGACCATCAATACTTTTGTGTGAATAGTTGTAGCTGCATGTGATGACTGTCAATTGAGATAATAACAAAAGAGGTAGCAGTAGCTGCTGGTGCAGGTTTTTTGGCCGCACCCTGTATGAAGGTGTTACAAGTGATATGTTTCTTTTTGTCATCAGTTATAAGATTTTCACTTGATTTTTAGGAATATATGTTATGCGACATCAATGATTAAATCTATCTCCAGATTATCCCCCCCCCTCCCCAATGTACCCTATAACTATCAAATATGTACATCTTGGCTACCCCCCATAGCCCCAGTTACCCCCAATTTCCCCCAACTACCCCGATAATGCCCTGCCAAACATTATTACCTCAACACAATCCCCCCCCCCCCGACTACCAAATATCCCCCATGTCTACCCCCTATTGCCCCAGTTACCCCCCATTTCTCCCAACCACCCCGGTCATCCCCTGCCCAACACCATTACTCTCATCCCCCCATATTACCCTGGATACCACCCATCCCCCCAATAACCTCTGGACTACCAAATATCCCCCATGTCTACCCCTTATTGCCCCAGTTACCCCCCATTTCTCCATACCCCCGGACTACCAAATATCCCCCTTGGCTATCCCCCATAACACCTAACCCCCACTTCCCCCACTAACCCCGATTGCCCCTACCACCCCACTTACAGTCCCATACACCAACCATTATTCCCTTCAGTTCCACATATCTCCAAGTTTCCTCGAAAAAATCCCCACGACATTCTCTAATATTCCTATAACTCCCTGCCCCCGGGGGTGTACCCTGACATGAGGCCTACCTTGACATCGGTTGAGGGGCTTTGCTGATAACAGACTGTCAACCTCACCTTTTTTCCAAAAACGCTTCAGAGTGAGAACCGACAAATTGTTTTGTTTTATCGACTTATTCCTGGCTGTAGCTATAACTGGCTAAAGCCAGCTGCTTCTGTCTACTTCTAGCTAATAGTCAGCTTACACCTATCACCACTGAAAAATATAAACCGTGGTAAATGTTCGAAATGCATCTAATATACCATAAATATGTACTTTTAGATCTGGCTTTGAGCAGCCAGCTATAGCCAGGTAGCATCATATGGCAGAATTTTCTAGCTTTGTCTAGGTTGAATTTTTTTCTAATGAAACTAACTGTTAATGCATTATTATTTACAATGACTTATTCTAAATACATAAAACTGTTCTATTACCTGTATTTCCCCTAGTAGTTCATCGAACTTTGATGATGCAATTCCTTGTAGTTTATAAACACAACTCTTTAGTAACCTCCTGCCAAGTTTCATTGCCAAGGCTGCTTTTTATTTTTTGCTAACATAGTGTGATTTTTATTTTGTGTGTACTAATTAGTCGCAGTTTTGTGCTTTATTGATTCATTGCATCTTGGCTTTAAAAAATCTAATGAAAGTCTACATATACATTATACAGAACAACATGCCCTTTCGCACATTTAGAACCTTCACGTTTCATCCTGTCTAAAATTAGCAGCTTTAAAATGAGAAGATGAACTTCATTTAGGCTTTGTTCCATTGAGGGTACAAAATGCTTGAAAAAGCTCCCAAGTGTCATTACAGAAATTCCTGAGCTGATAGCCTGAGCAGCCTAAAACTGTTTACACTCTTTCGCTGATGGCTGAGCTGAAAACTGCTCTTCGTGCTCATAAAACTGATTGCTTGGGTGGAATCACCATGACGACATGGCTAAGTGATGACACCATTTGTTTCTAGTTGCAGTCTCTGCATCCGCAGCAGCAACCTCAGATGGGCGGTCCTGCCTGCCAGCGTGTGACACTTCCATCTGGTGTCACTCGGGGCAATTACATGCCCCCCTAGTGGCCAATTGGAAACCAATGGTCTGTGACACAGAACTCTTCTATGTCTGCATGTCCACTTTAACATCTTTGAGCATTAGTTCATACACTTGCTGGAAGAAAATGACACCTACACTTCTAACTCTTTAGACATACAACATAAGGCCAAAGTAGCCAAAAACTACACAATATGTCTTGAAATAAATTAACAAGTAATGGGGGTGACAATGAACAGTCTGATGTTGAAGGTAATTGTTCGTTACATTATTAATTTGTGTTTAATTGTAATTTGTATGATTTCGGTTGCACATTGCTTCCAGAATTTTCTGAATCAGTTGTTTTCTGCATTGCAAGGAATTTCCACTCTATATCTTATAGCTGCTTTATTTTCTGATGCAAAAAAATGGAGTAAAACGGCATGGGGTAAATGTGTAACATGATGTGGTCGCCATGTCTCATGGCCTTATCTCGTAACCGTTTGTCTTGCGAGATAATTAAGCTACAGATCAGTATCATTGAGACAATGCAATATGATTTAATCCAAGTATGCATTGTATTGTAATGTTTTGAGTCCAGTAGTATGCTTGGCTAAGAGAGGGTGGCCTCTTAGTTTATTACAAATTCAAGTCCAGCCCAGAACTGCTTGCTCTAGGGCAGAACCACAGTATTTCTTACCCTCAGGCTATTGCTTGTCCTATCCTCATTGGATACTCCAAGCTTACATGTATCAGTTCTATTGGCTGAGGGTTGTGGCCTCATAACCACAGACCATGACCTTTGGCCAGGTATGGCTATGCCTTAATGTTCTCTGACCTTTAATTGTTTACTTAAGGTTACTTACATTAACTGACTAAAAGAGTCTTGAAATGTATAAAATAATATCAGATATATTAAACTACAAAATTTAATATTTTAGAACATGACAGTATACATCACCAATGCAACCAGTACTACAGCTAAATATATGTCTGGTCTTAGAGCCTGTTTTCCTCGTGGATGAGCTCAGCCGACTATAAGTGGAGCAGAGAGTTATGCAATGGCTGGGGCTCGAACCTACAACCTTGCACTTTGCAGGTGAACACCTTGACCACTTGGCCACGGCACATATAAAAAGTCCAAAGATCCCAGCTGCACTCCAGCATACCTACAAAGCCAATTGGGGACATTAGTTCACTTTGATCTGTCATGCTGTGATCAGCAAAAAGGTGCTGGGATGGAAGAACCAGGTTGGCTGTCAGTGTAAACACAGTTAATTGAAATGGCCAATAAGATAGGCATTGGGAGCATCACATCAATGGGATTATTATGGTGACATTCCTAGGAACAAAAGGACCTAACTGGACATCTTATGTGTACTAAATTCCCTTCTATTGACCTCTAAGGGGTGCTGGAGTGGCAGGTGCTCTCTGGTCTTCCCTCGAGGTCAACAAGGAACACTCAGAGGTCGTGGGCCACCCTACACACACTGGGTGTACCATAAGACACATTGAGACAGACTTGCACAATCTGATCAATCAGAGACAAAAGAATCTACTCAACACCTTCAAAAAGACAAATGTTAGTTAATGGCAGACAACAAGGATAGTTGCTTCTCTATGCACTTAATGCAAGACCAGATAGCATCTGACATCTTTTTGACGTCGGCCCCATGTGGGCAATGTCGGACCATCATCGGGCCAACATTGGGCCGACGTAGCATGCTATCAGGGAGGGAAGGAGATACAATATATATTGTAATTAGCTAAATTTATCACCCAAGGGAGAATTTAGTTGACTAAGATGTCATCCAGCTTGCAAACTGACGTCAGTCCAGTTAAAGAGACTTAATGTTTTACTTTTTAAATCTATTCATGAGCTGGCTCCCCATTATTTATGTGATGACATCACTATGCAAAAGAAAGTCTCCAACCGCAATACGAGAAATTTTGATGAAAATGATGTACATATACCTTATGCTAATTCTGCTTTTACTGTTAGAGGTCCTATTATATGGAACAGTCTTCCTAGTGATGTTAAATGTTGTGATAACATTAATGTTTTTAAAGCTAAATGTAAAGCCTATTTTATCAGTGTTTTGTACTAATCAACTGCATGCCAGTCCTTTTATTTACTTTATGTTTTTATTCTATTTTTACCTCTTTAAATGTCCATTTCTATTTCTGTTTTATCCATCAGGGCCGTATTGTAAAACAGTTTTTATACTGAATATGTTACCCTGTATAAATATATTTTATAAATATATAAATAAATAAATAAATGTGCATGGCCAAATGTGCAATGTGCGTTTTCCATGAGAAGGATAAACGCATGGAAAACGCATGGTTTTTAGCTAATTATAATGAGGCCAAGTATAATTGCAAATGTTTATGATTATCTTATTATTTAAGTAAACTATGTTTTAACAATTTGAAAATAAAAATTGCATGAAATTGCCCACACTGTGGACAAACCATGAAATCCAAAGACACATTGTGCATTTGTGAACTGACTGCTTTGTCACATGGAGATGTTCACCATATTAGTTTTGCAATCCAATAACATGAACAAAACCACATATTAACCAATACTAACAGAACCTTATTCGATTATGTAAATTAGAAATTTCTAGCTATCTTGTGATCTTCACTTAAATCTGAGGAACACGCATCATGTTGATGATGCTGATTGAGAAATAAAAAATAGAAAAGATTTGAAGCTGAGAAACTGAAGGCCAGACAAACTGATGGGGGACACGTACAAGAGCTAGCGAAATGCAACAGCTGAGCATGCCATGAGGTTTTGGGAGTTCCATGAATGGACACATTCACACACAAGTGTTTGCAATTATTGCCCATATTGCAATTAATACAATGATTGTTTTGTATTGTACATGATATGGTATGGCTTGAATAAGATACGAAAGTAAGACCTGAGGGTGGGTGGATTAGGGCTTTGCGTCATGTATTTCTGCACCTGATGGGCTGATTAGGACAGGCAGGGACCATGGCAATGTGGTGATGGATGAAACAGCCATCCAACTTAGGCTTGACCAGGAATTGAATTCATTCGCCTGCTAGCACTCCTCTGAAGGACCCAGGTCAATCTCAGGCCCGGGTACCCTTCATGAGCAACATCCCAGCTGGATGTCGTTCGGATGAGATGTTAAATTGGAGGTGCCTTGTACTCAGTATCTATGCTGAGGCAAAAGATCCCACCCATGGGGTAAATGTGTAACATGAGTGGACTCCTCTTCTCTCTGACCTCATTAAGCAATCTCATAAACTTCACATTTATATCTAAATATACCCGACCATATTTGATATACTATATTTGTATAAGTGCTCATGATTTCAACTATTATATGCCCCTAGATAACACCAAATGGAAGTGTGTGAAACACTTGGAATTTATGTCATAATCCATGTCCTAATTTCTGTAATAATTCCTGTAATAAATTCCTGTAATAATCATTGTAAGTGAATGCCGATGATTGATAGCTGCATCAGGCATTATGAATGGACGTGGTTAACATGAGAAATTCGTTTCATTCATTAATACCTGTCTAGTTTAATTTAGGCACACAATGAGGGCTTCCTGAAAGGTTTATTGAATTTGTCATATAGCTTATAGATGGACACCTATATCATAATTAGGATATTTGGGTTTACCAGTGTAGGTCATACAAATATAGTATGCATGGTTCATATTTAACTAATATAACATTAATTGCATACTTTTTTCATACACCTTGAAATTGGGAGACATGTCAATGTTATTTTTAATAGGATTTGCTACCAACTAAAGCACCATAAATTAATTTGTAACGGGTTACACACTTCCCAGTCCTTGCATGGGCGGGGGCCTAGCTCAGAGGTAGCACTCTGGGCTTCCAACCGCTGGGTCCCAGGTTCAATCACCGGTCGAGCCTAAGTTGGATGGCTGTTTCCTCCTTTGTCTCATTGCCATGGTCTCTGCCTGTCCTAATTAGCCCATCAGGTGCAGAAATACAGGACGTAAAGCCCTAATCACCCACCCACCACCCAGTCCTCGCATAAACGAAGCAAGCACTCTTTAATGGCAATGCATACAACGCTCTTATTTGATCTTGTTTGTCATTCACAGCCTCGCTTCAAGTACTACCCATGAACCCAGAAGGAATTAAGTCCTGTTAATTATTCCTATGAATATTTCATCACAGCCAAATGACCTGATGAGAATTCAATTGGCGTTAAATACGAATATTGGTGAATAAGTGGGTCATATTGGCATATTAGGCAATTCCTTGGAGGCTCGGCCAATTATTATTTACAATAAGAACGATATAAGAAATTGAATGAAATAGTTTTGAAATAGCTAAAATTTCACAGTGTCAATGCCACTGGTCAGAAGCCAGTATGGACCAGATTCAGATTTCAGATTCATTCATTTTATTTCACATTCATAAAACATATATCATACATTTTATTTTTCAAAACATTTTGTACATAATGTGAGGAGACCCCACTAATAAGGTATCCCTTCGCTATCGTGGGGCCACCTACAGTGATTAAAGATTCATAAAATATTTTCTATTATATTTATCTATACCAGCTGTCTGAGGCACAAGTAATGATGAGATGATCAGGCTTGGAGAACAGATTACACATTTACTTCATGGACAGGTTCTTTCAATTGCCTCAGCATAGACACCGAGTACAAGGCACCTCCAATTTAACGTCTCATGCAATCAACAGCCAGCTGAGATGTAGAAGAGTGCCTTTGGCCTGGGATTCAAGACCAATTGCATTCACCAAAGCTGTTTTTTAATTTGCGAAAAAAAAAAAATTGAATAAAACGTGTTTGACTTCATGGCAAAGAATAACAAAGGGTTTCACGATTCCCTAGATAACTGGTAGGCCTATATAATTATTACGGACTGTGGCAAATATAGAGTCAATAATATGTATTATGTGATTGCCCTACATATGGAGTGCACTGTATATGAGACTATTGAGCCTAAAGAAGTTCTATGTCTGTCAGCTGTGTTGCTTTATAATGTATACCTTTACATTTTATACCAGGTAGATATATATTGAATATAAATAGTGAGTAGAAGTAGACGTAGTACATGTTCTTTTGTAATTTTTGACAAATGTATCATGTATGATATTACTGTGTCAATAAAATATATATAATTTTATTGACATGATATTATCATAATTGATACATTTGTCATACATACAAATAACATACAATAATAACATACAATAATACAGTACTTTTACAGTAATAAGAAAATAATACTAAAAGTGTTATGCTAACAGTCTATATTAAATGTTGTAACTATGTATTTTACAGCAAGTTGGTACCGGTTGTGAAAGTAAAAATACTAATAATACAAATAAAAAAAAACAGACAAATATATACTGCTTGTCCCAGTGGTTTAACCAATCTGGCTAATAAAAGCATATATATATTTATCTGAAAAAATAGCAACCTGAGATAGGCCTAGTGTAGGCCTACTCCAGTAATTAATGGAAAAAAGATCGATGCAAAAAAGATCGATCGCACAACAAAACCATCTTGTCACTGCTGTTTCGTTTGTTTTCGTTGTGACGTCATCACTAATTGTTCTGTGGCTGATGGGCTTATCAAATTGCCTCACGTCACCTGTTTTGCCTTATTACAATCAATGTGAGACAAGAAAATTTCGAAATTTGAGTCGATTCGAAAATTTGACACTTTAACACGTTAATTGGGCATGTTCCTGTAAACATACTGAAATTTGAAACCAGAGACTTAGTCTGATAATTGTTTTGCAGCAAATTTTGTCGCCCTGACATTGACAAAAATATCATTAAATAATGTCATTATCCAGATAATGTGCACAATTATAATTATGCTTTTACTGTTTAATTGTTGCAATTAAGAATTTTGGGTACTCAATTAGCGTACTAGAAAAAAATCATTGACACCAAATAAGAGATCTATAGGCCTAGATCTGTTCAAAATCATTGACACCAAAATCGGACAATTCCAGCTGATTCAGCACTTCAAAACTTGGATCAGATAATAGAACAGTAGCTCACAGTCTGAGCAGCATTTGGACATTTAGTACATTTTGATGATATTAAGGTGTATTTTTAAGTCCAGAAAAACCGTTTAGAACAACAATGAGACAAGTGATGTCTGCAAGACATAATTATGGTAAATGATGTGACGCTAGTTTTATTAATTACACTCTTGAGAGTAAAAAAGATTTTCTTTTTAAATGGTGTTCTGAACTGTGTTCACACTGAATTCGATTTTGCTTACAGCACAAGTTAGCAGCCAATTTGACAACTTTTGTAGCCAATGCCATTCTGTCTGAAATTTTGAGTCAACAATTATTGCTATAGTGGTGTCCTGATTTGGATGAGCTAATATTAAACCACCGATTGATCTAAAAATAGCTAACTGCATTTCGACTACTGTTGCTACGTCATTTGACGAGTTATTCGGGCACATGCGCAAGAACAAGGGAAATGGCTGACAACAGAAGATCTCGCGAGGACATCTCGTTTGGCGAGATCTGGGCGATATTTGGGTGGGGGAGGCGAGGCTGACATAATTATAGGTGGGAGCTAGTCACTGCAACTGTGGGCTGCCACATCAGCTACATTAAAAGGCAAAATAGAGGCTGGAGTACATCTTTAATGCCATAATTATAGAAAAGCCACCAACATATTGCCGATGACGGTGTTAATTGCTGCCCAACCTAGAATGGGAGTCCCTCTCTGATGTTTTTATTTCGCCATTCCTCAGAAATCCACCGCAGTGCGTCACATGCCTGCTGTATCTGCAGCTATTCCCACTTCAAGCAGACGATAGATAGATGGATAGATGGATAGATGGATAGATAGATAGATAGATAGATAGATAGTCAGCAGAATAATGGATAGATAGATAGATAGACAGATAGATGAATAGATGGATAGATAGATAGATAGATAGATCGACTGATAGATCGATAGTTAGATCGATAGATAGATGGATAGATTGATCAATAGATTGATCGATAGATAGATAGGGTTAGGAATACATAGATAGATAGATAGATCTATAGACAGATTGGGTTAGGGATAGATAGATGGATAGATAGACAAATTTGGTAAGGGATAGCTAGATGGATAGATAGTTAAGTAGATATAGATAGATAGGTTTAGGTAGATAGATAGATAGATAGATAGATAGATAGATAGATAGATAGATAGATCGATAGATAGATCGATAGATAGATAGATCGATAGATAGATAGATAGTTAGAAAGATAGATAGATAGTTAATAGTTACATGTAGATGGACAGATAGATAGGGTTAGGGATAGATAGATAGATAGATAGGTAGTTAGATAGATAGATAGATAGATAGATAGATAGATAGATAGATAGAAAGATAGGGTTAGGCAGATAGATAGATAGGGTTAGGGATAGATAGATAGATAGATAGTTAGATTGATAGATAGATAGGTAGATAGATAGATAGATATGTAGACAGGTAGATAGATAGATAGGTAGATAAATAGATATCGATAGATAGATAGATAGATAGATAGATAGATAGATAGATAGATACATAAATAGATACATAGATAGATACATAGATAGGGTTAGGGATAGATAGATAGATAGATAGATAGATAGATAGTTCCAACATGGGTGGGGTTTTTCGCCTTCCCCAGCACAGACACCGAGTACAAGGGACCAACAAATTTAACGCCTTGAGCATCTGTTTTGTTTGCATTTTAGTTTTTTTAGTTTTTTCGAAAATTGAAAAGAAAAGAGCTGATTACACTCAAACTTCGGTACTTATATATTTAGGAGATAAAATGTCAGGTATATATGATATTTATTAATGCTTAGAAACATCAGACATATCAAGCCTATATTCATATATATACTTATATATATAATAAAAAGGTCAATCAGCCAAGAAAAAAAACTAACAAACAAACAAATATTCTTTTTTATTAAATAAACCAAGGCTTATCACAAAAGGCAAATATGAATAACATGTAACTTTGTTTGGAAGTGCTGAAAAAGCAAGCAACTGGATAGAAGTGCCCTTTTAAGAGGGATTTCTCGACTGGTGACCCAGAGGGTCACTGGAGTCACAGAGGTCAAAAGTCAATGCTGGCTGGGGACCCGTGTTAAATATTCCCCAAGGAGGAAAACCAAAAACATGACAGGTCAGCATCTCAATAGCACCAGCCATCTCAACTACTCTGTCTGCATTCTGAAAGACTGTACAGAAAGTGAGACTGTGTCTATATATATCCATTGGCTGCATTTATATGTGGTGGGAAGGATGGTCACTGCAGCACTCCACAGTATCTGCCTTTACCACAGAAAACCACTGAGGTGACAGTTTATCTGCATGCTGATACAATCAGACCAGTCCAACACGTGGAGACTTCCTTCAGCTCATTATGACGTCTGCCCTGGTGGACAGTATATCTCATGCTTATGAAATAAACAGATATCAGAAAACACGTGACTCCACGGAATGATATAAATTATTTCATATTTTAATTAATTTCTCATTGATATCATTTATTCCGAAGCAATATTCCATAAAACTCATTTTAAACTTAAAATTATTACAGATGCTAATTAGTATGTTTCTCACGTTTTGTGATATTCTACAGCATCCGGGGGATTTTCAATGGGCATTCCTCATATTTGCAAATGTCTGAATCCCAAAGCAATAATGTTTTCACTTCTGCCTCATCAATCACCAACATTTCCATCATTGCTATCCCAGGAATAGCAAGAAAATTGAGGCTGGAGTAGGCTAAGGCAATTTTAAACGAGTTTAGAGAACATTTTGATAGCATTTGATTTATGATATATCTATTTAGCACTAATAGATTGAAACAATGCTTCTCATAACTCATGGTCAGGACATGGATTCTAATAAATTACAGTGGTTTTCAAGAATATATATCACCAAAGATTTTGGTGAGCACAACCAATAAATATATAGGTGTAGATGTACTATGGCGTGTCATTTGATTGGTTAATTGGATCATAAAGCATGGTTCATTAAACCAAAAACAGTCTTTAGGTCACTAATATCTTTTCTCTTTTTCTCTTCTTTTCTTTTTTTTTTTTTTTTTTGGTGACAGTCAGTAGAATATTTGAATACATATAGTTATGATAACATAATATTTGTATCCCCCAAATGCACAGGATTAGAGAAACTACTATGGTTTCTGTTTATGACTTTAATGCAGTAAATACAGTGACTGAATACCCAGTTTATCCTTTTTACTTTATGCTGAAATTTATAAATTAACCCAAATCTGGTTTTTTTTTACCCACATGCTGAAACTGTTTATATATCATCTTACAATCAACACATACCTAAAAGATTACCAGCCTAATTGAAGAATTTCAATGATTCCAAAAACAAACGAAAAACCATTAAAATGTGAACATAAAACCCTTCCTTCAATAAAACAACCACAGCAAAAGTGACTTGAGAGAGTAAAGGCAAAAAGCAAAGTGGAAGCAAGGGGTGTTCTATCATTGATCTTTTCCCATGGGGTGAGATTAGGGTTACACTTTCAACCATTTTCTAATTCTTTGTATTTCAATCAGTTGGGTACTTCTTAAGAATCTGCCAGCACAGCACTAAAGAGAGAAAAGGCTTGATGGAAATGAAGTTCCCAAGGGAAAGTGATAAGACCAGGCAAGATGATTGATTGATCTGTCTGGCTATGCTATGTCTGTCTAGCTGTCGGTCTGTCATGCTGTCTGTCTTGTCTGTCTGTCGCACTGTCTGTCTGTCTCTCTTCTTGTCCGTCTGTCTATCTATCTATCTATCTATCTATCTATCAATCTATATGTCTGTCTGTCTGTCTGTCTGTCGCGCTGTCTGTCTGTCGGTCGGTCTAGCTGTCTGTCTGTCTGTCTGTCTGTCATTCGGTTGCACTGTCAAGCTGTTTGTCATTCAGTCAGTCGCACAAGCTGTCCATTAGCTTGTCAGTGCATCAGTCCATCAGTCAGCCGTGCCATCTATTGTGATGCCTGGCTGCTGTCCATAGATGTCCGACAGTCCATCCATCATTAAGTGATTCGGTCTATCATTCCATCAGTTAAACAGTTCGTCTGTTTGTTTATCAGATTGTCAGTTTGCCCATCCGTCAGTCAGTCAGTGGGTCAATCTGACAATCAGTCAATGAATCATGCGGTTTTCTCGATATACCCAAAGTAAATCTGTCAGTTTTGCTGTGGTTTTAGTCGCTGTAAAAGAATTATTGGTTGTCTTGAAATTTTGTCAGAACAAAAATAGATCTGACGAACCAATACATCTGTTCAGAGCTAGAAGGTTCCCACCAGGTGTCGCCACTTTGGGGTTCGAGTAAATTGAATTGACCATAGGGTTCAGTAATATGGATCGGTACCTAAGACAAATGTCAGTGAAACATGACAGGGCTAAAATTGGTTAAACTCAGGTTGAAATCAACAGTTTCAGTTGCAATGATTTAACACAACTTGGCCCACATTGAAGTGATGTCCATCAGCCTGTCAGTCCATCAGTCAGCCGTGCCATCTATTGTGACAAAATCTTGTAAAGGTCTAAACCCCTAGCTAAAGGTAGCACTTGCGGCCGTGACTTACTATATACCGCACGAGTATTAATCTGATGAACAACTACCAGAATCAAACTATACTATACTAATACTAAAGAACAAACACTCAGCCTTAATTAAAGACAGACACGGTGACAGACAGACAGTGAGACACAATTGGAAATTGGTAAATTGCAACAAGAGAGCAGCATCCAAAACACGAGATGTGGTCTAGGGAATTCTAGGGAACTCTAGGAAGAGTACAGCTTGGATCATTACCTGTAGCAATCAAGAATTTAGAACGCAGAATTGCTGACATATTTAGCATTTCACAAACAATTCTCACTGGAGCATGGGTGTGTTTAGCGGAAGACATTTTTCTCACAGCTGTTGGCAATTAACGTCCCTCAAGAAACCCACACAATTAATTTTTTTCGTCTCATTAGATTCAAATGGCATGAGATACAAGTGAACAACAGGACATACATCTAAACATATGTGACAAAGTTCTCATGACATTCAAATGTCACCAAGGACAATGACAACGTATGATGACGTCGTGACGTTTGTCTGACGTCACGAACGAGCGTAGGAGAGGTTCAGGGGTTATTAATATTTTGGGTGGGAACTGTGGTTTGTTTATCTAGTGATGAAAGCGGAAATAAAAGCCAGAGACCAGCAAGTGTGGCAGACAAATCAATACTTTACTTAAATGTAGGCTGAGAATTTTGGGCCTGCATCTTGGGAATATTAGCACAGTTGTTGTGTGCATTGCTACTTGTGTATTATAAACACATTACAAATGCCAATTAGTGTCAATTAAAACTTTACTTTGTAAGTCATCAATCGTGAAAATATCTATACAAAAACTTAACTTGTTTAAAATGCGCTTTCCCTACCTCAACTCTATATAATTGTTCACTTTGGCTGATCCTGGTATAAAAAACCTTTTCTATATGATTAAGCCTATACTTACGAATCCATGGACGTATTGTTAGACAAAAAGTATGGGCCTCGTTTGCACCGAAAAGTGCGGGGGTGACATTCTTCAATTTCCACCATAGTATACATAGTAACAAGAAAAAAAGTGTGGAAAAGTTGGGGAAATGCTCGCCCCCCCCCCCCCCCCCCCGCCACCCTGAAATAAGGCCCTTAGACAAAATTCTAATAAAATCAACCAAAATCAAATATCACTTCACACATTTTTAGTACGTATACCTAGTTGTATTTTCAGAAACCAACTCTGATATCACCACCTAAGGTAGAATATAGGCCTAAAGATTGTCAGTTGGATTTTGGTGGCCTTTTGAGGTGGTCTCTACCATACCATACCATGCTAGAACCAAGTGAAGCAACTAGAACTCTTGGGAAATATGTCTTTCACAGTTTAGAGAAGAGAATGAAGTACGAAAATTAATGCGAAAATTAAGTGAGAAATAAATGATAAAAATAAATAAAGACTAAATAAATAGATAACTAAATTTCCACAAAATTATGTCAATGCTGCACTTCCTTAGTCTGTCTAAATAACTAACAAAATAAAGAGAAAAAAAGAAAACAAGCCAATAAATGAATAAAAACAAAATAAAAATGGATAAAACAGTAACTGTTGACCACTGGTAGAGGTACTTTTGCGCTGTTCTTGCCTGTCGGCACTACACAGCCCGACTCAATATTTTTATTGATATTGATATGTATACATGAAATGCGTTTTTTATTGATATGTATTTGTCTTGTTTTTCATGCATTTTGATTTTTATATTTTTACTGTACGACAAATAGATCAAATTTGACCTAAAAAATGTCAATAAAATTTATCTATCTATCTACTCATACCATACTAATTATATATTTTGGCATCATCATCATTATAATTAGATACAATCACGAGTAAGAGAACAAAACTAAGAACGTTGCATGACGTCACTGCCCGAGGCATGACGGTCTGTAGGACGGTGGGTGACGCTAGTTCCTCAATGCACCAGCCGAGGGCGCTTCCGATGCCTATTGTTCTATTGTGAAGGGCAATTGTCTCATGGAAAGCACAGTCCTCATACACAGTCCGCCTAGAGCTGGAGTCCGATTCCTAGAACCGCAATTTCTCTACTCTCTGACTCTACAATAACTCAATTATCGCTCAACAATAGAAATAGCCTCTAAACACATGGAAATAACTCCATAGACAATTTGTGCCGACGCCTGTTGTAATCTTTTGTCACAGCTCTAGAGATATGCTAAGTTTATTCATACTAGACGAACAACAGCTTCCATTTTACAGAAATACACATCTGAATGCTAGAACAAGTTTTAATCCCTTGTCAATAAGTTAGATTATTTTCAAAATTAGTAGCAATTTTTAATACACATCAATTTCAGTCAAACAATATCTGTCCTGAGATAAAAAAAATAAATAAATAAAAGACAAGTTTATGCGCTCATGTAAACTCCAGAGGATTGCAGCACAGTCATTATTGTTTTAACTAATGGGAGTCTTGAATAGAGTCTTTCCAATGAGCAGCCTTCCCATCTTATTATTCATTTTGCTTTTCAGACACACATAGTATAGTCATAACTAACTGATTCCATTAATATAATTTTTATCAGGGAAATAACAGAAATCAGATGAACGATAAGATGTCAAATATACATGTACGTTAAAATTCACTTATAGTACTGCCGCTAAGATGCACTTTGCTTTAGCCAATGATAACCTAGGACGGGAACTTTCTCAGCCAATATAATTGCAGTATTCTGTCATAGCCACCTGGTGGAAATATAGAGAACCTTTCGTGAAAATCCACTATTCCCATGACGTCTTCTGGAGTCTTGTTTCCAAGGTTACGAAATCTGCTGTAAACTTAAAACAGAGGAACTGCATAAATTTGCCTGTGAATAGCTTGGTGCATGGCAATCTATTTTAACTCAGTAATTATCTTTTTCTGGACTGATTTCTTGTTTGCAAATATTTTCCTTAGTCCAAGGCCAGAATAGCTTTTAGAAAGCTTCCTACAAAAGGATAATCTGTTTCAAAAACTGGACTAGATCCAAATTTTAAAATTGCAAAAACTATTTTGGCAGAAATTTTAGAGAGGGATTCTGCAAGGATGTTCTATATGACTTTACATGAAAAGAAAAATGAAGGTCATGCGCGAAGATACAAGCAGAAGCCTCGTGTGGAGTCACAAAATGTCACAAAATAGTTCAAAAATCTTCTTTCTGAAAATAAATGAATAAAACGAACATTACCTTTATGTATTAAGTATCTTTAGCTAAAATACATTTCTGATCTGAACCACATATTAGGAAAACTGTTATTTTGATATGACAATAATACACGTTTCATATGATAATAAATACATCTGATGTATACATGACTTTTAAGTATAACTTTTATGGAGGTAATACAAGCAACGCCAACACTTATAACTTTCATAGAAGCCAATTCAATTATGATGCCTCTGGAATGTCTATATACTCCAAGAGTTTCATATTCCAAACACATAACTGTAGGCAATGTCATGGTGGTATTTGTTTAACTCAAAGCTGCTGAGAAAACGAAATTACCTGACAAATTTAATTTGTGCCCAGTAATGACTCATAATGAATAATCATAAGAATTAATAAGTGGAAGTTAGGGCAGCTGTGATTGGCTTAAATGAATAACCAATGGGGTAAGAATCCCGCGGCCATGTTTGAAGTGAAATCGTTATGACAATTTGTGACAAACCAAGAGAGAATGGGTTCAAATTCACCAAATTAACCAATTCATTCATCATTCCACCCACTTCATCCATCCATACACCAGGCCTTGTCATGTGGACAGGTCTGTCATGGACAATGTAATGCAGCTTCAAAGTGGCTTCAATTGGACAGACCATGAAGAGGGGTCAAGTGGTCATGTTTCATACACAGGCTTTATGATCTGACAATTTTGTTTGGGCCTTATAAAGATCATTTTTTAGTGGTGGCCTAAATATACTTATGTACTCTGGCATCTAAAAGTTTGGAAACACCCACAATCTAAATCAATCAATGTCTAAGACCATACAATATAATGGATGATTGTAAAAACACAATTAAGTAGACACTAGGGAAACAATTATTTTTCTGAAAACATTCAGAATGCAAATTTATATAATAAGCCTAGTCTTTCTTGGGATCAGCGGGGAGTTACAAACGCACATAAAAGATATTGTGAGATATTTTTATTGTTGACTTCAGTGTCCTCATTAGTGTCAAGTTTGTCTCATATTTTTGAAGAAAACCCGCGACTGTGTTATATATATGGGCTACACACAGCTTATTCGTGCTGTATATAGCGGTATAGCCTATTAGGAATTTGAGAGTCAAGTGTTCTCAAACTGTTAGAAAAAGTTCTCGTAAGTTTTCTATCTTAATTACTGTGTAATTGGGAACTGCTATGTACGGGATATTATATTCCAGAGAGAAAACTGACAGAAATACGCTTACAGGATATTTCAATGATCAAATTCGCCCACAAGCCTGCTTACACTGAAAAATTTAAAAATCTTGTTACATAAAGCCAAGTCTATATACAGACACGTTTAATTTTTCTCACCACTTCTCCATAGATGAAAAAGATGATACAACATTTCAGTTAAAAGCTACTTGGTGGGATTTTATCATTTTCAATAAATTCTAACAGTCCTGTCAGCTTGGTGTAAGACAACTGCATTAGCGGGGACTTCGGTGGAAATAATTGCTTTCACTGACGTCACTAATTTGAAATATAGGTTTTATGAATCGACTGTAGGAGATTTATTAAAAAAAACTGGTTTCCTATAAATGCCTCCAAATTCTAGAATCTAGATGCATGCCAGATTAGTGTCATGTATGTCTAATAGTGATGGCCCTGTATGTCTAATAGTGATGGCCCTGTATGTCTAATAGTGATGGCCCTGTATGTCTAATAGTGATGGCCCCCTCAATCAGCGCATTCAAGAATAGACTAGTTAGACACCGGAATGAACACAAATTCATTAAGAAGAAGCAATATCCTTAGTACCTGTCAATGTGGCAACTGTGTATTCCCTGCAAAAGAAATTCTTTGTAATAAGTTTTATATGGTATTTAACTACATATTTCATTTCACTCGCTCATTTGTAAATATTTTGCCTTGTTTTGTTATATTTTCTGTCGGCGAAAAGCTTTTAGCTTGTGTTGTACTGTTTTTATGTCACCGCCGACTTTAAATAAAATTGTATCTTATCTTATCTTATCTTATCTTAAAATACTCTCTAAGAGTACAACACAATTTAACTGAGAATACCATACAAACAGTACGAATCAGCAAAAGGTCTACCTAAGAAGCTGCTATATGATATGATATATTTATTTATTTATAAAATATATTTATACAGGGTAACATATTCAGTATAAAAACTGTTTTACAATACGGCCCTGATGGATAAAACAGAAATAGAAATGGACATTTAAAGAGGTAAAAATAGAATAAAAAAATAAAGTAAATAAAAGGACTGGCATGCAGTTGATTAGTACAAAAAATTGATAAAATAGGCTTTACATTTAGCTTTAAAAACATTAATGTTATCACAACATTTGACATCACTAGGAAGACTTCCATATAATAGGACCTCTAACAGTAAAAGCATTGCTGCTAAAAGCAGAATTAGCATAAGGCATATGTACATCATTTTCATGATATGATATGATATGATATGATATGTCTTACATGATTTGAAGAAACCCATTACAGTCATTCTTCATAGGCCATCATGCCGATTATTAAATTTAGACAGAATTTGAGGCGGGGGTCAACCCTATGTACCCTGCACAGGGTGACAAACGCGAGACACATTCACTTTCTCGTAAAACCTCTGATTATCAATTCATCATACATGGAGTTCTGTATAAATACATTTTAAATTTTGTCATGCCAATGGATTGTCTGTTTCAGACAAATGTTTGTTTCACTGCTGTCCATCCAAAATTGTGTATAAAACCAGCCAAGATCTTGTTTGGCCTTTGACATTGTCTGAAGACAAACAATATTTTGGCTGATTTTAAACACAATTTTGGATGGACACCAGCTAACCAATCACTTGTCTGAAGCAGACAATCTGTTCTTAGAGTGTTCGTAACTTGAAAGGAATCCATTCTGAATATTTCTCACCATGATACAAAACCAAGCAGAATTCATTAAGAGCAAAAAAGAGATTGGTGTGAACGTAATTGAAAGAAAACACAACTGGCCACTAAGCTCATGTGTTGAAAGCAAAGAACACTCACAGGATTCTTGCCTGCCACAAAATTAATAACACGGATGAATATTATTAATTGTGTATACAGCATGTTCTCGTTTACAAGCCTGGGCGTTTGGCATTAAATTATTATCAGGAAGAAGCCTTACAACCCAATTCATTGCCTCACTTAGAGCACAACTTTTTGAAAGTGCCATCTGAAGCCAGCTGATTCTATCTGAAGATACAGCTATCCATACCTGTCAATAGATATCGTTTGAAGGGTGGGGGCCTAGCTCAGTGGTAGCGCACTGGGCGTCCAATCAATGGGTCCCAGGTTCAATTCCCAGTCGAGCCTCAGTTGGATGGCCGTTTCATCCAACATTTAATAATTAGCCCAACAGGTGCATTAATGACAAATTGCAACCGAGAACTGACCAGTTCTACGTTCATTGAAGCATGACGGCCCAGCGAGCCAACGCTCAATTCTCGCGGGGGACGAGAGGAGACGAGAGGCGGGAAGTCTTGTCTGTCTTCCATCATTTCTGTTTGTCCTGCATGACAGCGACATAATTGAATTTCACACCACAGATAGGTCGGATAATCCCCCACAGGTGCGCTCCACTTCTGCCATATTGTCTGTAACTATGCACAGAAAGCCAAAAACTCTAGTTACCCTAGTTTGGCCGTTGTCAAATATTGCCAAGACTAAAGTTGTCTGGCCCATATACCAATGGACAACACAACCGCCAGGTTTGGTCAGTTTTAACTTTGGGCGCTGTTTTTGTTCTAGTTCCTGATTCCATAAATGACAGTTTGAGTGAGCAGGGCGGTGTTGCAATACTCCCACTGCAATGCAGGACCGTGTAATTTGTTGGAGGATGCCCCCCCCCCCCCCACCCTCCAACAAATTTTTGTTCGAGGGGGGGCGGGAGGGTGATTCATTCAATCAGTCAATCAGTCAGGCATTAACTAATTTATTTTATCATTAATTTGATAATATATTCTAAGATTTGTTTTAAAATAGTACATACTAGGTTGATACAAGGCATCGCCAATCCAATCCTAACATGAACGACTTCCAGCTGAGATGCAGCTCAACAAGCCTCCTCATACTGCGGGGAATCGAACTTGGGACTTCAGTAAGGTTCACCAGAGTCTTGATCTTTTATAGCAGCTGAATAGCATGACATAACAGAATTTTTTCAAATGATTTATTACACTTACACAAAGTGTAAGACAAGTCTTTGATTTTCCCACCTGATATGTCGACTATGTACATCATACAGTCATATATATTGTACGTACAATTTTAATATGAAATGTATAAATGATGTTTACTAATGTGTAAACGGGGTTAACGCCCTCTTGGTCAAGGCAACATTCATTCCAGTCAATACCTTGATGGCCACCAGGGTCAAGTTATGTTCGCAGCCTCCACCAGGGACTGCCAGCTGGGCTAATCCAGTTGTCCCAGATATATAAGGATCTCCCCCATGCTACTGGTCATTCGCTTCTTTCTACTCCCTCCCACCGTCCCCTTAAAATTCAAATTTTCCTTTCTTAAAAATTCTCAAAATGTCATATATAACCTTGTTTAATCTTGCTATATGTATTACCAATTATTATTAATGTGTCCCCATTAACCACACAATATGAAAAAACAGACAATAAAAGCTACTGATCATAAATGCCAATGCCATACAATTCGAAGACGTATCACTCAAGCCGAAAAAAAAGGCCATGATAACTTCCATCAATGTGACAAGTTAGTCCACTGGCGGATCCAGCCCTGCTTCAATTGGGAGGGGGGCAGCAGCCTCTACGGGGGTCGGGGGGGGGGGCATGCCCCAATGCCCCCCTGGATCCGCCAGTCAGTCATGCAGTCAGCCTCAGTCATTATATATTAAGTTGAATTGAATCATTCTGACTGCTGTGATAACGTCATGACAGTCACAGTCCATTTGTCCACACTTTCTTCTCTTACATTATGTTCGAGTTTGCAATACGTCTAGCTGCGACAAATCTTGCCTTCCATTTATTTCAATGATTCCATAACAGTTTCAAATATCTAAAAAAAAAAGAGAAAGAAAGTGCCTTATCGTCAGCATCAACGTTTCTAAGCAAGTACTTTCTGTAACCTGTCTGGTAAGAATTGCCAATCATTGATATTCGTATAGAAGTTACTGTCAAACGCCCGATAGTGGGCGCCACCTCACGGAAGTTCACAAGTTGAGAAAAGATGTCTTCACTGTTAAATTCACAGTTATACAGACAAGGTTACTGATACATAATTAAACATTGGGTATTTCGATAGATAGTATCAAGAAAATTTATCCCTAAATCCAGTTGAGGAACATTTATTTGAGGAATATTTGAGGCTCATATCCGAGTTTAATCTGATAGTTCATCAGGTCTCTTCTGACATACATTTTTTTTAAATACATCGCCAACAGAAAGCTACATTTGGTTATTTTAAAATTACCTTGCTGTTGCTACATTTTTCTGCTATTTTAGCAAAATTATATTTCAATTTTGCCCTTGCTGTTGCTGCATTTTGTAGTATTACTATCATTCCCACTGCTTAGTCTGCTTTCATTTACTAGAGCAATCCTCCTCTCTAGGGGAATTACGTGTTAAATATAGTACAGGCTGTACTCAGAAACTCAAAACCAAGAACTTTTATTTTCAGTCTCATTACAGAAAAAAGACATGAAAGTATAATTATAGATTCATATTACCAAAAACTACGTAGGTAGCTATGATTGGGCCCTCTTATATTTGATATTGGTAACATGATGGTAATGATTTTTTTCGTTTTTCATGTGTATATTTTTCCTTTCTCCTTTCCATTGTATTATATTCCATAAACTTGTGAAAACCCAATTTCATTCAGTTGATAGCAGTTTTGTATTAAAAAAAACTGTAAATTCCTACAGCCTTGCTGAGCTGAGCTTAGCACCTCAAATGTGATAGATACTGGTCATTGTAGAAATGGTGTGTTTGATGATGAGAATAATTAGAAGTATTCTGTAAGTATTATCTACTCCTAACGTGTACAAACTTTCGTGTTAATTGTTCTATAAAGCTGTGGTAACGTCTCACTGTAAGTAACATGAACGGCACACACATTTGTCACTATTCCCGCATTTCACCTTGTATGGCAACTAACAATTGTTTACATTGCATTTTGCAATAGTTATTTATTTTGTATGGATTGTAATTTAATTACTGCCATTTAGACTAACCACGTACACAGAGCTTAATTTAAGGGCATGACGATATACCTGTTGATAGCCAATGGAATTAAGTTAACACATGACGTACCTAGCTAGTCAGCCTGAGACTGAGATAAAAATAACCTGTGTGTATAATACCATTAACCATTGTTATATCGTCTTTTTTTTCTGTCTTTTCTGTAGGAAATACCTGTAGATGATTTTGCTGCAGTAACACAGAATTCCCAAAGATGGCAGCACCTAGAGGCTTTAAACCTAAACTTAGATCAATGTCAGATGTCCCTCCCTTATCACCTCCAGAAGACTTAAAAAGCCAGATCTACAAGTCGGAAGCTGATGAATTTTTCAAAGAAGTGGATGACCATGCTACTGCTGTAAGTTGTAGATTTACAAATCAGAGTTGTCACATTTATGGTTGTTGGGCTAAGATGTCAATCACACGAGACTTTAAATTGGAGTGTCTTGTACCATTGAGCCACCACAATAGTGGCTCCATGTTTGCACTCATCGTATATGCTAAGGCAAGTAAAAGACCTCACCTCCATGGTAAAATAAAGAGTTACATGGTGAGGACACAAAGTCTTATCATCTCACCATTACGTCTGCCTCTGGTTGCTGATCATAAGTTTAATCAAATGCAATGACTATTATTCCACACATTTTCCCCATCAGTGGTTTCTTTTACTTGCCTCAGCAAAGACACCGAGTACAAGGCACCTCCGAGTTAACGTCTCATGTGAGCAACATCTAGCTGAGATGTAGCTCATGAAGAGTCCCCTGGCCAGGAATTCAACCTAGAACCTTCAACAGAGCTAGGCAATGTGTATCTGATCATTCATAGTAACTACCACGTCACCCACTGGCAGTTAGGGTGGGGGGCCTAGCTCAGTGGTAGCGCTGGACTTCCAACCACTGGGTCCTGGGTTAAATTCCCGGTCGTGCCTATGTTGGATGGCTGTTTCATCCATGGTCTCTACCTGTCCTAATTAGCCCATCAGGTGCAGAAATACAGGACTTAAAGCCCTAATCCACCACCACCACCACCCACTGGCAGTTGCTTTGGCAAACAGTAAACAGACATCTCGTCTATTGGGGAGAAATGTATAATAAGGTGGTGATTATGAAGTCTTCATCCTATGCACAACTTACAAATATTTCCAGGTGGCCAAAAGATACTACAAGAGATTTAGTGATATCATCTGGGATCTCTTTTATAGAGATGACTTCACTGACCTGGAAAGAGCAAGGTAAGAGTGCCCTAAAATGCCTGGTTTTTTTTTACAACCAGTCTGAAGTTCCTGAGATACATGACCACGTACACAGAGCTTTCATTGCTAATTCACACAAATATCTAGATTTATATGTAGGCAAATCAGTTGTCAATATGATATAATTGGTGGAGACCACAACAACGTCCATTAGAGCAGGAACATGACGTCTTGCCCAGCAGCCAATACAATTAAGTTGAAACATGAAGAACCAAGTCAATAATACTGAAGTGAAATTAACCTGTGTGTACCTGGTTCTGGTTCTGGTTGCTGAATTCCACCCGTTCCAATCGGGTAACCAACTAGTTGTAGGTGTTGCTTCTCTTGCGGTGAAGAAGTGTACCCTTGAATAGCTGGTCCCTATTAACGTGCAAATGGTGAGATATTGTGTTACATAGCTGGTTTGCTGGTATAACTTAATTTTTCAAGGCAACTACTATGTTACTATTGCTACTTATAAGGCCATTACAACTCAGCCGACTCCATTTGGTATGGTTTACCTCGGCAGCAGCTCCAGAGTGGATGTATGTGGGTCAGCCAGGATTTGTGGATTATCAGCCATTTTAGGGTAGACTTTGTGGAGGCTTCATTGGACAGGTTCTTGAACCAGTGCTGTTTGACCAGCTTCAGATGTTCTGCTCTGTAACCATCCTTGTTGGCAGCTTTATTGCTGTTTAGTTCTCTGATGATACTTTTGACAGTGGCGACTGGAATCTGTATGTGGTCATCTTCTGCCTCAGCTAGGATTCTCATATGCAGGACTGATTCAATGTTTGGATCAGCATAGTCTGGTGTTCCTAGTTTTTCCGCAGCTGTTGCAAATTCCTCTCTAATGGCTACTTCATCTGTGATGAGATTATCACCAATTAGTAGGGCAGTGGCTGGTACAGAGCCTAATCTCTGTCTGTGAACGAGTTTGTGAAAGAGTACTTGGTCATTGGTTGCAGCTGTGCTTATCTCAGATCTAAGCTGTGCTCTCGCAATGGCCTCTTCCATGTGCTGTATTGTTCTTATTCGTTTGGTAGCTCTTTTCTTATTCAACCATAGAGGGTGGTCACCACGTAGTTCACCGCTGTGTTCCATTGAAATTTAGCCAATTTTGACTCCTTTACCGCCGCTGCAAGTTCTGGTGTCCATCTCTTCCTTCGTCTCTAGCCAGCATGGATCTTTTTGTCCCTGTAGGGTATTGCAGCGACGGAAGCTGTGTCTGAGGTGCATTGAAGGACTTGTAGGGCTTCTTCAGCATCGAGCTAGAGTGAAGTTTGCAACCTCTTGTCCAAGGACCTCAGCAAAGAGAGCTTGTTCTGCAGCAGCGAAATCGAAGATCAGGCATGTCGTCTCCTGGTTGGGCACCAGTGGGGCGTGTGGGCCTGTGTTGAGCTTGAAGAGGAAGTGATCTATTCTTGAGGCGTGGCCAACGTGGACATTTACATAGGTGCTATCAGTATTGGTACATCCGGGGTCTTGTAGTTTGTGCTCTCTAATGAGGTTATTCAGTCTGCATTCCTTAGGCCCCTTGCAGTGGTAGTGGTCTGCATTGAAGTCCCCACAGATTATAACTTGGTGGGATGTGCCATATTTTTATGCATAGCTCATCTAAAGCATCTATGCCATTACTGAAGTTTGCAAGAGCTACGGGATCATTCCCAGAAGGGAGATAACAGACAGATTGGTAAACAAGGCAGGTCAAAGATGGTTACAGCAATGCGCTCATTTCCTTCAGATTCTAATGGTCTTGCATATGCGTCAAGATGGTCTGCCCACAGAGTGGCCACTCCCCCACGGCCAGTGGGTTGGTATGTGTTGGGAGTTAAGGTGGCTTCGTCGCAGCACTTGGCTTGGAAGTTTCTCCATTGTTGTGGTATAGTGCCTTGTTCTTGCTTTTCAAAGTGGTGCAATGTTCCTGTATGCATAGGATGTCAATATGAGCAAGGGTCGAGTAATGACTGCATGATTTCTGTTGATACCTTCAGCATTAAAAGTAGCTAGATTCAGCTTGTTTCTTTTGCCTTTCAATCTGGTTGCCGTGGTATCTCCTCGACAGGCTGTATCCTATTTTGACCTGTCGGTGTGCAGCTCTCCAAGGAATCTGGTGAAATCAGCGTCTGGATGGATGCTAGGGCAGCTCGGTGGATGTTCATGCGCTGAGTTCACGCAATTCTTGTTCTGACAAGCAGGTAATTCAGAAAAAATTGCCTAAACTAAAAAAATATGAATCCATTTCTCTTGCATTTTAAGAGAAGATTTCTTAAGTCAAAACATAGCCTATCGGCTACATAGTTTAAACAATTATTTTGCTTGGCCTGGTCAACTAGCAACGAATGTCCATAATTAGGCTGTTAGGTGACAGCACATCGTGTTGTGAAATGGCAGTAATAACCAATACTCTAATCAAAATAGTCATTGCCTACTGACTAAATATGTATTTTTTACTGTTCAGTAAAAGATATTGTCCGGCGTACTGTCCAGCTAGCTATCTGTCTGTCTGTCTGGCTTTCTGTCTGTCGTTCTGTCTTTTCTGTCTTACAAATCAGTTCTGGGTATATAAAGCTTAATTTTATGATGCAGGGTTAGGCATTAACTTTCACCAATGTCATCATTATGGTTATATGGTTACTTATACATGTAGTATACTTGCTAACATTTCCTTCCTGCTCCATGATGTACGCGAAACGTCAATGTACCATTCGAAATTTGGTGATTCAGATTGATTACACAATATATTGGTACGCCTTTGGTTTAACTATGTCATATGTAAGGCTCAGATATGCCAAGTTATTTAACTCACATTTTTAACCTATATTTTCCAGGATAGCATTTGTTTGGTTGGTTCTGCACAATGCTCACAACTTCAAACTCGATCCAAAAGAGGAGGTGCCTGAAAATATTCGAAAATGGAAGGATGGCACTGGAAGTTTGACCGAAACATACACTTGCATGGCAAGGTGAGTGCTTGCTGTCCTCACCACTGACTCCTGTTTGTGGCCTTTAGCTGGCCACTTTGTCCTCATTGCAGCTGTCCACCCAGCAGAGAGTGGGTACATGGCTTATTAGATATAGGAAAGCTTCAGAATGAAGTTTGAGGCCAGGGGACCACTTAATGGGTATAGCGCTCTTGAAAATAGTTAACTATACATTGTTAACATCCAACCTTCGGGTTGCCAATAGCTCTGAACAATAGCATGCTTCTTGAGAACCTTCTAAAGATATCAGTAAAATTGGATAGATAAAGTCACTTCACAAGCATTTATATATGGGCAACACAAACAGTTAATTCCATTAACACGGCCTGTCAATCTAAACCTAGACAAAGCTAGACAACTTACGCTATACGATGCTACCTGCCAATAAAGGAACTGTCTGGCTAAAGCTAGTTACTCAAAGCCAGATCTAAAAGTAAATGCAGCACCATCTGGTGCATAAGTTGAGTCACGCATATTTTTCATTATCATTTCTTGTTTAAATCAATTGTTTATATTTACCAACGTTTATTTATTTTTATTTTTACAATTTTTCTTTGGATAACAAATAACCATTCTGCAGTAAAATGGTTCAAGTAGTACATGTTGTTCTTTAGTAGAGGGCGCCAGTTGATGGTGGTAGGTGTAAGCCGACTGTAAGCTGGGAGTAGACAGGTGCAACTAGCTTAAGCCAGTTATAGCTCCAGCCAGGAATAGGTGGCTACAGATGTGTACACGATCTTTTTCGTTTATGACAACTCCAACCATCAACATTAACAGAAGAACACCCTAGCAATATGAGGAGCTAGTTTTAGTATTGAAAATTTATCCATTAGATTATGCAGCCAAATGCTGTCTGTTGTTGCAGGTATGCCAACCTTCACTGTTTAACTCTGACAGGATGGAAGTATGATATTGAAGAAGACTGCGAGAGATGGAATGCTGTGCATATCAGTGGTAATTGGCAGTTGGTTGACTGCAGATATGCTTGCTTGTAAGGACATTATTATGTTATTTACACCAAAGTTCATATGCAGGTATTGTGTATTGTTCAGTGAACAAAAATTAAAAAGAATGAAAAGATCAAATATTATAATCGAGTCAATAGTCTTCATTGAGATACCAGATGATACCTGCTCTTTGATCTCTAGTTGTTTTACAAATTGCTAAATTATGAAAGTTTTGATGCAGTAATGACTTATCATTTCTTTTCACTGTGTTATCACTTATTAGCCTAATGATCACTGCTTTATATCCTAGTAATTCACTGGTGCCTCGAGTCATGGGTTCAAATACCAAACTTTTGCCCAATGCAGAAGAATTTGTGAGTCTGCACGTGTAGAATGGAGTGACAATGCATGTTTTTGCCTCATTATAATTAGCTAAAAACCATGCATTTTCCATGCGTTTATCCTTCTCATGGAAAACGCACGTGGCCCATTTGGCCATGTAGAAGCTGCATGGTTTTAGCCAGGGAGGAACGTTCCTCCACATCTCAAATAAATTGATTTATTATTTATCCTAGAAAACAATTAGAACAGAACAACAACAAGGCAGTAGACATGAAATATGACGACTTTTACTTCATTCCTGAACCCGAGCATCTCATCTACTCCCATTTTCCAGAAGATGAAGCCTGGCAGCTATGCAGGACAACTCGCAGCCTGAAAGAGTAAGATAAGATAAGACAAGACATGATTTATTGGGGCCAATCCACCAATAATGAAGACAAAAGTCTGACATGCCGCAAGCATAACATTTGTGCAGAATGACCTATGAATGAAATTATCAAACCAATGGAATAAATTGATTGTCAAACTCCTTTAAGAAACTGACACAGCGCTATAGCCTGGTCTGAGTGGTCTAGTAGTAAGACACTTGCCTGCTCCTCTGAAGAGTGGGCGGTAGGGGCAGACGGGTGTAACACTTTCGTTTCTGGAGCAGAACTCTAACACTAATGCACTTACCCTAACGAAATGTTGTACAGTAATACTCTATATGGCCTAGTAGTGCCTTTTGATAGTCACATTGTATGGTGACCGAGGAGTTCACTTCTTGGTGCAAAGGCGCCCCCCCCCCCCGACAGTCGAGGTTTTGCCCCCCGACAGTAATGGTTTCGCCCTCCGACAGTAGAGGTTTTGCCCCCCGACAGTTGAACCTTCATCCCCCGACAGCACCTACTTTCGCCCCACGACACCTTCGCACCAGTGATAGTATACTGTTGTACCACAAAAGTAATAGGTGTAGGTTTCGCACCACGAAAGTGAAGGCTGATTCACTTAACAGCAGGTATGCAACTTTGTCAGAGTGGCTAAATTTCCTCCTCCCCCTCCTCCCTCTCCTCTTCCTCCCCCTCCCCCTCCTCTTCCACTTCCTCATCCCCCTCCCCCTCCTCTTCTTCTTCCTCCTCCTCCTCCTCCTTTCCTCTCCCCCTCCTCCCTCTCCTCTTCCTCCTCTCCCCCTCCTCCCTCTCCTCTTCCTCCTCTCCCTCTCCCCCTCCTCCTCTTCCTCCTCCTCTTCCTCTTCCTCTTCCTCTTCCTCTTCCTCTTCCTCCTCCTCCTCCTCCTCCTCCTCCTCCTTCTCATCCTCCTCCTCCTCCTCCTCCTCCTCCTCCTCCTCCTCCTCCTACTCCTCCTCCTCCTCCTCCTCCTCCTCCTCCTCCTCCCATACAAGAATGCATTATTTGTCACATCAATAAGAAACCTTTCAGGTGTGCATTATGTAATTATACCTATGGCTGGTATCAAATACTAAACCAAGATTGTACAGAGATAAATCTGTGACGGTGATTAGTAGCTAAAACCAGCCGTGAGGGGGGCAAAGTCGTAACTTTCGTGCACAAATTGGCACTGTCGTGGTGCGAAAGTTGGGACTGTCATGGTGCGAAAGTTGGGACTGTCGTGGTGCCAAAGTTGGGACTGTCATGGTGCGAAAGTAACTGTCTCCCCACGAAACTATGAGACCACGAAGTGCACTCGTCGGCCACCATAACATTGACATATGTTACAAAATTTGGAAAAACAAGAAAGAAATTGTTTCTGGAGCAGAACTCTAAAACTTTGTCATAATATGTCTAAAATAGTGTAGTGGTGCCTTTTGGGGGTCTCATGGCCGTAAATACTATAGAATTTTCAAAAGTAGGGCAAAATAGGGAAAATTCCTACTTTTTCAAACCTCAAAGACACTATTTACCTTACATGAATGAAATTGTATCAGTAAAATATTTAAATTATAGTATTTCACTTTTTAAACTTCATTTTGATATTCATTTCATGCTAATTACAAAATAATGGAAAATCTGAAAAAAATTCTAAAAATTGTGTTAAATTGTGTTTTCTACCATTAATGCACTTACTCTAACAAAATTGTATATGTTGTTACTCTATAGCTGTGCATTTTGATAGTTACATTGACATATCTGAGCTGTGTTTTAAAATATTTCTAGAAAAATGAAAAAAAAAACATGAAAATTCCTGTTTGGACTCACACACTACTGCACCTACATATGGTGGCCGAGGAGTACACTTCGCAGTCTCGTGGTTTCGTGGGGAGACAGTTACTTTCGCACCACGACAGTCCCAATTTTCACACCACGACAGTCCCAACTTTCGCACCATGATAGTGCCAACTTTCGCACCACGACAGTCCCAACTTTCGCACCACGATAGTGCCAACTTTCGCACCATAACAGTGCCAATTTCGTGCCATGAAAGTACCAACTTTCGTGGCACAAAATAACCAACTTTCGTGGCATGAAAGTTACGACTTAGCCCCCTCACGGCCGGTTTAAGCTACTAATCACCATAAATATTAAATGTACAAAGATTTTATGCAGATGCACGGATGCATCTAACAAAGAGACATCTAGATCTGAAAAGAACAATGCAATATGCAAGTGCCCAAGTCTCCTCTCATGCAGTCTGGGAGCCTGTGTGTAGGCGCTCTTATCTCTGGACTAGAATAACAGTTATTATGTTTTCAGAAATTTGGTTTCTCATGATGCTCATGCTCTTAGTTGTTTTAGTATTGTATTTCCACAGCTTTTAATTTGTGTACAATCTTGAGTTGAAAACGACACAAATGCAACTAATCTAAAAATCACTGGCCTGTATGCAAAGTAAAGACTAGAAATTTGTTGTTCCTAGCCAATAGAGTATAGCATCACGACAAGGTATTAAACATTATTCCAGGTAAAATAAATTAACAGATATCACGCAAACTTAGGCTTCCAGACTAAATGAAACACCCTCACTAACATCAAGATGCGTCACAAAGTGAAATATTATTTAGTGTGGAAAAGAAGGAGAAGTGAGAGGAGAGAGGAAGAGGAGAGGAGGATGAGAGGAGGAGGATGATAAAGGGGTAGGAGGAGGGGCAGGAGGATGTGGACGAAGAGAAGTGGACATGATGTAGCCACTCATATAAAATTGCATGCCTGCAGTTAATTGAATTAGCCTTCACTTTCGTGGAGCGAAGGTGTGTCGTAGTGCGAAGGTATTTCGTGGTGCGAAAGTTGTTTTGTTTCGTGGGCGAAAGTTGTTTGTTTCATAGGGCGAAAATTTTCTGTTTTGTGGGGCAAAAGTTGGACTTTTCTGGGGCGAAAGTTGGTACTTTCTTGGGGCGAAAATGGTAACTTTCGTGGTGCGAAAATTAGGCTGTCTCCCCACGAAACCACGAAGTAAACTCCTCGGCCACCATACCTACATGCATACTTAACTTAGTAAGAATATGTCTAAAATAGTGTAGAGATACCTTTTTGGGGTTTCATCACCATTTGTGACATAATTTTTTTGAATAAGGAAAATATGAAAATTTGGACATCTTCTCTTTCAAACCCTCATATCAATGACTCTATGATCCTAACATCAGCAACATTTTGACAATGATATATCTGGATTATAGTTCTTTCACTTTTAAGCTTCTTTTTGACATTTGTTTCATTGTTCATTTTTTGTTCATAATATTGGAAAATCTGGAAAACATGCTAAAAATTGTGTTGCTTTCTTCATATATTCCTTAACATCCCATACTTAGCAATGACAGGCGTAAATGTTGTGCAATTCATGTGCAATTATTAAATATTTAATCATAGTATTGCCATGCTCAACCCATTCAATAGTTTTTGTTTATAATTAGCAATTTTATAATAATTAGTTGCATCTATATTACTTTCACTTGACTCCAATACTTATTATGGTTTTCTTCATATACACCTGTAAAGTGTTCGGTTATAAATACTTATTTAAATGCCATAGATTTAATGCAAATCAGCAAACCAACAATTCAGTAACTGAATGGAATATGGCAATTGATAATATATTATCAATTGCCATATTCTCTTCAGGAATGATACTCAACACACCCATTTTAATGCCTTTATAAGACAAAATATTTTTTTCTGGCTGTTTAAATTTAACAGAATATAATGAACAAATGAAGAAATTCAAGAGTTCAAAAAATAGGACATCTTGGACTCTAATTAGCATTGTGTAACAGGCTATGTAGGCCAAGTGGCAATTGTTTCAGTTCATCGCACACACTATATAAACACTCAAGAAATTATATTTTTGTGAAACATAGCTAATATATGTCAGTGTGGCTATCACAAGGCACCACTAGGCCATATAGAGTGTTACTGTATAACATTTCATTGGGGTAAGTGCATTAGTGTTAGAGTTCAGCTCTAGAAACGAAAGTGTTTGTTAGAGTTCTGCTCTGGAAATGAAGTGTAACGCCCGCTCTCCTGCCTGTCGGAGGAGGAACACATAACAATTTTAATGATGCCTGTGTGCTATGTAGGATTTGCTGAGGGTTTAGCTGCAGCGCGGCCTACTTTTTTTTAATAACAATAATACAAAGAACTTAGTAAGATGGTGCAACTAATGCAGATAGTTATAAATTTGGCTGTGTTAGTGTGTTACGCTTGCGGCAGCTGGTTCTTCAAACCATGAAACAAAGGAAAATTTGCATCGTTTTAACCATCACTTAATACTAATGTTAACAACATGATATTGTTAAATATGAAATTGAATTTACAAGATATTGCATAGTTCGCCGTCATAGAAAAATTTGCCAAAAAAAAAGAAGCCTGTCCTGATAGATGTGTTATGCGCAGCTAGGGCCCAAACTTCATTTCTTGTCAAAATGCATTCAATGAAGAATTACTCATTTTGGCACAAATGATGCCCAATGTATTCATTATTGGTGGATTAGACCTTATAATAAAATTTTAATTAGGCAAAAAATTGATCAATCACTCCATTATTCCAGGTTATAAAACTTTTGGAGGTTATTGTACAATTCTGTGACATACAAACGTCATCATTGTGAAACTTTATGATTTGCAGGTTTGAAAAATACCCTTCGGTCAACCCAGACTTCTTCAATTTTGGTATGAAGTTCATAAAACAAGAACAGTTCATCAATTACACTCATGAGGGCAAACTGGTCCTGACCCTGGGATTGACAAAGCCACTTTGCTTCAGTTATCAAATCCGTAAATACCATAAAGAAAATGACAGAACTGATGTTGATGGTGTTTTGACTAATAGGTATGTATGCGTTGGTGTATGCCACGTATGATTCACAGATATCCTTATAGAGAAACCTTAATATTCGAATTCCGAAGAGCAAATAGAGAGACAGAGCAATTATGGAGGTATGACGTATATGACGTACGATTCGCCGACTATGACGTACGCTACGTATGGTCCATGTAATGCATCATATAATCTGCTGTACAATCCAAGTATTAACCACGGAAGTGAAAATGGGATCAAAGAAATCAAAAATGATGGCCGCAATCACGTACAATATGCAATATAGTAGTCACCGTTTGATCGTCGCAATCGTAGACTCTTCCGTCGTATTCGTAGATATTTATTATTCCATACTTCGCTTACCTAAAAACTGCTGGGTGATTCGAGAGGCTGTAAGCAACGTATAACTGATGGAAGCCAAAGTAAGACTCACGTAAGCCTGCTGTATGCCACATACGATCTGCCGACTGCGGCTCATAATGCAAATATTAACCACATAAAAATATTTCCGGCCCATTTATTTTCATGCTACATCGATTTGATGTTGGCACAACATTGCTAAATACCATTGCTAAATGGTGTGCAAATAAAAACAGTATGTAGTAACTAAGGCGTGCGCGTTATATAAAAATGTGAAATCAAGACCAAAAAACCAATGCCTTAACTACCAAGAAGCCACAGGGTGGGGGCCTAGCTCAGTGGTAGTGTGCTGGGCTTCCAACCACTGGGTTCCGTATAGGGTTCGATTCCCGGTCAAGCCTAAGTTGGATGACTGGTTCCTCCCCACCTCATTGCCATGGTCCCTGCCTGTCCTAATTAGCCCATCAGGTGCAGAAATACAGGACATAAAGCCCTAACCCACCCACCCACCCACCAAGAAGCCACCAAAGATATCAGGAATGTTAAAGTTTTGTTTTATCAATGTTTATTCTTCTCTTTTAGATTTGTAATGCAGGAGACAACAGATCGACGAGTAAGCTTCTACTTCAGAGCTCCTAGCACTGGAGCGTTCCGGCTGAAAGTTAAAGCTCAACCCGTTCCACGTGATTGTGTACCCAAAGCAGTTGACGAGGAAAGGATTATTGAATTTAAGGTCAGTTACCAAAAAGGACAATAACAATGACATATTCAAGAAGGAAAACAAACTCAAAATTTATATTTAATCTATTTATTAACAAAATACAACAATACAAGTGAAAACTCTAAACGAAATCCACTATAGATATATATTTACAACTCAGTCCTTTTGACACAAAATGTTTCGATATGGGGCACTGCGATCATAATGTGTAGATCTTAATGCGTAGATCACATGGTCCTGATGATGTTCCCAAAGTCCTTGACAACAGTGTCTGAAAACAGTCCTTTATAGAACAGTCTTGAAGTTGATAGTCCTTTGATGTTTCTTAATTTACTTTGACAACAATCCTTTTAATGATGGTAAATCACAGTAGAATTGATACTCAAACCATGTACTCCAGTGATGCATCAAGATGGCACAACTCTCCACAGTAATCTGTGATCAGATTTAACTCTCTAAGAGACTATGTGGAGTATAAGCTCTGGCAATCTAAAAAAAACTACTAACTATTTAACTATTTCTTGTATATATGTTATGACAAAAGGTAGTTGATATGTGTAATATGAAATAAATGATTCTGATTCTTTTGATAAAAGGCAGTTCATGGTTGTTTTGGATCACCCCACATAATTACTATTGATGCCTACCAACCATATGCTCTTTGCTAATACCAACCATATGCTCTTTGCTAATACCAACCATATGCTCTTTGCTAATACCAACCATATGCTCTTTGCTAATACCAACCATATGCTCTTTGCTAATACCAACCATATGCTCTTTGCTAATACCAACCATATGCTCTTTGCTAATATCAACCATATGCTCTTTGCTAATTTAAACAAAATGGCTTGCACAAAAGATTAATTTATGAGTGATAAACTGTATTCAGACATATTTGATAACAATTTAACCTACATTTGTGCATTCAGATTGTGTGTGACCAGAGATACTTCAAACCATTTCTGCCAAATTCTGCGCAAGGCTATGGCCCTGGAGTCCACGTCAAGCGATATGGCCTCACTTGTTCCCAACAAAACGCCGTCTTGCTAACGAGAGATGGATGTTTCAGAGTGATTTTCAACAAATCCCGCCCTGTTAAATTGAGTGCTTATCTGATTAAAATTCCTGGCATACGATCTGGAGATGTAGAAGTCGTGTCAGATAAGGAATCTAACCGGATCATGGTTAAAGGTAAATTGTGGGAAAAAGGAGAATATGGACTTGAAATCCGCGTAGAAAAAACACTCATCTGCCAGTTCATTGTGCAGTACGCCAACTCCAGTGAAACCCTTGAAAGCATCTACGGAGAAGTTTACGAAAAGAAGTCTGCAACATTTGTCCGTTACAACCATAAGTCACCAATTGTGTTCACCTGGTAAGAATACTTGTATTCTCTTTCGTTTGATTTCAAAGCAAGGGGAGTTGGGTAAGACGGCTTTACGTCCCATATTTTTGCACAAGATACGGTTGATCAAGACAGGCATGTGCTAAGGCAATGAGGCGCACCTGCCAACATGGGCTGCATTCAAACCCTGGACCCAGTAGTTGGCCTCTACGACAAATTTTACTGAAGATCATAATTAATATTGCATATCTTCATAATCATATTTTTTCATTCACAGATTCGCAAAAAAACTATGGAAAAGATGTGTACGATTTGTGCATTCATTTTTTGTGACAAGTGCATAGAAGAAGCATCAGAGGATATGCACAAATGCCCACCATGCAGGAAAAAGCTTGGCTTTAAAGATATTCATCCTATTTGTGTCTAACTGAACAGTGGAGTAGCAATTTAAAAGCATCAGACTATTATAATTCTTACATGTATTGATATAATGGGTATGGTGGACCATAGATTTTCCGAAGATATTGCTGTAATTGTTGTTAAATTTTCCTTCAAAAATTATGCCATTACGATCGAAAATTAATAAAATTCAATGTTAATATATTATTGCAATTGTGTTTTTCCTAATTCAGTACTTCCAGGTTGATTTGACTCACATCAAGAAACAGTTATAACTGATATAGTATTTGCTCTAGTTCAGACGAAAAAATGCATAATTTATTATATAAGTCCAATTTTATTCAAATTGAAAACTGATAAAAACAACCCACAGTTCAGTAATCTATTTGCTCTTCTGAATTCGAATATTAAGGTTTCTCTATAAGTGATTAGTCCTTTAAACTGTGTGTCGTCACCTATAAACCAAGTGACCTAATTATGAACATTCTTTGCCAGTTTACCTAATTAAACAAAAGTATCGGTTAAGCTATGTAGCCGGTAGGCTGTGTATTGACTTAGGAAATCTTATGTTAAAAATACAAGAGAAATGGATTAATATTATTTGAGTTTAGGCCATTTTTCTGAATTGCCTGCTTGTCAGAACAAGAATTGGGTAAATTAAGCACATGACCATCTAATTATTCTTTAATTTCATTGTTAGACCTTTATTACCATAAGCCAGCTACAAGAGAAATTGATTTATTTACTTTAGATGAGTAAACAAGCAGAACGTGTACATAATTAGATCGCTGGGCTGTGAGGTGACAACTCGCGGTGTTTACATCGTAATTTTATCTCAAGAAGAGTCAAAAACTTGATAAGGATGCTTATTTCGGAAATGGCCATGAAAACCATCCCATTTTATTCTCTGGCAGTTCCTGCGTGCAGTTCCTGCGTGCAGTTCCTGCGTGCAGTTCCTGCGTGCAGTTCCTGCGTGCAGTTCCTGCGTGCAGTTCCTGCGTGCAGTTCCTGCGTGCAGTTCCAGTGGGAAGTGTGTGACAAGGACAGTGCGCCACCAATAGAGATGATCAAATATTCTATTCACCATGCCATGTTCAAGATAGTCTGGGTGGGGGCCTAGCTCAGTGGTAGCACGCTGGGCTTCCAACCACTGGGTCCCGGGTTCAATTCCTGGATGGCTGTTTTATCCCTCATCTCATTGCCCTGGTCCCTTCCTGTCCTAATTAACCCATCAGGTGCAGAAATACAGGACACAAAGCCATAATCCACCGACCACCACCGACCACCACCACCCACCACCACCACCCACCACCCACCACCCACCACCCACCACCCACCACCCACCACCCACCACCCACCACCACCCACCACCCACCACCACCCACCACCCACCACCACCCACCACCCACCACCACCCACCACCCACCACCACCCACCACCCACACGATAGAGCTGGTCTGAAGCTTAGTCAGCCTATGATTATGAAAAAGGGCCAAAAGGCAGATATGATACACAATTCACACTATCAAAAAGTATAAGAACTTTCAAAAACCAAATTTTCAGTTTTGCTCTCTGAGACAAATGGGTTTGTAGTGGTTTACTTTGATATCAATGTTATTGAAGAAACTGTAGGGTTTCTTCTTATAGTTTGAAGTTACTGAATGCACATTCGGTTGTTTGCAGCTTTTTTAATAGTTAAAACTGTCAAGATTCACACGTTCTCCTAAACTGAGATTTGGCACTTCATACAGTTTGAGATTGATGGCAGAGAAGGTGTCACAACTTAAACTGGCAGATATCTGACTGGAACTGTGAAATTGTCACAGGTACTACTTTATACTCTTCTACATTTTCATGATTTGTAAGTGTGTCAAAGAATGATGTTTCTCATGCATGACATTATAGCAGTTTTGTCTCATAGATGAATGGATTATAATTGACTTTCAACTATTATCAAGTATGTAACTGTTACCATACTTTACTTTATGTTGGAAATTATTCTCAAATATGGTTATTATTTTATGCATTTTACAATACCATAATATTTCTATATTTTTACTTTCTTCCTACAGCTATTGATGCCATTGCTATAGATCAGCATTTGCAAAGATGACATCACTGCGGAATTTCACACCACAAAATGAACTTGTGTCCGATACTCTTCCATCAAAGCTTCCTCCGGATTTCGTGAAACATGAGATCTACACTGACAAAAGCTTCTTTGAAACAGAGGATGATCATGCCGATGCTGTAAGTTATAATAAAATTAATATTTTTTGTTTATAATAATTTAAATTTAACCATTAGTTGTCTGTGTACATGGAATCTAAGAAATGCAAAAGTATAAATATGAAAAAAGTACACATAGCCTCAGGACATTTATTTTGTAAGCTCTTGCCTTGGTGAGATTTTCTAATTAGAAGTCTCCATTGAAGTTATAATCTAATTGCATCATCGATATAATTGGCTCATGTAAATATATGTTAATTGTGTCTGTAACATTTGTAAAATCAGGTTGATTATAGTGCAATGAAAACTGCGTGGATTTTTAGGAAGGTTCAAACGTTGTGAATACAAACCATGACAGAGTAAATAGAATTCCTAAGGAAAAGGATTATCACAACATAAGATAAGATAAAGTTTATTTACAGTCGGACAGGAATAAAACATTAAACATAAGTTAAAACTTTTTGCCGACATGAAATGAGAAAATGAAAAGTACAATGAGGAGTGAGATGACGAAAACAATAAATAGCATAAAGTTGAATTAGAACCAGTGATAGAGCTTATGAAACCATCATTACATAGGCATAAAAGGACAGAGTGTAAAAAATTCATATACAAAAATCATTATCTTAAAGATACGTGGCACCACATTTTGTATAAAATACATGATCCACTAGAAAATCTTGGAGACCAGCTTTCTAAATTATCTTTAAAACCATTAAAATCATTGTTACATACAAGCTTTTCACAGACAATGGCAGTTGTATTGGTTCCAAATGTGGCCTTGGTATTTTAAGGAATGAAGCTTTACATAACTCAAGTTTCTTCTTTTATGTACAAGATCGATAAATTAATTTGACCAGATTCAATAACATGTATGTTTTTAAGAATATCAAGTATCTATAGATATGCAATTAGAGATATCGATTCTTTTCATTTACCATTTATGCGATTAACAACCACACAAAAAACATTGAAATATATGGGACCCAAATTACGGAACACTTTTAGTAAAAAGTTTAAATCGGAAAATACCATACATTCTTTTTAAAGGGAAATTAAAAGGTTTTTGCTGCACAATGAAAGTCCACCGTTGTTATAAAAAATCATTTAATTGAGGTTGATTATAAATTCCAATTCTTAAAACTTCAGTTTATCATTGACTAACCTTCAACCCATTCCCATGACTTATGTACAGCACATCTTGAGAGATTTATGCACTTTGCTTTGTAAACTTAAGTTTGTGTACTTGCGAGGCACAATACACCACTGGCGTCCAGCCTGCTATCTCGTTTGTAACTATATTTTACAATTAATAAACTGAAACTGAACCTAAACTGAACCCAAATCCATACATTTGTGTTTTATAACATGGTTTATAGAGAGTATGTTTGTCTCTAAGGCTATGAGTCACTTCATGAAATTTGTAAAAACAGGAGTCTATTGGAGGATGCAGGAATTTATACTAAAGAGAATTTGCCTGAAGTGATTTTATACTGGAGAATACATCATCATTAAGAAAAGCACTATTTCTGGAAATTAGGAGTTTTTCGAACTAAGGCCTATTGCACATTACCAAATAGCAGCTGAGTTGTAATATTATATCCAAGACATGGCTTTGGAATGAAACACGGTGCTGTAACTGCTGTTTATTGAATATTTTATTTATTTATTTTATATTTACATAAATGTAATGTACCTCTAGTACATTTTAAAACTTTTACATGAGATGCACTGTAAAAAGTTTCTGTAGTGGTCTTGCAATGTAAACAAAGTTTTTTTTTTTTTTACGGTAATATACACTCACGACAGTGAATTTCGCCACGACAGTGAATTTCGCCATCCCCCTAAAACTACAATAAACACCTTTCAGATGGCTGCCGCAGTGTCAGAACACTGTCAATGATCTATAAAATTAGTTTTGTAACAAATCAAGTGTATAATTATGTTTTCGAATCTCGCTGTTGTGGCGCAATTCGTCGACGAGTGTACTGTTATTTTGGTTTGCGGTAGCTACCTTAACTTTTTTTGCTACTAATGCTATATAATTTACAGCTGAGGTAAAGAAAATGGCAGTCTACTGTAAAGTATTCTGTATATATTGCGTAGAAATAGACCAAATCTACCATACAGTGTGTTAGCGCGTATTTTGCAGGAAAATACCCTTTAAAACTACTCTTCACTCTTCACCCTGATACCGTAGCATTTATGATAAGATGTATACAGCAGCAAAGTAGGGGTGAGGGCCTAGCTCAGTGGTAGCGCGCCGGGCTTCCAACCACTGGGTCCCGGATTCAATTCCCGGTCGAGCCTATGTTGGATGGCTGTTTCATCCTTCGTCTCACTGCCATGGTCCCTACCTGTCCTTATTAACCCAGCAGGTGCAGAAATACAGAACGTAAAGCCTTAATCCACCACCACATAAAGTAAATTTTAACTATGGTAACATTTGCTGTTGATTGCCCAACATTGGCTTATTGTATCAAAGTACATTAATATTTACGGTAAAGTGCCGTAAGACTTCATGGTAAGCAATCATCACAACTTACCAGATGCATGTGCTGTAAATTTTACGCCAAACATCTGTTTGTTCTACTTTTAAGAGAGACCAACATATAACCCTAACTTTAGCAGGAAGATACCGTTTATCCCTTTTCAGGTGGACCCATCGAAATACAAAAACTTTTGTGACGTCACAAAGGACCTTTTCTATGACAAATACTTCAGCAGACTGGCCAGAGCAAGGTTAGTGGCCACAAATATTCCACTAATCGGATGTTTGCTTAATTTCAGATAGATTAACTCACCTGGTAGTAGTCCAAATTGCTTCACTGCTTTTTCATAGCTTTATTTTTCTCTATTCAAACTGACATAATTGATAGTGAACACTATGGTGTGTCAGGTAGTTTATTTAATTTGAATTAAGCAGCCCACTGACGTTTCACCTACTGTCTATACAAATGAGTTATTGGCACAAAGAGCAGGTGCTATTCTTGACTTTATGAACTGTAAAAATTATCCAATTTCCTCCATAATTTGCAATTATCTCTGTACATATTAAATTAAATACTGTATTATTCAAACATTACAATGCCATGTAGATTATGTTTTATCTGTGAGGTCACTGTGAGACCACTGTGTGGGTACACTTTGAGCTCACAGTAGTCTCAATATGTGACCTCACTGTGACTTCCTGTGACATCACTGTGACTTCCTGTTACCTCACTGTGACTTCCAGTGACCTCACTGTGACTTCCTGTGACCTCACTGCAGGTTTGGGGTCAAGTACTGTGATTGGAATCAGTACTTGGACTTAATTACCAAGTACTCAGTACTTGTACTTGGACTCGAAGCTGTTCAAAATGTAGTACTTGTACTTGGACTTGTACTTGAAGCCAAAGTACTTGCAAGTACCTTACAAGTACTTCAAGTACCTATTATTTTAAGAGGCAGATTAAGGCAGGTTATTAATAAATATTGCAAAATAGATAATCTATTATGAATATAATTCTGTATTTTGTGCACAAGTGACATGAATCTCATGACTAACATTACTAGTTTGACTAAATAGCAATTAGGTTTCAACAGACTGAGTAGTAACTTGAGATCAGGTAATTGTTAAGTAGTTCACTGATTGCAATCAATATTACACACTCTTGGGTGGAGGCAGGCTTTGATACAAAATCAAATATCATATAGATTATAGATCTATTGTATATTACATACAGAAGTATTAATTTACACAAATAATTTCTAAAATGGCAAGTTTGCCTTTAAATCATACCGGTTTAATAATTATTTAAATTGTACATACTGATTGTGTGAAAATCAAATGCTTGCAAATAATTTATGAATTTCAACTTTTTGTTTAAGTAACATATGGGATTATATCTTGTATATTGTATCAAGTTAACCATTGTCCTAATCATCACCTGTTAGAAATAATGGGGATTCCCCAGTTTAATTTCATCTTCATATTAGTTACACTCTTGACTTGCAAATATTGATAGCTTTATATAATAATGTAAAGCCAACAGTCTGCATAAAAATCTATGCCATAAAATGTGTCCAAATTACTGACTCTCATGAAAGACTTTTTGAAATTAGCACCCTCAGCGAAAATATCATACATATTTTTAGTCACTTTGTGCCCAAATACTGATCATTAGAATGCCACAGAACTTATATTATGTTTGTTGATTTGACAAAAAAATCGAACTTTATAAATATATATATACATTGTATATTGTGTATGTGTGTGTGTGCGGTAGTGATCTGATCATAGAGGTTTTTAATGTTCAGCATGTACTGGGCTAAGGGAGACTGGGGTTTACATCACACAAAATCCCTCATTGTGTTGTACTTGACCCCAAGCCTGCCTCACTGTGAGCTCAAGTTATTCACTGGGATAGCCTTGCATACTTGATGCATTATTGAAAAACAACACATGCATTCACAATTTACACAAATAAATTTCAATATTATTACACAAATAGGGGAGTAGTGCCACTAGCTGATGGCTACCGGAGAGAACTATAGTTGTCAATATAAATGTGATATCATGTCATTTCATTTATTCGAACCCTTTTTTTTTCAGGGTGGCATTTCGATGGCTCATCCGATACCATTCCCGCCGCTTTTTGTATGGTCTTAAGGATGTCCCTGAAACCTTAGAGAGATTCTCGAATGGAGAAGGGAGCATAGCTGAAGCGTATGCTATGTTGGCAAGGTGAAAGAGAGATTCTCGAATGGGGAAGGGAGCATAGCTGAAGCGTATGCTATGTTGGCAAGGTGAAAGAGAGATTCTCGAATGGGGAAGGGAGCATAGCTGAAGCGTATGCTATGTTGGCAAGGTGAAAGAGAGATTCTCCAATGGGGAAGGGAGCATAGCTGAAGCGTATGCTATGTTGGCAAGGTGAAAGAGAGATTCTCCAATGGGGAAGGGAGCATAGCTGAAGCGTATGCTATGTTGGCAAGGTGAAAGAGAGATTCTCCAATGGGGAAGGGAGCATAGCTGAAGCGTATGCTATGTTAGCAAGGTGAAAGAGAGATTCTCGAATGGGGAAGGGAGCATAGCTGAAGCGTATGCTATGTTGGCAAGGTGAAAGAGAGATTCTCGAATGGGGAAGGGAGCATAGCTGAAGCGTATGCTATGTTGGCAAGGTGAAAGAGAGATTCTCGAATGGGGAAGGGAGCATAGCTGAAGCATATGCTATGTTGGCAAGGTGAAAGCTATTATATAAATGTCACAGTTAGTTCTTCTTGTTTTTAATCAATGACATTAACAAATGATTGAATTTCGTATGAATTTTAGCCTGGTTTATTGATCTTAGAATGTCATTTTTGTAAGTTAAGCCCACAGCTAATGAAATTGCTTTTGATAATTGCATTACAGTAGGATCCATATTAATATGTCCATAATAATATGTTACAATTGTATTCTGGTCATAGTATATCACAAAAAGCTTAGAGCAGCACAAAAAAAATCCAGAAATCTTACCTATATGTGTTTCATAAGATAAGATAAGATAAGATATGACTTTATTTACAGTCGGTGCCAAGATAAAATTCCAAATTGTATTGACGTCGGCACGATGTCGGCGATGTCAAAACGATGTTGTTCCAATGGCGGCTGATATAGAAATGACGCTGGCCCAATTTGGAATGCTAGCAGGGTGGTGATAAAAAAATGAAGAACACAAGTTGCAAAAGCTTCTAACTGACAGATAAAAAAACAAACCATTTTTTTTATTTAGAAATTATAATGTAAGATAGCATTACATCTGAGAAATATTGACCTATTGACACATACACCAATTAATTTCAAGTTTTCCAATATTTCAAATGATGATAATTTGCTTTCTCGTCAAATTCAATGTTCATTTACCACTGGTGGTTACAGAGAAGTAGCAGAAACTACAATGGCAAGCTTCGAGTTTTGCTGCACAGAAGTGTTTTTATTAGCTAGAAAGTTTGGGGTTTGACTTTTTGATAACATTTGTGTCCATTTTGTGCTGCTCTGTGCCATTTACGCCAAAAAAAAACTAAAAAAGTTGAAATTTATTTTGAATCCTACTATACTGACATTTTCTGTTGACCTAGGTGTGCTTCACTCGATTGTGCTATTGTTAATGGATGGAGGGAAAACATCATAGGTGAACCCAGTGACTTTTGGAATGCGGTACATATCGATGGAAATTGGCAGTTTGTAGACTGCAGATATGCTTGCTGGTGAGTGAATATATATATATATATATATATATAACACAGCTCGTACAAAATGTATCTGATGTTAATTTAGCTAGTTTGTTAATTAGCTATATGTAGGGGAGAGAGGGCAATTACAAAAATGCCAATATTCTTATGTAAGGCAGTAAGGTCTTTGTATTCTTTCAATGCCACTGGTCTGACGCTTAGCAGCCAGAGGTACATGTAATAATGAGATGGTAAGGCTTGAAGTTTACACTGTTTTACCCGGGTTCGATTTCAACTCCTCTTGAAAGAATTTTTTTTTTAAATCAATTGATAACATCATAACTCATGCTAAAAAATAGGTTGCTCTTCCTTTTACTTCATGCCGTTTGCATACACAGCACAGCAAACATTAAAGAGATCCACTGCACCACTACAACGAGGCTGAAGACCAAGTTGAACATAACATTTGAGAGTGTGTATATCTCATGTCTCACAATGTGGGTGGGTTAAGGCTTTACATATGTATGTCCTGTATGTCTGCACCTGATGGGCAGGGACCATGGCAATGAGATGAAGGTTGAAACAGCCATCCAACTTAGGCTCGACCAGGAATTGAACCCGGGACCCACTGGTTGGAAGCCCAGTGCTCTACCGCTGAGCTAGGCTCTCACCCTCTGTCTCACAATGTAAACATTGTGTAATTGTACAGTTACATCTGTGGGTGGGCAGTTGGTCAATGTCAGGAATCATGTTTCAATGTGGGTGATTGAGGAACTGAAAAATAAACTCCAAAAATATTTGCGTCTATCTAAGATATTACTCAGACGCGAGACATGTGGAGGAGTAAAACTAACCTAATATTGTATCACTCCTCTTTTGGTAGGCAACAGAAAGATAACCCATTAAAATATGACGACTTTTACTTCATTCCTGAACCCGAGCATCTCATCTACTCCCATTTTCCTGAAGATCCAGCCTGGCAGCTATGCAGGACACCTCACAGCAAGGAAGAGTAAGTTATCACAAATAAGTTGATACTCATTGCGTTCTGTTTGGCTAGATTTCTTAGTATTTTTTAATCTTAATTTATGAAAGAGTGAGGTATAAAACGTTTTGAATATCTTGTATGTTTTGTGACCAGATTTTGTTATTTTGATTAAATTAACTGTAATATTCCAGAAACCCATTTTACTGAATACAATTATTCTCATAAAATTTGACAAATTCACACACACCAAGTGGTAGCAGCTGCAAAAAGCATCTTATTTCCACTGGCCAATAAATTTAACTGAATTAAATGGAATGCAATTGTTAACAGTTACAGTAATGTTTTAAGGAAAACAATTAGGATATTGGTAGAGGACAATGTTATACATTCCAGATTTAACGACTTTCCACGAGTCCAGCCCTTCTTTTTCAACTTCGGCTTGGAGTTCCTCCAACAGAACCAAAGGAAAATGTTCACTCAGCAGGGCAAACTAGTCCTCACCCTAGGGATAACACGCCCAGTCTTTGTGAACTATAACATCCAGTACAAGTGTAGGGATGATGAGGATGAATGGTATGACGGTTTTGACGAATGGTCGCTTAATAGGTAAGTATGAGATGGTATATAACATTACATGACATGACACACATTTAGTTGTCATATATATATATATATAAAATATATATATATATATATATATATATATTTTTTTTTTTTTTTTTTTTTATTATTATTATTTTTTTATTAGTACGGGCTTTAACTGCTCTGTATATCTTCTGCCAATAGTTTATACAAATAATGTAACGGATGCTGTAAATCGTTCAATACATATATCATATCTATGACACATCAATCCATTGCGATCTGGTCAGAACTCAAACCGTAATGGCTACACTACCAAACGACCTTTTGAACTATGTACAAATCCAAGAAAATAAGTAAACAACGGTCAAATACAGGAACAGCCACAGGGTTCTGACCCTACTCCAACCAGTTATGTCACATTTTTGTACTATCACCAGATGATCTCCTGTTGGTGCCAAATAGCTACATTGAAAATCCTGCCTACTTGTAAGTTAGAGTGATATGTTTAAGAGTGAAGACTTTTGCTTTTTTGGTAACAGAAAATTTGGTATGATGAGTCATATCCCTATGTGTCCCATGTTACCTTGGTGAGTCATAACTGTAATCACATCAAGATGATGACTCATCATGGGCCAGAAACAGCTGTCGCACGGCCTGTCTGGCTGATCTGCCCACTGACTCAGCTGATCAACTGCATTATGCGTTTATGACACATCTTCAGACCTGCTGACTATCATGAGTCATCATACAGCATACACATTTGCAACAGAAAAGATAGGGATTTGCATCACTGATGACTCATCATGCGCAAATTTCACTTCATACAGCAGGAATATGTTTCACTCTTACTCATATCACTGTAACTTTCACTGATCAGAAGTTTGACTGATGCCAAAAAAAAAAGGTCTACCGAATGAGACATGTTGTACATTTATTTTTTCTGGCATATCTTTCAGGTTTGTAATCCAAGAGACAACAGACCAAAGGGTTAGTTTTTACTTCAGGGCTCCAAGCAAGGGTATTTACCGTCTGCAAGTGAAAGTTCAGAGATTTCGAAAGAATCTTCGGCCTCATGCTATTTATGAGGAAGAGGCTGTCAAGTTCCTGGTTAGTCTTTAAGATCTATGTCTTTAGTATACCAACCGTATGACTATGAAGAAGTAGAAGCATAAAATAATTAAAGAACACAAATGGCTGAGTGGTCCAGTGGTCATCGGCCTGACTAACTCCGCTGAAAATCCTTGGTTTGAATTCCCATCTGGACACACTTCATCAGTTACATGTTTGAAAATTATGTTCAATTGATATTTTTGATTGATTGATTGATGAATTGATTGACTTGTTTAGTCAAACAGAAATGATGAATATGATATACAGCCAATATATTTCCAGTTTAGGGTAGAAAATTGGAGCAGTTCACATAAGTTTTTTTTGATCCTAACTGACATTTGCTCATTAAAGGTCAGTTGTGATAAACTTTTAATGGTTCTAACTGCATGGAATTTCTTAATACAGATCATGTGTGATGAGGCCAAATCACTTCAACCATTTCTGCCAAATTCTGCGCAAGGCTATGGCCCTGGAGTCCACGTCAAGCGATATGGCCTCACTTGCTCCCAACAAAACGCCATCTTGCTAACGAGAGGTGGATGCATTGAAGTCGTTTTCAAGAAATCTCGTCCTGTCAAATTAGATGCTTCTCTTGCCAACGATAAGTTCACTGAAAAGGAACTAGTGAGAGCTGTCTCACTGAAGGAAAAACGAGACCAAATTTTAATTAAATGTAAATTGCCAAAGAGAGGAGAGTATGGATTGGAAATATATGCAAGAGATCCAACAGTTGACGATAACTTCCGCACTCTAATCTGCCAGTTTATAGCGCTGTACGCCCAGTCTGATGAAACTCTCGAAGGAGTCTATGGAAAAGTTTACAATCAAGGCGGAAGAAAAAGAAGAAGATCAAGTGTCAACTACGAGGAAGAAGAAGAAGATGGAGAAGAAGATCAAATAAGATCAGCTGAACTAGTCTGCTACAATTATCCAGAGTATCAATATGACATGATATTGAAATCTAAATCATCTGGTAAAAGTTTCTCCTTTTTAAAAAAATCTAATATATTCTTAATGCAGTCTGAAGATTATAAATATTTACTTTCAATGCGTAATTCTTTCAATGCTGTGACATGCAATTGTGATATAACTAAGTGACTGCTATGCAGCTTGTCCACGATCAGGTTCGGTATATAGGTTTTAGTAAGGACGTACACAATTTTTGAGGACACTCTAAATGAATCAATAACCTGCCAAAAAATCCCACAAATACTTATCAAAAGCATTATTTCTGGCTGCAATTTTAAAAAAAGACGTGTGGCTGTAGAAAACACTCTAGTTATCATAAAGCATCTATCATTGAAAAAGACAATGGTTCTTTACTAAATAATAGTTTTCAATAACAGACATCGTATCGCTAAAAATTTCGTAGTTTGGTTTTCACTGGCCATACGGTTATCATGTTTTCAGGAAGTTAAACTGCACAAATAAAGATTTTTTTTTTTTGTATGACAGTTGCATGGTGATACAAAAGTCTAAAAATTATCCATGTGTGCAGTGGCCTGACATAACGCTATGTTCGGACAATTTCTAAGTAAAATGTGGCATAGAAAGTGCATATACAGGATACTGGTATGTCATAGATATATGTTGATGGAGCTGTTACATCCCTAGTTACACCTATGTGGCACTGTTTCTTTCTATATGCATGTATATTTTGTTAATAGCACTGCATATACTTCATTATAAGCATGGACTCCAGGCGCTGATAATATTGTAATTTTCTACAATTAGTGTTGGTTGTGGGTGGCCCCTCGGCAGCGATGACATGATCATCTTAGAGGGATCACCCTGCTCAATATTTTATTAAATGAAAATCACTGTTTTAAATTTTTTTTACATAATAATCATTATATGGAGCAAAATAAAATGAATCTGAATCTTAATATACTGTATAACAATGATGATAACAATTTGCACACTGATTGTGGACAAGCTGATGCTACAGTGCAGATTGTAGTTGAATTGTGATTTCGTCTTGTACTTTTCTCTTTTACCAGCAACTGTATCATACAGTAAATTACTACAGAAACCTCTGGAGGGGAGAGAAACGGATCACCAGCCAAAAGCAGAAATTATGACACCTCCCAGACCTATGCCAGAAGAACCGAGGTAATGTTTGTTTTAATACTTTTTTGGCTGATTTTCTAATTGTGTCACATTAATTCACATCAAATTAGGGATTATTTCCAGTATTTCTCCAAGATCTTCTATTTTTGGAATGTCAACCAACCATGTTTGCTTTTTACTTTCTATTGTTTGTCTCTTTTAATTACAAATGGCCTCAATGGAAAAAATAGCTCTTGCTGGTTGAGCCACAATTTTAAAATATATTTAATAAAAAGATAGATATAATAAATAGCTGACCATGGAATTAAAATTTCAGCAATGTTATACAATTGTGGTTCTGAAAATGAAACAGAATATATCAGTTGATGTAAATGGATCAAATTTTGTAACTAAAAATTCCTTAATGGTTCCTCTACATGGCCAAATGTGCTACATGTGTTTTCCATGCATTTGAATAAACGCATGGAAAACGCATGGTTTTCACCTCATTTTAATTAGGCATTTTCCATGCGTTTATCCTTCTCGTGGAAAACGCACATAGCACATTTGGCCATGTACACTTTGTTATTATATTTTGTTGCAGTAGCGAGCGACCACCTCCCACAGCACCAGTTGCATCTCCAGAAGGAAAATTGACCTGTCCAGTCTGCTTTGAAGACGACAAACAAGTAATATTTAAACTTTCAGTTTTAATTACTTAAAGTGTATTTTTCATCTGACATTAAAAGATTGAAAGCAGATTTATATGGTGTAATTTAACTTATACACCCCAAAAATCATTCAGGTACCTTTAATTATTTTACAAACATATAACTTTCCATAACTTGCTTATAATCATAGCCATGCAAGTTTTCTTAGTAGGGTCTCCCGCAATAATGTAAAATTGTTTTTATCATAATGCTCATTTTCATGTAAAATTGCAAATAAATGTATCTGAATCTACATCTGAATCATAGAAACCACTGGGATCGGGCTGCAAATAAAGTTTTATCACTTATATTACAGCGTGGATTTGAAATTCTGAAAGTATCTGTCAGTGAATAATTTTTTGGTGGGACTGTAGTAAGTTTCATAATAAGTGTTTGGATGGGCATTGGGCCTGGAATCTCCTGGAAGTGTCAAAAATGGACTCTTGATAAGCCATAAAACGTGGTTCATTCAATCAAATATACTTATGACTATTATCTTGGTTGATTTATTCTAAAATCTTGGTTGGTCACATTAAGCCTTATCATCTCATCATTGCATCTGCGACTGGCAGCTGGTCATATAAGTTGACTAAGCTTCAGGCCCGGTAGAATTGAGATATGGACATATACATAGAAATCATCTAATAAATGGGTTCAAACAAAGTCTGGTTTTCTAGTGTTGGTGCCAATTTACGAAGCCTTTACACTAGAACAATGCTATAGGCCCCCCTCATTATTACGACCACTTCACCGTTGAGTGATTTATAATATTGTTGGTACACTGTAAGAGGGTGAAATATGAGATGATAGATAAATTGCAGCCATAGCTATTCCCTGTGGTCATAGCAGTACCCAGATAACCGATACCATTCTAGATATTAAAAAATTTAGAATTGACTCCAAACTTTGGGCCCTTGGTATAAGATAAGATAAGATAAGATAAGATAAAACTTTAAAGTCGGTGATGATTGACAACAATAAAATAGAGATATAAAGCTTTTTACCGTCAATAGAATATCAGAAAACAAAATGAAGTTATACACAAATAATAAAAATGGCAATAAGTGGAAATATAGATAAAAGGTCAGGCATTCTCATTTGCATGACTTTGAATTTTGACTATATTCCAAATTTATTAAACTAATTATTATCTGTAATGTTTATCATTATATACTGTATGATCTGCCCGGAAATGCGTATTATTATAAAGTCAATTCAATTCGTGTTTGCTATTTACTTTGCAGATCCGTAAGGAAAGCAGGAAAATGATGAGCACCATTTGTGGACATATATTTTGTGATAAGTGCATTGAAGAAACTTTGGAATATAATCCTTTTTGTCCCACGTGTCGAAGAGAATTGGGCCACTGGGATATACACCCACTTTACATCTGACTTCATTATATTTGACATAAAATATTATAATTATGATGATTTGCTTTTGAATTTGATTTATTTATGTTTTAAGTGAGACATTGGTGCAATCAGGTGATTGAGAAATTGATGTAATGTTTTTGCTCCTGTTTACCAAATTAATCTGGATACCATGCATATGAAAAACATAATTAATTTCAAAATCGTATATTCTGGCATGGGAAAGTATTTTTATCATTGGTGATAAATACATCTATTAATAACAAGAGGACGACATGTTAAATGCTCCCAACCCAGTGTTGGCAGAAGGAATGAGTTGACAAGTAGGCATTGAGTTTCACAAGTGATTTATCTAACATTGGCTGACTTTCTTTCTGTTAAAACATCACAAAAAGTTAAACGGTGATTAGATCACTCTGCAGATAATCCTGACCACCAAATGTAAAAACCAAATGAAAAACCAGTGTCCAATGGATTTTTTGTAAAATCAAATTTGACTATCATAACCAATTTTTTATTTTTTTTAAATCCATTGGTTTTTTTTAACAAACACGTTTTTCCCCCAATTTTATTTTATAGTAAGGTTTTGACTTAAGATTATCGATATTCATTTTATCCTTAAGACATAATTAAGGTTTGTATCTAAATAAAGGTTTCAAAATATTGTGATAATTGCATGACATTTGTTCTTGGGTAGCTATTTTCAAACATTCTCCACAAGATCTGAATTTCCCTTTCACGACCTTTACATACACAGTTAAATTCGAAAATTCTAAATTTAAGCATGACATGTCTTTAGTATGTTTGCTCTATCCATCGTGCGTGACATAAATTTAAGGGATTGACTTTCCCATGTAATACTCCAAAGGATGCAAGAAGGCAATAGATCAGAAAAAAATTAAAACAAAAAAAACGTATCTTATATAAACAATTTACTCGTAGAACGTCCGCCAAATTTATTTTAAGCATGTTTAAACTGAATCTTGATAATACATAATGGGATCGACAATGAATGGTAAGCAATACAATTCTTTCAATCTCAAAATTCCTACGAGCAATGATGAGGTCGCTTTTACAAGATCTTATTGAAGTAGAAAATTATTAGTGACAGTTGGTGAAATACTACGCCATCTGGTGCTAAATATAGCATAACATGAGATCAAGCCAAACCTACGCACATATACATGCAAATCAATTATTGATTTATCAGCTCTGAAGATATCCATGATAATGAAGCAATGATAATGCCGATAGCTTGTGATCATGAATCAACCATGTGAGGATCTGCTATGTCATTAAAAACCTGCAAAAATGTATCCGATAAAGCAAAATAATCTTTGAACCTTTGACCTAAGTATTCCAATGATAATGACCTTTGACCCCATAGGTCACATCATCTCCCCATATCAAGATGGCCTCTGTCTCTCACTAAAGTCATGATTTTTTCTATTTATACTTTTATCCGGAATTTAAGCTTGTGTCCATGGAGACTTTAACATGCTTGTTGCCATGGCAACCATTATTTACGGTGAAGTATAAATGGTCTAGTACATGACTATTCTGGGCAAAACGCAATATTTTGAATTTTAAGACATTGTAGTTTCAATGCAGGTCCATTTGATAATACTGAAAATGTGAAGGAACAGAAACATTTCACAAATGTTGCCATGGTTTTCACATTTTCAAAGATACATTTCATTCTAGGTTATAATTCTTATATAATTAAAAAGCAGTCTTTTTATGAATGCATGACAAATCATTGGGAGAAATAAAAAATTTCAATTTTTTGCCCTATCACCATATAGGTCAATTATTCAGGTGACGTTGAAAAGTTGCATAAAGTTCTTCAGATAATGGCATGTTTTTAGCTCTGGCACTTATGTATAAACATGGCCACTAGAAGGCGCCACTGAGGTGCTGGAACCACATTGCTGAGGTATGGCATCTTTTTGTATTGAGCCTTTTAACTTATGGAAAATTGAGAGAAATCTCAAATATAATTTATTGAAAAATTGAGGGTCTAACCTCAGTCAACATTCTGTTTGTTGCCATGGAAACTATTTGTTTGTGGCACCTCAAAATTTGTTTTTTTATCTTACTGAGACAAACAACTAGCTATCCTGTGGTGTATGACATTTTGCAATCTGCGAAAATTCATAGGTCACCTTTTGCAGGTTTCTACAAGCAGATTCTTAAACCATTGTTGAGAAATTCAATTGTATTTTAACGCGTTTGTTTAATTGATCGATAATTGTTTAGATGATCGAAGTCATGTGATAAAATGACTTGCCATTCTGCGATAATATATGTTGTGCTGCTGTCCATATATGTGTACTCGTTTAACCCACTTATAGAAGATTACAAAGGTATTTTCACACTTGTTTTGATGCGTTCTTGTATAACACATTTTTAATATAAACGTGATCAATGTGAAAGGTCATTGTGTCAGTTCTATAACATTCACACCCGAGATACAACAGTTCTTTTGCTGCTGAATTTTGCACCTCTTGATCACTGCTGAAGTAAGTACACGAATTAAGTACATGAGAACTATTATAACCAATGTCCTGTCGTTTCTAACAGTGCTGTGTCAAAAACTGGGTTAGCCTTTATAATATATACACTACAAAGTGTAAGAGAAAATAAACAAATTGTCTGGAATGTTACAATGTAACTGGAAAGCAACAGTAGATATGTAGAGATGATCAAATATAATTACAAGAATCTAAACTGAGAGTCATGTCTGGACAGGACTGTGTCAACAAAGCTAATCAAAGGGCTGGTCAGTTCAATTGTGACCAGGGACCCGAAAATAATAGCATACTGTATGATGTCACTACAGCCACAGATGGATATACACAGACTGGACAGTTCTTCATTAATATAAGTCATTACCCGTCATTTTAGGGTGTGTTTTGGGCGAAAATAAGTGTACTTTGCTATATTAAGCCACAATCATAACAATCGCTAGGGATGACATTGTGATTGGCATGAACCACAAACAAGCATTTTTAAAATATGCGTTTCCAATTTCTAGACATTTTACAGAATATTTGGATTTATTCAGTGTAATTTAAATGAAGCAACATGCTGTGAATCACCAACCCTGAACAGGCTTAGGCCTACATTGGTTCAATTGCACTGTCTTCTCTGGCTATTACTTCACAACATTGACTGCTTGGTTCACTATCTCTCTATAAAATAAATAAACTTCACCTAGTATTTAATTTTTCATGCCATAAAAAACCAATATGTAAACAAACCAAGTGATAACGGATGATCTGATTGGCTGGTACAAATAACAGACAATGTCCGATTACTAACACAGAACTATGCCAGCAGCTACTCCGATTTTTTTCATGGATCATTAAGATGAAATTAAAAGAAGTGCGTTTTTTTTTTGCAGATTACAACATGGGGAACACAGAACATAAAATAAAGTCTGACATGCCTCCTCCAGTTCCCACAAAGATTTTGAAAAAACACATTTTTGCTGATCCAGATTTCTTCAAAGAAGTTGATGACTACGCTGTTACTGTAAGTACTTGGAAAATATCTAATCATATCCAGAGTCTATTGTTTGTTAATAAATGAGTCAGTTTTACAATAAACCAAAAAAATTATAATTATTATTTTTACAATAAACCAAAAAAATTATAATTATTATTATATTCCTATTTTAACATGGGATTAGGCTAATTCTATGTCGATGCAGAATGGACTCAAGACTTCATACAACTATAAATTAAGTTATAAGAACAATCTATTCAGTCATTGTATTATAATGAAACTCTAGTGAGTAATACACCAAAAGCTTGCAATTTAAGTAACATCAAGTTGGCTAGGGACTCCTGTAACTGTCTTAAAAATGCTGCTCACCGTTTTCACTTTGACTAGTTGAGCCAATACCAGGAACCATATTTGATGTAGTTGCTGTGATGCTCTCTGCAAATTTTAAACAGTAATATAGTCAACCCTGATTTATCCACACACCTCCGTCCCCCAGTTAACTGTGCGGATAAATGAGGGATCCGGATAACTAAAATATATATAAATGCACTAAATAGATTTGTTCCCAGCCAATTGTGTGCGGATAGCGAGAGACTGAGGCCCGGATAAATGAGGGTTGACTGTATGTGTATTTATACAGATTGCCAAATATGAGTTCACAGTGACCCGGGCGGAGGTGAAAAATCTGTTAAAACAAAACTTCGACGATATACAAAAAGCAAGGTAGGTGTTTTAAATATAACTCTGTATTTTATTTAAATCATTGGAGATAGTTTTCAATGGATATTTTCAACTGTGAATGTGCTCTAAGAGAATATACTCCAATAATTCTGCTGTATTTTATCATGCTCAGAAATGTATATACTTTGCATCTAATTTCCTCACCTATTTAATCATTAATTTTATAAAATTCTTTACATATGTATCTATTTTCTATAACAATATTTTCGAGTTTTTAAACTTTTTAAACTTTGTCATAAAATATATATATATATTTTTAATTAGGGAAAAGTACAGATATACATTGTTATACGCATGTACATTATATTTCATTACAGGGCAATCTATATTTGGATGAAAGCAAACATAATGCGCGAATATAACACTTCTATTTCTCGGCGTGAAAAATTTAACAATTCCGAAGACATGACAAAAATGTCAGCAAAATGTGCAAAGGCTTTTGAAAACATGGCATCGTAAGTTGACAATATGTAATTTTTTAACAATATCTACTTAGATAATTAGGCCATTTTTACCAGGAATTAAATAATGGTAGCTACCTGGTCGGTTTAGAAAAGAATAGAATAGAATGGAAGAATAGAATAATCTTTATTTAAAGTCGACATAAGACAACAATAAAATTAGCTCAAAGAGCTTTTGATCGACTGTATGTGTGCAAAAATAAAACATAGGCTGCGCTGCAGCTAAACCCTCAGCGAATCCCACATAGCATACAGGCATTAAAGTTGTTAAGTCGGCAGCACAAATTTTGTGCATAATCCAATGATCAATCTTGGCATTTTCAGTTTTGCTGGCATGCATTGTGTCCAAGTACCTGGCTGGGTTAAATCATGCAATAAAATTGAAGAAAAAGTCACGGGACAGCCAATAAATCACACGTGGAATGCCATATACATCGATGGAGATTGGCATATCATTGACTGCTACTTTGGTACAAGGTACATATAGTTAAAGCTGGGTTGTCACTCAATATGACAGTGGCAAAAATATATTGCATTCACTTCATGGTCATCTTAATACTGATTACCTACCATCAAGAGCCTTGCTTGGTTCACTATCTCTCTATAAAATAAATAAACTTCGCCTAGTATAAACAAACCAAATGATGACGTCACAATACTCAACAATGGGTGATGATGCATTTCCATTGTATTTCCAATGTTTCGGTCTTGATTTCTTTCAATAAATCTTCTCCTTTTTTTTTTTCTTTTTTTTTAATTAATAAAATCATTTGATCAAGGCACACAAAAAATGTGTAAGCTAATGAATCTATCAGGCTACACATTTTTCGAGTGCCTTGATCAAATAAGGTAATTTTAAATCATTCGATTAAGTTTTAGAAAATAGTAATTTTGACAGGCAGTGGATCTTTAATTAAGAAGAGATTTGTCAAAATATTATTTGGTCTAGAAAAAAGAAATAAGTTGTGGGTTCAGCTCCGGTTTTTCAATGTACAATTGGATCCCAAAATGCACACGACCATTTTGAATCTTGGTATCCAGTGGCAACAGTATTCATACTGGAATTTCGCTGTTCATATTGACTGCATGTTATTAGCATGACTTACCTTTCAGGTCTGATCCATCTTTTCAAGCATTATACTTTTTGCCTGATCCGGAACAGTTCATCTTCAGTCATTTGCCAGAGGATCCAGCCTGGCAACTGTGCAATAGGATTCGCAGCAATTCGGAGTGAGTTGAAAATGTCTCACAATACATCCTATTACCTTAAGAATACACTAATATGGCCCATTTACTGCCATACAATATAATTTTGGTCCATGAAAACAATATGGAATTGTAAAGTATAGTGTTTTCTGGTAAAATTGATTTTTATATGTATCCAGTTTCAATCACTTTTACCCAAGTTAGACTATAAGAAAGACATTTTAAAACATAATTGTTAGTCCTCGTTTGCTCTGTATTTTGCAGATTTGATAACTACCCAAAGGTCTTCCCTGCATTTTTCGCAACTGGGATGCAGTTCCTCCAACAGAAACAAGGTATAATCTACACTCACAATGGAATCCTGACCTTGACCCTTGGAAGGACAAAACCATCTGCCGTTTCATTCAGAATTTATTATGGCGTTGGAAGGCAAGAAGCCATGGAAGGTGTGCCACTAAAGAAGTAAGATTTGTCTTGCTAGTGCCTAATCCTGTTCTTTGCTGTAATAATGGTTGTAGTAGAACTGAATAATTCATAGATAAACATTGAATCAACATAGTTTTCTGGTAAAATTGGCTTAAGACTTTTATTGTAGATCTATTGTGTAAATTCCATCTCATGCAGGTATATGATCCAAGAGACAAGAAACGACGCAGTGATCTTCTACTTTCGAGCTCCCAAGGAGGGTTTTTACACATTTGAGGTTTTCACTCAGCCAGAAGATCTGCCAATGGAAATTCTCCACCGTGAAGCATGTGCATACAAGGTAATATCTCAATGGATTGATCAATTGGTTGATTGATGGATAATTACTTTGAATTACATACAGATGTTTCTTAATGACTGTAACAGATTAAGAAAAAAATCTTTTGTGTTTATCTTTTACAATAACAGTGAGTTCATTAGGTTGACAATTTCTCCATCATTGAGTCTATAACACACTTTCACAGAGCACCCGTGTTGGCATTTTGCCTCATTGACCTCTCTGTGCACTCAGGTGTAAGTATCGTGACGTCATCAGTAGACAATGGTCATTGTGACGTCACAGAGTGCAAGAACAATGGTCAAGTAATGACATCATATATAACGTAATTAAAATGAGGTCAGTGAGGCAAAAATGCCAACATGGCCACCATGTGAATAGGTTATATTATGATAACGTTATTTATTCAGATCATCTGTGAAGAAAGAGCCTCGGATGTTCAACCATATCCTAACGCTAGTCCTGAAAACCTCTACAGCTATGGTTCCGGTCCACAAATCAGTGATTTTGGCCTAAGAGCTTCTCAGAAAAATGCAATCTTGGTAACATCGAATGGTCAGACAGCGGTGACCTTTGAAAATTCTGAAGTTCTCAGACTACACGTCAAACTGAACAATGAGGAATTAACTAATGAAGAGCTGAGGGTTGCTGTATCAGTCCAAAATACAAATGGTTACTTGACTGTAATGTGTAATCTTCCTAAAACTGGAGAATACTTGCTGCAAATACGCGCTTCGAAACCAGACAACGGAGGCTATGAATTCTCATTTATCGCTCAGTATCTCATAACATACACAAAACTAAGTTTTGAAGCAATGTATGGCAAAGTTTGTGATCAACACCACTCGGATGTCGTCCCTTACAACTATTCTTGGGATGTGTACAAGCAACTGTCTTCATTTGATCAGACAAGGTAAATTATATTGTCTTTTTTGGTGACATCTACATTCAGTTGGTATCTAATACAGAGCTCTGATTTCTTTTGACTTTATATTTGTTATTATATTATTAGAAACTTTTTATAATACACCATAAATTATTTTTTTAATAGCAATCATCAAATTGACACTGATGCTGTCACTGTACCTTCATCTCCAACTTCGTCATCACAGATGAAATTTTGGTGTCCCATATGCCTTGAGGAAGAAACACAGGTAAATTATTACTTTTTAAATATATTTGAACTTTGCCTCATTAGCATCTAATTCATAAAGTGCACAAACTTAAGGGTTTCCACTGCCAAATTTAAATATAACTGATTGGCTTTGTGTTTGCTATACGCGCATCAAAAACTACAATTTGCACTCAGGCAGGCCTGTTCTAGCCTGAGCCTTTCTCTTTCCCCGGAAAGTATACAATCACTGTGCAGCCATTACAGTGCTGCCTACAGCCAAGAACAATTTACACTAGGGTGAAGTGAAACAGTGGTTTAATTCAGGAAGATCTGTCCATTTCCTCTATGCTGTGCCGTGGCTTGAACCCACAACCATTCACATTCGAGTTATTTGCCAATACTTAATCCACTGGACCACAGTACCCAGATGCTTAGGAAAATAAAATAAAATAAGTTTTGGTTTATTAGCGTGATAATATGTGTTGTGTTATAAACATCAAGCAATTAAACATGGGTAGTTTGTCTCTAAACCGAGAATGGCTTCCAAAGTAACTGTGACAGAAAATACATGAAAAAGGATGACGATTGATTTAATTTTTTTATTTTTGCTCGAGTTATGCGCATCTATACCAAAAGAAAATAATTAGTTTTTTATATATAAGAATGCCAGACACATTGCCATATCTTCGTTAAATATTTAATCCATTTTCATATGATATTCTTATTTCATGCAGATTGAAAATGGAACAAAACAACTGAAGTCAACAACATGTGGCCATATTTTCTGTACAACTTGCATCGATGGAGTTTTACAAACGGACAGAAAATGTCCGACATGCAGAATGCCTTTGAACAGCAGCGACGTCCACCCTGTGTACCTGCCATAACCAAATGAACTCATGCTCAATATTCATAATTATATTTATATCATTATCCGTACCTCGTCTTTTTAACCCTCAGCGAACAAAGTTCGAAAAGGGTTTTTGTTATCATCAATGTCCATCCGACAGGGGGATGGTCAGGCGGGCCGGCATAACACTTTCATTTCCGGGGGCAGAACTCTGACACTTATGCACTTACCCTAACGAAATTTGCACAGTAATACTCTATATGGCCTAATGGTGCCTTTTGATAGTCACATTGACATATGTTGGATATGTTTTACAAAATTTGGCAATTTTTTCAGTTTCCAGAGCCAAACTCTGACACTACTGCACCTACATGCTTCAGACTTTGTCATAATATGTCTTGAATAGTGTAGCTGTGCCTTTTAGGGGTCTCATGGCCATAAATACTATAGAATTTTCAAAATTAGGGCAAAATAGGAAAAATTCCTACTTTTTCAAACCTCCATATAAAAGACACTATTTTCCTTATACATATTTGAAATGGTATCAATAACATATCTAAATTATGGTATTTTCACTTTTTAAACTTCATTTTGATATTCATTTCATGCTAATTACAAAATAATGGAAAATCTGAAAAAAATGCTAAAAATTGTGTTAAATTAGGTTTTCGGAGCATAACTCTACCATTAATGCACTTAACCTCACAAAATTGTATATGGTATTACTCTAAATAGCTTAGCTGTGCATTTTGATAGTCACATTGACATATCTGAGTTGTGTTTAAAATACTTAGTGAAAAATGAAAAACAAATGAAAAACAAAAACATAAATATTTCTGTTTCCAGAGCAGGACTCGCACACTACTAAATAGTGTAGTGATACCTTTTTGGGGTTTCATGACCATTTATGACAGATAATTTTATTAAAATAAGGAAAATATGAAAATTTGGACAGGTACTCTTTCAAACCCTCATATCAATGACTCCATGATCCTAACATCAGTAACATTTTGCCAATGATATATCTAGATTATAGTACTTTCACTTTTTAAGCTTCATTTTGACATTTGTTTTATCATTCTTTAATGTTCATAATATTGAAAAATCTGGAAAAAATGCAAAAATTGTGTTGCTTCCTTCATATTCCTTAGCATCCCATACTTAGCAATGACAGGCGTAAATGAAATACACTTCATGTGCAGTTATTAAATATTTAATCTTAGTATTGCCATGCTCAACCCATTCAATAGTTTTTGTTTATAATTAGCAATTGTATAATAATTTGTTGCATGATGATCTATATTACTTTCACTTGACTCCAATACTTATCATTGTTTTCTTTATATACACCTGTAAAGTGTTCGGTTATAAATACTAATTTAAATGCCATAGATTTAATGCAAATCAGCAACCCAACAATTCAGTAACTGAAGGGAATATGGCAATTGATAATGCCAGCTAAATTTAAACAGCGCGCAAAAAATATTTTGACTTATAACACATTAAAATGGGTGTGTCGAGTATCATTTCATACAAAATAAACCTTTAGGATTTTGTATTTATTTGTATTTAGACTTTATTTATTTAAATAAAGTAAATAAAAGCCTTGAAGGTTAATTTTGTATGAAATTATACCCAACATCTTTATGTGGTATAACATTATTGCTGAATTTCATATATATTCCTTAGGATCATTGCCATAGCCCATATATGACTATTTTGGACATACAAATTATAATCTTAGTTGTATATTAGATAAGGGAACATGCTATTGTGTTGATATTTCTGGTGAACTCAATACTCCTTATTGTGCATGAAATCTTTAAAACAGAACAATTAAATGGCAAGAAAAGAATAGAGAATACTTTTTATGCTCACTTGGCGGGAGGGCTCTGAACATAATGGATAGCTGTTAATACAGGGTTCCTGCAGGTTTACCTTCGTAAGAGGTAAGATATTTTTAGGAAATTATAATATAATGCCCACATGAAAATAAGACCACTAATATAGTAATATACACCAATATTTTTAATTTCATCATCAAAAAAGCAATCAGGGTATTGGCTATTAAGCAATAAAATAAACACAGTTCTTATGTAGTTTAAGAAAGTTCATAATTTATATTCATTTATATTTACCAAATCATCTGAATATTATCCAAGTATATTTGCATTAAAATAGGACAATGTAAGACTTAGTAGACAAAAGTAAGACTTAATATGGGCCTTAATTTTTACAAAAATAAAGTTAGACTTTTTCAGACTTTTTTATAACCCATGGGACCATAATGAACAAATGAAGAAATTCAAAAGTTCAAAAAATAGGACATCTTGGACTCTTAATTAGTATTGCATAACAGGCTATGTAGGCCAGGTGGCAATTGTTTCGGTTCATCGCACACACTATATAAACACTCAAATAAAATTTGGAAAAAGTACAGTATAGCAGACTCAGATTTATGACCATATTTAACGAGTCTAATTTCCAGGCCTATGACGTAAAAAGGCTTGAAATATATTTATGACGTCACAAACAGATGTAGTTATGACGGCGGTTTCATCTTCAAGGTAAAGACAGCGTTTATTTTTGCTTTTTCTTGGGGGCTCCTGCCCCAAACCCCCGCTCATCTACTCCACATGTTATTTTAATTGTGCTAGAACTTCAACCTTGTGAAATATTTGATAAAATTTGATATAAAATGGGCGCTAAATATGGGCATCAATTTGGGTCCGCTACACTGCACTAAACCCTAATATTTTTGTAAAACATAGCCAATATATGTCAGTGTGGCTATCACAAGGCACCACTAGGCCATATAGGGTAAATGCATTGGTGGTAGAGTTCAGCTCTAGAAACGAAAGAGTTCTGCTCTGGAAATGAAAGTGTAACACCCGCGCTCCTGCCTGTCGGACTTACACATAACAATTTTAATGATGCCTGTGTGCTACGTGGGATTCGCTGAGGGTTTAGCTTTTTTTTATTGATGTTATATTGATTGTTATATGATGTTATATTTATGTTATATTTATTATATTTATGTTATATGTTACATTGATGTAACATTGATAGTGCATTTCTTTTTTTTGTTGCTTCAGTGCTAAAAATGTCCCTGATATCTTCACCATTTCCTATTAACGAAGAAAATTTTATGTTTTGTTATATCAACTTTGTGGCTGTTGCTTTATTCATATTCATATAGACAGCGGTATTTGTATTCAAGATGTCACTCAAACTAAGAATGAAGTATTGTGATACATATTTTTTGTTGATGATCAATGAAAGGTATTCTAGTATTGCAGCTTCATTCATTTATTAGCTTTTAAGTTATTTATGCCAAAAGAATAAATTATAACCTCGTTTATATCTTCTTGTTATCTATGGTAAACTGCCAGATGAGTTTCAGCCCCACCATGGCATGGAAGAAGTTAGTGGAACCTCTGTTACTCCTTGCTGCACTTGATCCAGACATACAAATTAAATGACAGGTTACTAAACTGGTCACAGGATTCTTGTAAAATGTAGGAAGACAGTATTCTTCATATCTCGGAGCTCGCCCACAGCTCCCTGAAAAAGTGAAAATGGCTCCCGGACCTAGCTCCCTGGAAGCTCCATGGCAGCTGCCTGAAAATTTGAAGTAGGCTACCTGCAGGTTAAAGTTTTAATTATTTTGGACACTTATTTTTTGTCAACCGATATAACAAGCATTCTGTGGCTATTTCTATGGGGAATGTAAGACAGTGGACATCTCACTCCATTGGGAATTTGTTTAGCAAGATCCATTGCTATATTGAAATATTAATTGAACTTATTTGGCGTTATTTGATTACTGATTTATGACTGATTTTTGTTTTATATATATTACATGGCCAAATGTGCTACGTCCGTTTTTCATGCGTTTATCCAAACGAATGGAAAACGCATGGTTTTCACCTTAGGCAAAATCATGCATTTTCCATGCGTTTATCCTTCTCATGGAAAACGCACGTGGCACATTTGGCCATGTAGTAAAATTAATTAAATTCTATGAGTATAACACACAGTTTTCTTGAATTGTCGTGGTTTGTCCCAAGTTTATTACTGTAATACTGTCTGTCTGATAAACGAAGAGCATTTTTCACTGTGCTTTTTAAGCTTTTTTGATACAGCATATTTTCTCCAGATGTATATCTTTTTAGAGTAAATATATAGCCCTGTTTCCCATAATTAATAAGGCTTAAGCCATATGGATAAAAAAATTCTGTTTTCGTAATTCGTTTTTATAGTTACTTAGTTTTCAGTTACAAAAATCTTGGCAAATATGTAAGAGATGTATCTAATATATAATAAATAGGTACTTATAGATCGGCTTTGAGTATCCAGCTATAGCCAGACAGTTCCGTTTGGTGGCAGGTAGCATCGTATAGGAGAAGTTGTCTAGCTTTGTCTAGATTCAATGTGACCGGCCGTTTTAATGAAACTAACTATGTCTTACTTCATGGTTTTTTACTTTATTCATAGTCATTGAGACAGCAATGATGTAACGTCCACTGTCAGTTTGACATGGGGATGGCTATTTGTAAAATGTAGAGTTATGTTCTCAGAAGAAATCAAACAAACCAAAAGCTGCTCTTGCATTAACATAGGATGCTAATAATATGTCAAAGCTTTGCTGATGTTTAACAGTCAATTCATAGACTTGGAAATAAAACTTCAGGGGTGGTCTTGTGAATCAAAGACTAAATTGCAAAGTAAATGCAGTGCTTCATAAAACTTTCACATTGAATATTTTTAGATTTTAGAATTATGTCACTGATCGTTACCTATATCCAATAGATGGCATGTCAGAGTTTTAGTACCAACACTATTGTGTAGATGGCGAAACTAGCTCAAACATGCAAACATGTGCCCTGGACATGATACTCATATCATACTCAATTATATGTATGTTACACTTTCTTTTTCACTACTACAAATCATATCCAGTTTGTGGAATAACCTTCATAGAGTACAACTGAATTTGAATCGAGGGAGGCATAGAGCTACGTAAGTTATTCTTAGTACTCTGATCCATATTTGATATTAATGTCATGTCTTATCAGCAGTGGCGGATCCAGCCCTGATAGTCCAGTAGAACTTTGTGGAAAAGTAGGGTAGTGTGGCAGCTATTTTAATTTTTTGTATGTGGTTGATATAGGGTAATTTGAGGGTGCTGATTCCAAATCTGATGGGTGCCAGTTCGGCATCCTTGAGCATTTTGAGATATTCACAAAAACGGTTGCCATGAAAATGAAACTTTGCATTTTCAATATTCCACAGAAAATGTGAATTAGTAAGATTGCCATAATCCATACCTATAACTAATGGTATGACCAGGGGTGCGGGGGGGGGGGGGGGGCAAGTCTCTACGGAGGGGCCAGATCTTGACTGAAGGTTGTCCCTGTGACCCTGTCAGTAATATTGGTCATATATAGATATTAAGGCTGCTACGGGGGGGGGGGGGGGGCATAGCCCCAATGCCCCCTCTCTACCCCTGGATCCGCCATTGCTTATCAGTGCTATAACATGGCTCTACAGGACCCAACTGAAATACTACCTTTTTTTCTTTTTTTCAACATGTATATATATATAAATATATCATATCATGTGACCGCTGTCTAGGTTGTTGATATGCTTATGTATATTATCATTTATCAAAGTAGATAAAGTGGCCGCAAACTGATAATCAGGATAGATCATATTATATTCAATCTAATTCAATATATTTTGACAAGGCCAGCAAAATATCATACTGTGACATTACAATTCAAAGTCTATTTATCTACATGTACATTTATAAAAAGTTAACAAAATTACATAAATCAAGCCCAAAAAAGAGATACACCAAACAAAAGAAAATTATTATAAAAAATTTGAAGAAAAACGGGTCATCGCTTTTTTTGTCTCCTCTAGTGGATTTTGCATAATTACAAAATATATAATTCTAAATTTGCTTCTGGATCACACGCTAATTTGTACTTTCATGTGAGATTATTTGCGTTCATTATAACCTCATTCCTTGTCTGCTGCCTGTTAAATGAGATGTCCAATTATTGTTGTGGGCAGTGTAAACTATATGACATCGCATGGTTTTAAATGAGTTCCCCATGTTTTGTAGCTCTGAATGAAATTCCCCAATGAGTCACATCCTCCAACCATTTGCTATTTTGGTCAATTTTGTGTAATTCGCATAGTCAACGTTTTTAGCAAGAGTGATGTCTAAAGATACATCTTTTGACTTAGGTACTAAACATGAAGACTCATTTTTATTTTTATTTTTATTTTTTTTGTGATTCACCATTTACAGAAAATGAAGGATCCTTTTGCAGTATTATTGTAATGCACTTAATCTCTTGTTTTAAATAATTAATAAATTCTAGTTCATGGCTTTTTTACATTTTTCCCCTATTAGCCCTACCACCCAGATACTTGTTCTCTTCAGCCTACGTGATTTTAGGATATGATATTTTGACGATGTTATTTACTCAAAGAGATTTTAATGCAATTATTTTATGTTTAACTCTCCCTACTAATATTTTGATGATATATATTGTTGTGTTCTTATCGACAAATAGCCGATGGCTAATGTTTATTGTAATTTTAATAGTCGATGTAAAATACAATTGTATCTTATCTTATCTCATCTTATTTCTTATCTATCTTATCTTATCTTATTATATCTTATCTATCTAATCTTATCTTACACGGATTACTCACACCCTAGATATAACCATTTGAATTTTGAGCATCTTATTTACAGTTGTAATTTAATGATAGGAATTATGTATGATTGAGTTACACTATGGACTATTTAGTTAATAATCAGTTTTCTTGTATTCTACATTTTATTAAACTGATTGCAATGTATTTTCACTATCATTTGAGTCCATCACGTTGTTTAACATTTCTGTTACACAATTGAAAAGCTATTAGTGAGACAGACAAGGTTGTATTACCCTACATACTTTTGACCACAAAACTTTTCTGTAGCTCATTAGAAACTTTTGAAAAGTTACAAGAGCCATGTCGTGAAAAGAATAGATGCTGCAAAGTGTCGCCATAGCCTGTTTACCTTAACCATTGTATGAAACTTTTGTACTCGTTTTTCTGTATCAGGTTTGTAGCATGACTAAATAAGTCCAAGCAGATGGGAAACTTGCTTAGAAGGGAAGCATCAGAGGAACAGACCGCAGAAGCAGCTCCTGAGAACTTCGTGCTTCAGAAACTACCAACAACTGGCAGACCTCCTCCTGCTCCCCCCAGAATCCTGAAACATCAGGTATACACTGACCCTGACTTTTTCAAAGAAGTTGATGACCATACCATTGCTGTAAGTAAAATAACATTGCTTAGCATATTGATAAAAATGTAATTTAGTGAGGAGAATAAACTTTGAGCTGACAAGCCTGCTATTCAAAGCTTTCGGCATGGTAAACTTTTTATTGACTACCATTCTTAACCATATTATTGTTAACGCTTGACAAACTTTTAAAATTTTGTCTAACTCCATATGACCAACTCCATATTGATAAAAATTAGTCAGATTAACTAAGATTGACTAACATGTTATTCAAAATTGCCAGGGGTCAGTCATGTCAAATGGTTGAAGGTTAGTTTAATCAAAGATAATCATTGCACATCTTTCAATACAATACAATAACATTTGTAATTGTGGGATGCAGCCACCAATGTGTAACGCTATCTTAGCAGCTTATTTTTTTTCTTCACATCTGGCATATTTAACTTGAGAGCTATTGAGTCTGCAGCAAATATTTATATAGGATCTGTCCATATTAAATAATTATGATGTAATGCATTGAGAATTTGTTTTGTGTTTTTTTCCTTTTTTTTTATTGGTAGGTTGCCAATGTCGCCTTTACAAACTTTCGGGATTTGATTTGGAATCTTGTCTTCAAGAAAAAATTCAATGAATTAGAAAAGGCAAGGTATGTGTTGTGAAAGTAATTTTAGTAACTTGCATGCCATACCTCTGGAATAATTGCTATCTCCTGCCAGCTGCAGCTGGATGCGATAGTATCCAACCAAACTTTCTAATATAATTTGACATCCCGACGTCACAAGACTTCAGTTTTCTAATGTGTGCAAGCAAGATGGGTCTTTGTAACGACCTTCCCTTTCTCTAACAATCAAATTTTTAATATTTTGGACAGCCACACCTAGCAGATAACAATACTCCCCTTGCGAGAACAAAAGTGTTGGTATTTCTACTATAAGAAAGTCTGGTCAGATGCTATCACACCCAGTAGATTAGCAATTGCTTATGATAAAACTCACAAATAATTTCTCTGAAGAGCGATTTGATTTGGCATCATCCCTGTGCATTGAAATTTTTATTGTCTGGGCAAACCATAAACAAAAACTATAATGTTTCTGTGTATTGTAATTCATGTATGTATTATTTCTGGACAATAAACAAATAATCAATCAAAAAAAAACATACCAGCGCAGTTTAAAAGTAGCTGGTCCATCAAATATATATTAATATTATACTCCAGTAGTACTTAAAGTTTATCTGATAACAAAAATACGAACCCCAGGCATGATGCACAGGCCTAAACTACTGATCTCATAACTTCACCTAGCGAAAACGCGGCGGCCTGTATTATATATATCCTAAAGGTATCCATCGGCCATGCAGATTAACGATAATCATTAATTAAACTTATGCCCACACTTTTTTCTGTGATAAATACAGCATGACATAGACTGTTAAAGCACAGAATTATCCCAAATATAGTTTACAACTGTGTTCACATACACAAAAAGTTGTTTTAGGCCTTCCTGTGCTGCTACGAGAGGGAATTCCTGACTAAACTTGAACATTTTGTTGAATGTGGCTCCCTTCAACATTAGCTGGGCCGCTGCGACTAGCTGACGCAGTACGCAGGTAGGGGCTGCCATAAACCAGGAGGAATTCCTCCCGGTAGCGTGCGCGCGCATCCTATACTTTAACATTGAAAATGCGTGGACCGGAACGTGATCCCAAGTCTAAAAATCAGAAAATTCAGTGCTAGGCCAATCAACCATGGGAGATGGACAGCACCTACCTGCCTATCGCGTTACCGAAATATGGAAATTTGTGACACCAGTGCCCGTTTGGGCCGGAGACCTCTCTTTGGGCCATGAACGATGTTTACCTTGATGTTACTATAATAGATCAAGTGTCGAAGTCGGCGCATAGTAATTTAGGCCCGTGCATTATTTTAACAGATATCGGGTAAAACTTTTCTACAAAAAAAAATCAAAAAAAGCCAAAAGCAAAAATAGTCGCCTACTCAAGGCAGGTTTTATACAAAGGACATAAAACAAATTTGGCAGTTATATGGTAGTATTGTCAGATGTAAATAGTTCTCTGATTGAAAGTATTTACCTTAAAACATACCATAATTTCTTTTTATTTGTCACATATGTCATGAAGACAAAATATGCATTACTTGTTTTCATCTTGCCTTCCATAACAGAGCTATATTTCGATGGATGACACTGAACAGAAAGCACAAATACAGCTTTCACCACAGAGACCGATGTTCACCAGATGCAATTTTGCAAGGATACAAAAATGGCACAAAAAGCGCAGCGCAGGCTGTGGAGTGCTTAGCATTGTAAGACACTTAAAGAATGAATAAGTTTTTGACACACTGAAATATAATGCAGAAATAAGACAATAAGGCTCGATAACTCACTTATAGATTAAGAAATATCAAAAATGCATGTGGCAAAGCATGGTTAGAAGAAAGCACCAGAATAGAAAACACAGCAAGCAATGCATGCACAGCCTCAACGTGGAAAAATTGTAGACATAATGGTATGTAGTAAGTGCTTTAGACAAGCCTACGCAGTAATGTGTTTTGGTCTTGCAGCGCATGTTCAGCCAAAATCTGCCTGGGGGCTGCGCACCGTACCATTGCGACATTAACCAGAAGGGATTCCTCCCGGTAGCGTACGTGCGCATCCTAGGCTTTTACATTGGAAATGCGTTGACCGGAATGTGTTTCCCAGTCTAAAAATAGCAGAAAATTCACTGCTTGGCCAATCAGCCATGCAGGATAGGTAGACCATTAACCAGGAGGGATTCCACCCGGTAGTGTGCGTGCACACTCGTTACTTTTTCATTGCGAAGCCGTGGACTGGAACGTGTTCCCCAGTCTAAAAATAGCACAGCTAATCAGAAAATTCAGTGCTTAGCCAATCAGCCATGCGGGATAGATAGACTCAACCTGCCTATCGCGTTTACACTTAGGCAGGTCCCAGCCAATGCGACGCCTTGCCTAGTTGCATCGTAGCACAATTTTGCACCCCGTTGCGCCGATATATTGCGAAAATGTTCTATAGAATTGCAAAGAACACATTACAAAGAAGTGGGTCAGACATTGTGGGTAGCAACCTGATGCTAAGCCACACATCTGATGATGCCTTGCTCAAGTTGCCCTAGGACTGGCCTTGCTTCTGATTACATTGAGTGTATTGCTAATATTTTGCAGAAGAAGTTTATACAACTGAAAGCTTTAGAAAAATCTACAAAGCATTATGTGCAGTTAAGTTGTACCAGCACCACTAACATATCCAAACGTGTAGGGGTCATTAGCATTGTAAGCTTCCTTTTTGTCTACAATTGGGGCATTTAAGGCACAAAATAGTGATATAAGTTATTTACAATGTACTGATGAATTTAGCAGGTGTACCTGTGTCTCTTTCTTAGTAGAGTGAAATACTGTACTATTATATTGAAGTTTGAATTTCCACACTCTTAAAAAGATTTTAGACAATGATTGTATAAATCAAACAATAAAATACAATGATATTGGTTGGCTTAAACAATTATTGTCTATAAAAACAAACAGTATAATGGCTGATTTTAACCAAATTATTAAGTGGTCCTCAGAGAAACATTATTTGTCTGGAAAAGACAATCTTTTGCTTTGTACATTGAAGCTCTGTAACAAAAATGTATACTCACTAAATACCCTTTTCTTCGCTCCATGTCAATTGTTTGATGAGCCCAATAAATTGAACTACTCTCGAACACTATTTGGGAAGCATCTCTGTAAAATTGTGTACTAATGCTGTGGTATTTACTTTCAGATATGCTGGATTGCATTGCATTCGGCTACGTGGTTGGGTGAAGGGAGTGGGCTTCGAGCCTGGAATTTCAGTTACAAGCAAACTGCCAAACCACAGCTGGAATGCCTTGTACATAGATGGAGACTGGCAGTTCATTGAAAGTCAATGGGCTACCGCGTAAGTATTGGAGTCTACTGAACTATGGAGCAGTATGTCAGTGTCCTTATATAATTACTGGCAAAGCAACATAATCCAACTCATGTGAAACTTGGTGACAATTTCCTTAGTCATGGTGACCTCATGGAACTGAATTTACATGTAAAGTCTCTTTGGCTCATTTCACATTATTGTAAGTTTAGAATTATGCATTGCTTTTAGGTCAGATCCAGCATCATACAGGGATTTCTACTTTTTGCCCGATCCAGCCAAACTCATCTTTACTCACTTTTCTGAAGATCCAGCCTGGCAGTTGCATCAACCATGTCGTAGTCGGGCAGGGTAAGTTGACTAAAATACTTCATCTGACAGCTGTTTCATCCGTTTGTTGAAAAAAAAATGCAGAGTGATCCAGTAGCAGCAGATAAAAATTATCATTTATGAATGCACTGAGTTTTATACTGAAAAGAAATATTTCTTCAAAATAAAAATAACCCGATCCAAATAATTTTTTTTAACCTAGAAATTAGAACAAAACTTGTGTTGAACTGTACAATTGCAAACTTTTTCCAGAAGATAGTCACAGCCAGGGTAAGAAGATCATGTATTTCGTAGCATATTTTGATGATTTATCAATAAAACATTGAAACAGTAATGGTAATTGGGAGGAGACATCCTAAAAACACACATTGGTTGTGTCGAATTGTGATTCTATAATCAAAAATTACCACAAGACTTGATAATCTTCAAATAAACAATTTCCTTTGCTCTATTTTTGCAGATTCAATGACTCTGTGACAGCACAGTGCCAATTCTTCGACTATGGCATGCAGTTTCTCCGACAGGACCAAGCTGTCATTTACACGCATAATGGAATCTTAGTTTTGACCCTTGGGTTTTCACAACCTTTGGCATTCATTTTCCATCTGAAGTTTAGCGATGATAGGGAGGACTTTCAAGGCAAGTCTCTAAGAAGGTTAGTAACTGATTGGTCTAGTGCGTACAGTAGATTTCATAGACTTGGAAGCTAAACTTCAGATGAAGTCATATGAATCCATGGCCCCCGTTGGTTGAGGGACTGGCATAGCCAATGAGACAGTACAATACAATACAAAACAAATCCAAACAGGAGAAAGACTGGCTCAAATTCTTCTTGATGTCAGTTTTATTCATACCATGTGAGACTTAATGGCTCTTCCTGGGAATATTTCAAATAATAATTTTGCAGTAGTTTTGCAATGATGCTTTTGAAATAAATGTAAATCAACCTTCCAATATCAATTCTAAACACCTGCAGAATGTGCTTGATATCTTAAATCAGAACAACAAGTATTGTAACAAACTCGTAACATTAGCATCACCCTTAATCTCGAAATCCTTTAGAATGAATGTGACTATTTGGTCAGAGCAAGAATAAATTTTGCAGGTACGTGGTCCAGGAGACAACAGAATTTAGAGTGAGCTACTATGTACGGATGCCTCGGGTAGGAGATTACCTCTTAGAAGTTTACGCTCAACCGGTTCCAGAGAACTTGATTATGAGACAGAATTACACACACATTTGTACATACAAGGTACTGTTCCACAGCCCAAAATAAACTGGAGCCCTATGCGGATTTTGTCCCACTCTATATAAATTATGATACCTTTGATTTCTTGTATAAGATGTAAGTAATCTTATGCTCTGTTGAACATAGCCCAATGTGATAAAAAAGAGACACAGGACGTTGTCACATTTCAGTGGTGAGCCTCTGTTTCTGAGTATTATCATTTCAGTGTACGTTTTCAGGTGTTTGTTTTTTGTATAATGCACATGACAACCTCTTAATAATATTTAATTACTTCAACATGCTTTCAGATTATCTGTGAAGAAGCAGCATCATGCGCCCCGCCCTTTCCAAGGAGCCCCGATATCAGCTTTGGTCCTGGAGTGGAAGTCCGACAGCTTGGTCTCACTTCCTACCAGCAAAAAGCAATACTGTTGACATCAACTGGAAATATTGAGGTGTTGTTTGAAAAATCATGTCCTGTAACACTACATGCCACTCTATGCAGTGAGGAAATACCCAATGAGGAATTAACCAGTTTGGTGTCAGTTCAAGATGAAGGTGATTGGATATACATCACTTGTGAACTCCCCATGCAGGGAGAATACGGATTGTGCATTTTTGTGATAGAATCACATAATGGAAAAGAATCTTATTCATACATATGTCAGTATCTTGTCACATACTCCAGTCAGGACAAGGAGACTCTTTACGGCATGGTTTATGATCAAAGATATTCAAGAGATCATTCGCGATACAATTATATACTGGATGTTTATAATGCTTTGACTGAAGATCCACAAGGTGCTGGATTACCAGGTAGAAATCTATTTGAAACTGGTCTATTTGATTTCAGTGAGCATGCTTATAAAAAGTCTGGTGAGATCAAGTCATAACCTAATTTTTGCATTTTACACTAGACCTACATAAAACAAAACAGGCTGTATTCGAAGGTTTGTTACAGCCCCAAATATATTGTTATATATGGCTCTAACCATCTAGTATTTTTATTTTAGCTAATATTTTCGTATTGAATTACAATTAACACACATACAGTGTATACAGACCTGTATAAGCTGCAGAGGAAGGGCTCCGTTTGAGCCCTCCTTTCATTTCACCGCATTTCACCTTAAGACCCTAAGGCTGAAAAGGGGTAAAACCAAAACTTGCAGCTTTAAAAAGGCCTGTATATCTATTAGATCATAAGTATCTTTTTTTTAATCTTATTGAAATTCTTTATAGAAGCAGGCATGCCTGAGGACTTCCCGGAAGACATTATAGATGAAGAGTATTTGTCAACATCTGAAGAGGAACAAAGGCGAGCTATCCTTTTACATGATCCTTGGTGGAAAGGGGAGGGAAGGTGACAAAAATTGAAATAATTTCTCTGCAATGTGCTCTATTTGATTAATTACTCACGATAAACAAAGCTTTGTGTGGAAATTTTTAATAAAAAGGAACCTGTGTTTGAAAGCCAAAGTCAGTTGTCATGGAAACTAATATAATTCTGTATTAGGCCCTCATGGACACCCTTTGAAGAAGGGATTACCCTCTGGTCACATGACTAGCCATGCTCTGCTATTCATTTAATTTAACCCCCCCCCCCCCAACCACTGGCATTTCATAACCTGTGAGTGTGATGTATTATAAAGAAGTGTAATTTCTCCTCATGTTTTAGGTTATTATGCTAATTTTGTTACAGTGATGAAGAGAGTGAAACTGTGGCTCTAGTATATCCAACATTTAGGTGTCCAATCTGCATGGATGATGACTTGGAGGTAAGTAAGATCATTTTATCGGTTTATTGACCATATAATAAAGAAATAACCATGATAATAAACAACAAAATAATAACAGTAGTTTCAGTTTGTCATATGAAAAAACCCATAATAAACAACAAAATAATAGTAGTAGTTTCAGTTCGTCATATGAAACCCCTAATAAACAACGAAATAATAACAGTAGTTTCAGTTTGTCATGAAAACCCATAATAAACAACGAAATAATAACAGTAGTTTCAGTTTGTCATGAAAAACCAATAATAAACAACGAAATAATAACAGTAGTTTCAGTTTGTCATGAAAAAACCCATAATAAACAACAACAAAAATAACAGTAGTTTCAGTTTGTCATGAAAACCCATAACAAACAACGAAATAATAATAGTAGTTTCAGTTTGTCATGAAAACCAATAATAAACAACAAAATAATAACAGTAGTTTCAGTTTGTCATGAAAAACCCATAAAAAACAACGAAATAATAATAGTAGTTTCAGTTTGTCATGAAAACCAATAATAAACAACGAAATAATAATAGTAGTTTCAGTTTGTCATGAAAAACCATAATAAACAACTAAATAATAACAGTAGTTTTAGTTTGTTATGAAAACCCATAATAAACAACGAAATAATAACAGTAGTTTCAGTTTGTCATGAAAGACCCATAAAAAACAACGAAATAATAATAGTAGTTTCAGTTTGTCATGAAAACCAATAATAAACAACGAAATAATAATAGTAGTTTCAGTTTGTCATGAAAACCTACTTAACAACAAAATAATAACAGTAGTTTCCATTTGTCATGAAAACCCATAATAAACAACAAAATAATAACAGTAGTTTCAGTTTATCATGAAAAACCGTAATAAACAATGAAATAATAAAAGTAGTTTCAGTTTGTCATGAAAGACCATAATAAACAACGAAATAATAACAGTAGTTTCAGTTTGTCAAGAAAACCCATAATAAACAACGAAATAATAATATTAGTTTCAGTTTGTCATGAAAAACCATAATAAACAACAAAAATAACAGTAGTTTCAGTTTGTCATGAAAACCCATAATAAACAACAAAATGATAACAGTAGTTTCAGTTTGTCATGCAAAACCCATAATAAACAATGAAATAATAATAGTAGTTTCAGTTTGTCATGACAAACCATAATAAACAACGAAATAATAACAGTAGTTTCCGTTTGTTATCAAAGACCATTATACACCAAGATGCAGTTTTGATACTCTGGCTATTGTTTCTATTGATCACTTAAGAACATATATATATTAGCTCTTGATTCACGCTGATGACCACTCTACATATATAATTATATATATATATATCCACTATATATACATAAATATTAGTGTAAGATTAGCAAATTGTTAAATTAATAGCACAATGGTCGTAACTGAAGTCTGAAGAGTTATAATAAGCACTCGAATAAAGATCACTGTTAATCTTAAGAGCCTTCATTATGAGATGGTCTTTATACTGGGGTAATGTTTGGCTTTAATGTTTTTATTATATATCTCCGACTGAATGCATACAATATAACTGGTTTATAAAGCCCAAATATTCCAAGAGTATAGAGTTTAGACAAGGAGATAACGACTCTTAAAGCCCTAAAAAAAAGATAGTCTTTATCTCACAGTTAACATTCTAGGGAAATTTGGGTAAGCCAACTAGTCACATTATTTTTTTTCAAAGATGCTCAACATTCAAGGCCAACATTTTCACAGTGGCATATATTTTGATAATCCCAACAGAAGAAAAAATTGTATATTGATATTCACAATATTTCATGCTCTCGCACAGATCCTAGAAGAGGGAAGAAGGACCATGTCAACAAAATGTGGCCATATTTTCTGTGACACTTGCATATTGGATGCCCTGGAACGCCAGAAAGTTTGCCCAACATGCAGAAAAACTTTATGTAATGGAGATATACATACTATATATCTCTAAAAAAATTTAACAATTGTGCTTTCAGAAACTACTTTGATTGTCTTTATGCATGAACTAGTCAAGTGTGATAAACAAAATACAACAATGATGTACATTTTCACGAACTTTATTTAATTTCCTTTCAATGTGATATGTGACCATTGTTTTCTGTGTTGCCGTATGAGTTCTTGCCTCACCCTTTGGCTTCTCTTGTTATTAAATTTTAATTGCAAAAGAAAGTATTTGTGTTGTTAATTCAAAGTTGTTAATCAAAGCTGAAATTCAACAGTATATATACATTTGTGTAATATGTATAAACTGTTTAAGTAGGATAGTTTTCAGGAAAGAGTCTCCCAGATAACCATATCTGAAATAATTAATCATTGAGGCATTTGTTTTTAATGATATGTAACGGACAGTGCATCTTTACTATTCATAAGGTTATATACTTCTTTGAGGTATCATTTTTTAAGGTATTCCAAAACTTTTTCCTGGCATTATCTCAGATAAAGTTGTCTCTATACACTAGTGACTACTCACTATCATTGACCATAGTGTTGAAAAGTAGTTTTTGTTTGCTGGCGTTTTATACATTTGGTCACTTCGGCATTTTGTGGTAAGTAAATGTAGTATAGTTCCTTCGACATTGAAAACATTCTTGCAAATCATGCCACTATGGCAATAAATAAACATTGTGTAATATATAAGTGACTTTACAGTCATTGAGGCCATTAAAGACATTTTGGACAACAATTTAGACTATTTTATGAGTTACACAGAGCGTGTCCATCTGCTAAGCTCACTTTGTGAAATTTGAATTCTTAATTTTCCGGTGTATATAATGCTATTTAACTCATAATGTCTTTCTATTTCCAATTGTACACATTTACACTTTCGCTAGAAGTGTATGTAATAAATATGTATATATATAATATATATAGTACACATTCCTTAATGTTGATTAAATGGGTATGATAAATGAGTGCATATAAACGTTGTTTTGCAAGCTTTTATCGTTTCACAGACAGAGGAAATCTTGGATTGACTGTCAATTTTAAGGTGAATCTCTTCGAATATTTCTTTTGATTTACTAACAAGCCCTCATTCTTTCAAGATTGTACATGCTTTACTCAGGTGGAACGTAGCACAAGGATATACATTTGGCATTACCAAAATGGCTACACCATCAGACTTTGTGCCAGAGAATAGATCATTATTAGGCATGCCTCGCCCAACTCCCCCAAAAGTCTTGAAACATCAGATATACACTGATCCTGAATTCTTCAAAGATGTTGATGACCATGCCATTGCTGTAAGTGATTGCAAGGCTTTGACTTTTCAATCCCACTTATGCTTGTTTGGTAATATCTGACACTTTTTGTGAAGCAATGATCTTAGACTAATATTTATATAAACCAATGCAAAATTGTATCAGCGCCTCTTAAAGGAAATATTTGCATTGTGCAATAACACAAAATCCTGACTCGATACATTGTAACTAACAAAGTAAATACGGTATAGTCTATAATTACCTTTCTAGGTTGCAAATGTTGGCTATACAAGGTTTCGGGATTTAAAATTCAACGAATTAGAAAAGGCCAGGTTGGTTTCTAATGAGTTCTTTCCATGCAAAGATAATATAAAGATAATACAATAAAAGAACCCTAACTTCAGTTATCTGTAATTGGTGTCAGTCAGCATGACTTGATTTGTCAACCTAGTGCAAAAAATTAGGCGGATTCAAGAGTCACCACCACTGTTATGGTTGAGTCTCTACTTAAAACTTATTACTTAATAAAGAAATTCAAGACGTTTTTGATGTTCTAGAGCAATATTCCGATGGATTACTATGAAAAGCAAGCTCACTTACAATTTCGACAATGGAAGCCCAGGGTCACCCAATGCACTTTTGCAAGATTTCAAGGAAGGGAAAGAAATATATGCAAACACTTTGGAATGCTTAGCGTTGTAAGTCTTCTCATAAAATATATTTTTTTTATTTTTTTTTTGGGAGAGGAGGCTGTCGGGCATCATTTATGAACTAAGGTTTGCACCGTAAATGTGTTTATGTATATATTTCCAGGCATGCTGGTTTGTACTGCATAACGTTGGGTGGATGGGTAAAAGGACAGAGTTACCTCCCTGGATCTCCAATCACAAGTCAACAAAAAAACCACAACTGGAATGCCATACATATAAATGGGGATTGGCAGTTTATTGAAAGTAAATGGGCTACCAGGTATAAAGTCATGGATTCTATATTATTACTGAGCTTAAACATGGATGCAGAAGAGTCAATTCTATTTTAGTCTAATTGACTTGGTATGGCCTAATCTTATTGGCTATCAATAGATTAAACGTCATTCCCTTGACTTAAAGTTACTATGTCTCCAGATTTAGCATATGCAAATAATTGTATAAACCAAATACTCCCTTCTTGTCTCATGATATTTTTACCATTAGAGGCCCTTTTGTGCACAACAATTTAATTTTAAGTTACAATTAATATATGAATTGAGAGTTTTTCATGCCATCAAATATACAATACGTAAACAAACCTAGTTATAACGTCAAAATACTGAACAATGGGTGATGATCTCATTTCCATTGAGTTTCCAATGTTTTGCTCTGGATTTTCTCTCAATTTCATATTAATTTGTTGTAATTTATGTCTTATAGACTGACCAACTTATAAAAATTTAGTGTGCCTTGGTAAAGTACAGCCATTTTAAATATGGGATAAAATTGCAATTTTGACAAACAATGTAGCTTTAACTGGATGTGGTTTAAAAAAATTAGATGTCTGGTTTCTCTTCTGTGAACTGCTTATTGTTGATGAGCCAATCGAACAGTTTAACGCACACTGCATATTCACCTACCTACTACAAGTGCTCCCCACCAATTACAACAGGCTGTTTTTATTACGTAATAACCTGAATATGAGTATAGAAGCTCTGTGTACGTGGTTAGTGCAATGGCAGTAAAAGATGCATTCAGGGATATTTCCAAAAAGTAGTATTAAGTCTAATGACTTACTTTCACTTTCTTATCAGAAGGTCACACAGATCAGACTCACTGTAAAATTTGTATATTTTGAAAATGACTTTGATGCAGTTTACTTCTAATTTCAAAATTACCTGATTAGATTTCAAATTACCTGATTGGATTTTATTGTCAGTGTGACATGACTTTACAAGTCTAGTCATGTCTGGCCTAGTGGCCTTTTGCATCAAGGAATATTGTGATAGTTTCTTACACAACATCAGATTGGCCAGCCTTGAAATTAATAACCCCTGTTCCATGCATCCTGACTCCTGCTGATATTACCACAACATGAGACTCACCATCACATGAAGATATGAATCATATAAATCATTGTATTTTTCTAAAATATGTAAGGATTCTTGAACAAGACCAAGGTCACAAGTGATGTCATCACACATAAGCTACTTCTGGTTATGTTCTGTAGAGAATATTCAGTACCAGACTTTTTTGCAGTTCTGACCCCACATCATTTGATGACTTCTACTTCCTTCCTGAACAAGCAAAACTAATCTTCACTCCAATATTGAAGTCCAAGATCCAAATTTATTTTGCTGAACTCACATTAGGTTTGGTAAGTTAGAGATTTAACCTAACAATACTAGATATATTTGAACACCAACCTTCTAATTTTACATCTCAATCGACACATCCCTAGGACACAATGGTCTAATGCAGATTGTATATATATATATTTTTTGTTTTAAGAATATTGCTTAAAAATGGCACATTTTGCTGAACAAAATGTAATCATTTGAATAGATAAACAGGCCCAAATAGCGTATCCAACATGAAACTGAATGCCTACTGTCATAATGTCTATCTTTTAGCATTTGTGTTATGATAAAATGGTTAGTGATGGTTGTAATCACTGCTTCCTGATGTAATGGTTATTAATAGAAATTAAAGCTAAGCATGTGACGTGATGCAGGCCAGTGTCTCATCCTGCCTTAAGAGTGTGTAAATAGAATAGGCAGGCCAGTACAGTGGTGACTACTGTATATAGTAGGGTAGGACACTCACTTTCAGTGCCCAAAAAGGGGCGTGGCCAAAGGGGGCGTGTCATAGGGGGCGTGGCTAATTAGTATTCATAATTAGTATTCATGAGCTAATTAGTATTCATGAGCTAATTAGTATTCATGAGCTAATTAATATTCATAATTACATAACATCATTATAATTAACTTGTTACATAACTCGTTAATGATCGAAAACATTTTCTTTTGTGATAATTTAAATTGTTACATAACATAGTTAGTGATCATAATATTTTCTTTAGTGATAATTAAAATTGTTGCATAACATCGTTAGTGATCATAATTATTTTCTCTAGTGCTAACTAAAATTGTTACATAACATCATTAGTGACATAATTATTCTCACTATGAATTTGTTAGTGACAAAGGGGTGTGGCTAATTAATATTCATGATATATTAATATTTATCACTAATTAGTATTCATGAGCTAATTAGTATTCATGAGCTAATTAGTATTCATGAGCTAATTAATATTCATATTTACATAACATAGTTAGTGATCATAATTATTTTCTTTAGTGATAATTTAAATTGTTGCATAACATAGTTAGTGATCATAATATTTTCTTTAGTGATAATTTAAATTGTTGCATAACATAGTTAGTGATCATAATTATTTTCTTTAGTGCTAACTAAAATTGTTACATAACATCATTAGTGACCATAATTATTTTCACTATAAATTTGTTAGTGACAAATGGGGGTGGCTAATTAATATTCATGAGATATTAATATTCATGAGCTAATTATATTCATTACATAACATTGTTAACTATTTATTTTTTTGGCAATACCAGTGCAAACCAGATTCACTGGATGACTCATAATTACACAAAGGATGTAGTTTCGCATCAGTGCATGCCCTCAAGTCACAAACACCATGGTCATAAAAAGAACAAAAATTTAATTTTACAAAAATATAAAAATGCCAGAGGGTATATATTGACTTATTTACTTCTATTGAAGTAGAGAGGGTTACGCTTCAATACACACACAGATGAAAGACCATGACAGGTTTATGATCACCCCATATGTCACTGTCTCCAGGCCAGGATGAAATATCTTTTATATAGATCTAAAAATACTCTGTTATTACATAATAACTAGTATATAAGGAACTCACAATCTTCAGCTATCATACAGTCATCATGGCTAAGAGGAGCTTGTCACCCCCTCCACCCCGAAATGATCGTGATTATTTTCTTTAGTGATGATAATTATGTTGCATAACTCGTTAATGATCGTGATTATTTTCTTTAGTGATAATTACTCATTACATAACTCGTTAATGATCATAATATTTTCAGTTTAGTTCAAAGATTCATTTCAAGAGAGCATGAAGCAACATATGGCCATTGGAACTATTATAGAAAAACATAAATGCCCACAAACAGCAGAGAGAATGACAGTATTTATTTTCAATGCCCAGAGTTATAGTTACCCTCCATTGTCATAAAATGAACACAAATAAACAATTTGGATATATAAAACAACAAGAAACTTGCAAAAAAAGAAAACTGCAAAACATCATTATATGTTTTTTGATTTATTTATATCTCACTGTGTAATTAAGTCACCTCAGTATACTATCACTGTAGTGTTAGCCTACTTCAAAAAAATATAAAAAATAAAGAAGGAAACTAAACATGCACACAACTGTATCATATATAAACAAATTTACCAAAAAATAAATACTACATTCTAAATTCTCACATCTAAGCAAATTAGGTTTTTTATGGACACTCACTCAGGTGAATCATCATAATTTCACAAAGGGGGTGGATTTGCATCAGTGCACATCAGGGTAGGGAGCATGCCAATACATGTATGACCACCTGTCTGTGCCCAAGGGCATAAGGCATGGACACCTTTACACATTGCATAAAAAGAACAAAATTAAAACTATTTTGGACAAACTGGAAAAAAAAACACAGGAAGAACATTATTATTATAAAATACAAACTTTTCTTCTGAAAAAATAAAATACAAATTTAAAACATTTAATTTTACAACACAATTCATTATTATTAATATTGAAACTTAAATACAAAATAACGATTGTCTTAGTTAAAGAAACTGACTAATTAAACTTACCATAGGAAATCATTGACTTATTCACTCTGTAAATAAATCACCTCAATATACACTACCCATGGAGTATTAGCTTGCTTAAAAAAAAGTGAAAGTAAAACAGAAAAAAAAACCTGCACTGTTAGCCACTTAGTAGACTCAGCATAATTACACTGTCATAAAATTCATAAAAAAATAAAACACTTTGGAAACATAAGAAAACTAGAAATACTAATAACTTACAAAAACAAAAAAGCTAGCTACCTATCTTAGAAACATTTTTTTCTGAAATTTAAGATTAAAGAACTTTACAAAAGTAGAAAATTAACCATTACAATATGCATAAGTACAAAAAAAAAAAAAAAAAATGATAAAAAAAAAGTCAACATGTCATAAGATTCAAAATTAAAACATAAATTGCATAATAATTATTGTGAAAGTTAAAGAAATGACTAATTAAACTGGCCATAGAGAAGCATATTTCAACCTACTTATTCTCATTCTTCAGTACAATCACTCGAGTATACACTATCCTCGTACTTTAAAAAAGGCAAACTACAAAACACATACATAACTGTATTATTTGTAAACAAAATTACCAAAAACTACATACTTATTTCTCAAATTTAAAATCGATTACAAAAGTTGCTAACCTTTTACCTAAAATTTAACAAAAATCATTGTTTCAGAAAATCCAAAAAATGAAAGTATGTTCCACATCTGTGCACACCTGGTCAGTGCCTTATCGTATATTCAAGATCCAACATGTTGTTATAGATATGGTTCAAAGATTCACTTTCAGGAGATCATGTTACCTTTCCTATATGGAGAAGATATGTTTCACATCAGTGCAAAGCACGTCCATTGTCATAAAAAGAACAAAAACTATGCTGGACAAACATAAAACAACAAAACAAACTGCAAAACATGCACATATAATAAAAACTTAATTCTGATCCATGTAATCTTACTTTAACCAACTTGAAAGGTGAGAGGTTAATATATTACTTCTTAGCTCACCACTAATACAGATAATCTGAAATATTTTGTTCACATTTGACTGAAAATTTATAAAGTAAATATAGCATAACTGAAATATACATAGATTTATTTATCCTGCTCAAGAACAACAGAATGCAATATCCTGTCAAGTTTGAACATCTTTCAATAAACAAGGTCTGCATAACACTTAAATTGATATTTTGTAGTTTGAAAAGGTTACACTAATTTCTTTATTATATTTCTTGTGATGAAATATTACAGTGAATGTGTTCAAATAATTTTAACTATCTTCAAGCCATTGCTTCCTGTCCAAACACCATGTATTATGTTCAAGAGACTAAAATCAGCTTTCTTTCAACAATGCTTCAGGGCATGTACCCTCCCCCATTTCAAATGGCATTTTGGTATATGCAAGCAAGGCAATCACATTATATGACTTTCTATCTGAAGTATAACCCTTAGTTGAGACATAGGCACAGAGGTAAGGTCAAATATGTTATTTAATAGTCATATTCTAGCAGTTGTATGATCACCCAAAGAGATTATGCTTAATGATAGGAATAACCCATATTTCTAGCTTAAACCTTTGCTTAACTAGACTTGGTGGAAGTGATTGCTAATGATATACAATATTAAACATTGCAGCTGGTGATGTACTCTATTTCTGTGAAATGTATGCATCAAACTAGTAACCACTAACAAAAAATTGCAAAATAATTATTGTGAAAGTTAAAGAAACTGACTAATTAAACTGGCCATAGAGAAGCACTTACTTATTCTCATTCTTTAGTGAAATCACCTTAGTATACACTATCCTTGTGGCCTACTTAAAAAAAAAACCTACAAAACACATACATAACTGTATTATTTGTAAACAAAATTACCTAAAACAAATGCTACATACTTATTTCTCAAATTTAAAATCAAATACAAAAGATGCAAACCTTTTATCCAAAATTAAACAAAAGTCAATAAAACTGAAACTTTAAGAAAAACTGTGCACTGGTAACCACTTAGTAGACTGCACAAGGGGGGTTAGGCAGTGATTTCATATCAATGCACATAAGTGCAGTGAGTATGTTTATAAAACGACATGCTCAAACAACAAGAAATAATCATAAGCGGAAAAAAAAAATCTAACTTTGAAACTATTTCAGAAATTTCAAATCAAAGTCAGAAAAAATAAAAATATTACAATATACAGAACTTCAAACTTACCCAAACTTCCTAGTCTTAATGACTCTTAAGATAGTTTCCCTCCTAATATATGTTGAGGAATGCATCCCCTATGCAGAAACTGGCAGCAATTGTGGCAAATACCTGCATGATGAGAGGGCCAGCAATGGGGGCTATAATTCAATACCAATGTAATCAAAGGGGTATATGCCAGTATACTATCCCAATATTTACACATGCATCCAATAATTGCTATAAGCATTTTCTAAGATGCAGTGCAATGTGTCAATATAATAGAAGAGTTAAGTTTCCTGCATGGAAGGCAGTCACAAAGCAAGCCTGCTCAGGTAGTTCAACCAAATTGAAAGGTGAGAGGTTTATATATATACTTCTTAGCTCACTAATAATACAAATACTCAGAAATATGTTGTTCACATTTTACTGAAAATGTATACAGTAAGGATAGCATAACTGAAATATACACAGATTAATTTATCCTACACCAGAACTACAACACAATATCATGTCAAGTTTGAACAAAAAACAAGGTCTGCATAACATTATCCTTTTGTAGTTAGAGTAACTCAGTGACTATGGGTGGAAAAGGTTACACTAATTGTATTTCCTTCATTATATTGCAACTAATATTTGTTTTGATGAAATATTACAGTGAATGTGTACAAAAAATTTAAACATTTCTTAATATTTCCAAGCTTTTGTTTTCTGTCAAAACACCATGTATTATATTTAAGAGACCAAAGAAAGCTATCACCAAACAATGCAACAATGCTTTCCTCTTTGATGCTAATTTCAATGGCATTTTGGCTTTTGCAAGCAAGGCAGTCATATGACATGACATTCACTGTGAACTAAAACCCCCCAGTTAAGACATAGGCACAGAGTTAAGGTCAAATATGTTATCTAATAGTCAGATTCTAGCAGTTGTATGGTCACCCAAAGAGATTATGTATGCTAAATGATAGAAATAACTCTTATTTCCTGCTTAAACTTTAGCTTAACAAGACTTGGTGGAAGTGATTGCACAGAATAGCTTGTGTATAACCTATCATAATGCTATACAATATAAAACATTGCGGCTGGTGATGTATGCACCAACTGGTAACCATTAGCAATATTGTTCACAGGTTTCTGGTACCCTGAGTTTGTTGCACTTCATTTAGTTGGAAACTTTATTCAGCATTTTACTCGGATTAGTCATCTCTCCAAGCAACTGATATTAATTCACAAGAGCAGTCTATATATTTAATAGTGCGCATAACTATTCTTTCATAATTTTCCGTAGCATTGTTCAAGGAGCTTTGGCAGAAACACAGATGTTTAGAAATTAAGACAGAAGATGTCCATTTGGGTAATATTAATGCAATGAACAAAATAGCAGCCAAGAATGTTTTGCTTTGTTGTCTTGTCTACATTGAAATGTATGAGGTCTGTTTTTATAACAATGGTTGCAGTTTCTTCAACAGACATTACAGTGAACTATGAAAACACACACACACAGCTGTCAGAGATGCATTTGGGTAATTTGAATATGATGGTCAGACAGAAGAAGAACATTGGGGTAAGTTGAATATGGCGATCTTGTAAATGATGTTTTGCTGTCAATTGTCATGTTAAATGTGTTTTGTTATCCCTCTCTACATTGTATGAGAGGAGTGTTTTTCTACACTGAACTGTACGAGGGTCTTTTAGCTCTATATATTCTTTTCTAGACATGACAAAGACAATTTTTGAAGTTGAAATGTTTATTTGTAGCCTGATACATATATTAAATGAAACATATGATGTGACTAGACAGTAGAAAGGCAAGATGTTCAAATTCATAATGCTTCATGTGGGAGCCTCTCTTGGTGAAAATTTTGCAATTTTGTTTAGAAGATATCCTTTACAGACGAATATCAACCCATCCTCTGGTAACTGATATTCTTATGTTTTCTTTGATGTGAAAAAATCTCTCTTCCCTATTTGAATTTTTGTTTCATAAGCCCAACAAAGCGTCTGCTGGATGATTTCCATTAAATCATTATAATGTAATTAGATTGTGTTCCAGTGACTTTGGGTAAAAAGGTTACACTTAAAAATTATGAGAGCCAAAAGTAAAGCACCTTCTTCATTTTCTTCAAGGTATATGAAAAGGGTCACATCCAGGTTCCTCATAATAATTTTGTTTTAATTTGTACCATATTTTACTACAAAAGATACAAAATAGTCATTTAATAACGTATGTACTGTGAATGTGCACAAAGAAATTCAACCTCTCTTGATAATTCCAAGGTATTGTCTCCTATCACAGAGTTTAATGACAGAGAAAGATCAGTTCTGGCCTATTTCTCAAGTGTTAAAAAATGATATATATTTTTTAATATATTGATTATTATTTAATGTAAAAGAAAAAGTGATTATATTACAATTAATAACTAAAAGAACAACAACTGATAGCTATATGCACCTATAAATATACAGACAGTTCTTAACTCTTTTGCCTGAGAGTGAATAAACTTATTTCCAATGCCCTTTTTAGCGTGTACCAACATGGGAATCACATCATCTGACCACTGTTTAGTATAGCCACAGAGTTGAGTCATTATGAAAGAGGTAAATTCAGATATAATATTATACATATTCTTCATGTTACAAGTTGTGTGATCATGGAAGAGTTTCTATACATTTTATGATAGAAAAACTGTAAGACGCTTCCTGCTTATACTTTAGTTTGCCATGCAAGAATTACATGCCTGTAAAAGCTGTGGTAATCAGGAAATAATATGAACTATTGTGCACATCACATTTAAAGCATTTTAATTTAAGTATTAAAACTATATGCATCAATTTTGAAAATTATGACACTAAAGATTAACAATGTTGTTTACAGTGGTTTTCAGTGCCCTGAGTCTGCTGTGCCTTGTTACATTTAGGATTTCCCTTTCTTGGGATCTTTCCTACTTCACATACATTAATGTGATGAGATTTTTATCAGTAATTGTTGTAGTTTGTGTAGCTTTAATTTAAATTCACTATAACATTTGTCTCACTCTTATTACACAAACATAAATAATTGGACTGAACCAGTTTCAAAGTTTGATATATGTTGTTCTATTTGGTAATAGCAATTTAAAAAAAAACCTTATATATAATAACACATCATGTATAGCAAACCAGGTATTGCTCTCTCATAGCCGTTGTTAATTAACTCTGTAACACAGCTATTATAATAGGGCTTTCATCATACAATGATAGAGCAATGGTAGACTCAGGTTTGATATACGAATTGAGCCTTCTGATATAATTCATCATGTTCATATAAATAGGAAACATATATTTAGTCTTACCCATGTCATCCACCATAGTTATTATTTATTAGGTGACAAAAAATGACATATTTTCAATCAGCCAATCATGCCAGCTGTCTATGTAGGTCATGTAGATTTTGACTGTTTAAGTGACACTTGTCGCAGGTTTTTTTTTAAGAATCTAATTCTACTTTATTTTATTCTATCATAAGCGATGCAAAACAATGATATGATAATAATTATTTATACAGTTATTCATGAGTGTCTCAATAATGTTATTCCATGTACGCGTATTCTTTTTTATTATTATGACTGCTTAATCAGTTTTGGTAAGCTTTTTGTATAATCAGTTAAATAACTTTGAATAATATAAATTAATTTGTTACCATTGCATGTAGATTATTGGTTTTTACATCCCCAGCGTCATGTTGCCTTGTTTTCTTGTGCTTTCTGTAGAAACTGAGTGTATACCGTAGACTATAATAAAACAGGATAATCAATAGGCCATATAACTTAAGTCTGTACTTCAACTGTTAGCACATAGGTCTATGGCAAATAAACACATTTTCAATGTTATGTTATTGAAATATTCATATTCAACAAGTTACCAGTCCTATTACTGCCGAAGAAAAGTTTCAGTGGGGTTTTGATTTGAATAACTATTACATGTTACTTACTGATACTTCAAGTTACCTAGCATGGCTTATATGTGCAAACACATATCTATATCCAGCCAATGTATTTGCCATGATAACCATAAAATATTATACACAAAATGTTATCAGAAACATTTTAGCAAGTCTGTTGGTACTTCAGGCTTTAAAATATATTCCCCACCTTAAGAATAACAAAGGAATTTAATGATATAAGGTACACTTAGTCCACTGTGGTCCCATTATGAATTTACAGGGATTTACCTTGATATAATTATATTTGACAAACTTGGTTTCCCTTTTCTTTAGTATTTTCTACTCAGCAGTGTAGAAATGTTTTATGAACCAATGGATCGTCTAAGTAGTGTCCCAATTAGCATTTACTTCACCATCAAGAGAACCTCACCATTAAAACCAGTAAATTGTTTATCCAAGGTTCGTCTTGATATGGAGTTCCACTGCATATTTTGTACCAATCTCAATCCAGTTGTGTCATAGAACCTTTCAATACCATCAGACTTTCTACTCTGACCTATCATCTATTTACTGGTAAAGTTCTGTGACACAATTGGATTGAGATTGATTGAGATTGGTTGATTCTGAAATATTAATTTTACCAACAAACGGTTTATCCTTTGCTTGTTGCGCTTTGAACAGTTTTGAATGGGCTTCCCCAACCTTAAACTCATCAATCATTCCTGAATATTCATTTTGAAGTTTTGTCTAAGTTTTCAGAACAATGTCAATCAATTTCAAAACATTTTGACTTTACCAATAAAATGTACTTACAGTCAAATTAGGGAAGAGGAATTGTAAAATAGATGCACCGTATATGCTCAAAATTGTGACCCCATTGGTACAAAATATGCAGGGTAACTCCATATCAAGACGAACCTTGGATAAACAATTTACTGGTTTTAATGGTGAGGTTCACAGAGTTAATTAACAACGGCTATATACATTGAAAATGTGTTTATTTGCCATAGACCTATGTGCTAACAGTTGAAGTACAGACTTAAGTTATATGGCCTATTGATTATCCTGTTTTATTATAGTCTACGTATACACTCAGTTTCTACAGAAAGCACAAGAAAACAAGGCAACATGACGCTGGGGATGTAAAAACCAATAATCTACATGCAATGGTAACAAATTAATTTATATTATTCAAAGTTATTTAACTGATTATACAAAAAGCTTACCAAAACTGATTAAGCAGTCATAATAATAAAAAAGAATACGCGTACATGGAATAACATTATTGAGACACTCATGAATAACTGTATAAATAATTATTATCATATTATTGTTTTGCATCGCTTATGATAGAATAAAATAAAGTAGAATTAGATTCTTAAAAAAAAAACCTGCGACAAGTGTCACTTAAACAGTCAAAATCTACATGACCTACACAGACAGCTGGCATGATTGGCTGATTGAAAATATGTCATTTTTTGTCACCTAATAAATAATAACTATGGTGGATGACATGGGTAAGACTAAATATATGTTTCCTATTTATATGAACATGATGAATTATATCAGAAGGCTCAATTCGTATATCAAACCTGAGTCTACCATTGCTCTATCATTGTATGATGAAAGCCCTATTATAATAGCTGTGTTACAGAGTTAATTAACAACGGCTATGAGAGAGCAATACCTGGTTTGCTATACATGATGTGTTATTATATATAAGGTTTTTTTTTAAATTGCTATTACTAAATAGAACAACATATATCAAACTTTGAAACTGGTTCAGTCCAATTATTTATGTTTGTGTAATAAGAGTGAGACAAATGTTATAGTGAATTTAAATTAAAGCTACACAAACTACAACAATTACTGATAAAAATCTCATCACATTAATGTATGTGAAGTAGGAAAGATCCCAAGAAAGGGAAATCCTAAATGTAACAAGGCACAGCAGACTCAGGGCACTGAAAACCACTGTAAACAACATTGTTAATCTTTAGTGTCATAATTTTCAAAATTGATGCATATAGTTTTAATACTTAAATTAAAATGCTTTAAATGTGATGTGCACAATAGTTCATATTATTTCCTGATTACCACAGCTTTTACAGGCATGTAATTCTTGTATGGCAAACTAAAGTATAAGCAGGAAGCGTCTTACAGTTTTTCTATCATAAAATGTTTAGAACCTCTTCCATGATCACACAACTTGTAACATGAAGAATATGTATAATATTATATCTGAATTTACCTCTTTCATAATGACTCAACTCTGTGGCTATACTAAACAGTGGTCAGATGATGTGATTCCCATGTTGGTACACGCTAAAAAGGGCATTGGAAATAAGTTTATTCACTCTCAGGCAAAAGAGTTAAGAACTGTCTGTATATTTATAGGTGCATATAGCCATATAGCTATCAGTTGTTGTTCTTTTAGTTATTAATTGTAATATAATCACTTTTTCTTTTACATTAAATAATAATCAATATATTAAAAAATATATATCATTTTTTAACACTTGAGAAATAGGCCAGAACTGATCTTTCTCTGTCATTAAACTCTGTGATAGGAGACAATACCTTGGAATTATCAAGAGAGGTTGAATTTCTTTGTGCACATTCACAGTACATACGTTATTAAATGACTATTTTGTATCTTTTGTAGTAAAATATGGTACAAATTAAAACAAAATTATTATGAGGAACCTGGATGTGACCCTTTTCATATACCTTGAAGAAAATGAAGAAGGTGCTTTACTTTTGGCTCTCATAATTTTTAAGTGTAACCTTTTTACCCAAAGTCACTGGAACACAATCTAATTACATTATAATGATTTAATGGAAATCATCCAGCAGACGCTTTGTTGGGCTTATGAAACAAAAATTCAAATAGGGAAGAGAGATTTTTTCACATCAAAGAAAACATAAGAATATCAGTTACCAGAGGATGGGTTGATATTCGTCTGTAAAGGATATCTTCTAAACAAAATTGCAAAATTTTCACCAAGAGAGGCTCCCACATGAAGCATTATGAATTTGAACATCTTGCCTTTCTACTGTCTAGTCACATCATATGTTTCATTTAATATATGTATCAGGCTACAAATAAACATTTCAACTTCAAAAATTGTCTTTGTCATGTCTAGAAAAGAATATATAGAGCTAAAAGACCCTCGTACAGTTCAGTGTAGAAAAACACTCCTCTCATACAATGTAGAGAGGGATAACAAAACACATTTAACATGACAATTGACAGCAAAACATCATTTACAAGATCGCCATATTCAACTTACCCCAATGTTCTTCTTCTGTCTGACCATCATATTCAAATTACCCAAATGCATCTCTGACAGCTGTGTGTGTGTGTTTTCATAGTTCACTGTAATGTCTGTTGAAGAAACTGCAACCATTGTTATAAAAACAGACCTCATACATTTCAATGTAGACAAGACAACAAAGCAAAACATTCTTGGCTGCTATTTTGTTCATTGCATTAATATTACCCAAATGGACATCTTCTGTCTTAATTTCTAAACATCTGTGTTTCTGCCAAAGCTCCTTGAACAATGCTACGGAAAATTATGAAAGAATAGTTATGCGCACTATTAAATATATAGACTGCTCTTGTGAATTAATATCAGTTGCTTGGAGAGATGACTAATCCGAGTAAAATGCTGAATAAAGTTTCCAACTAAATGAAGTGCAACAAACTCAGGGTACCAGAAACCTGTGAACAATATTGCTAATGGTTACCAGTTGGTGCATACATCACCAGCCGCAATGTTTTATATTGTATAGCATTATGATAGGTTATACACAAGCTATTCTGTGCAATCACTTCCACCAAGTCTTGTTAAGCTAAAGTTTAAGCAGGAAATAAGAGTTATTTCTATCATTTAGCATACATAATCTCTTTGGGTGACCATACAACTGCTAGAATCTGACTATTAGATAACATATTTGACCTTAACTCTGTGCCTATGTCTCAACTGGGGGGTTTTAGTTCACAGTGAATGTCATGTCATATGACTGCCTTGCTTGCAAAAGCCAAAATGCCATTGAAATTAGCATCAAAGAGGAAAGCATTGTTGCATTGTTTGGTGATAGCTTTCTTTGGTCTCTTAAATATAATACATGGTGTTTTGACAGAAAACAAAAGCTTGGAAATATTAAGAAATGTTTAAATTTTTTGTACACATTCACTGTAATATTTCATCAAAACAAATATTAGTTGCAATATAATGAAGGAAATACAATTAGTGTAACCTTTTCCACCCATAGTCACTGAGTTACTCTAACTACAAAAGGATAATGTTATGCAGACCTTGTTTTTTGTTCAAACTTGACATGATATTGTGTTGTAGTTCTGGTGTAGGATAAATTAATCTGTGTATATTTCAGTTATGCTATCCTTACTGTATACATTTTCAGTAAAATGTGAACAACATATTTCTGAGTATTTGTATTATTAGTGAGCTAAGAAGTATATATATAAACCTCTCACCTTTCAATTTGGTTGAACTACCTGAGCAGGCTTGCTTTGTGACTGCCTTCCATGCAGGAAACTTAACTCTTCTATTATATTGACACATTGCACTGCATCTTAGAAAATGCTTATAGCAATTATTGGATGCATGTGTAAATATTGGGATAGTATACTGGCATATACCCCTTTGATTACATTGGTATTGAATTATAGCCCCCATTGCTGGCCCTCTCATCATGCAGGTATTTGCCACAATTGCTGCCAGTTTCTGCATAGGGGATGCATTCCTCAACATATATTAGGAGGGAAACTATCTTAAGAGTCATTAAGACTAGGAAGTTTGGGTAAGTTTGAAGTTCTGTATATTGTAATATTTTTATTTTTTCTGACTTTGATTTGAAATTTCTGAAATAGTTTCAAAGTTAGATTTTTTTTTTCCGCTTATGATTATTTCTTGTTGTTTGAGCATGTTGTTTTATAAACATACTCACTGCACTTATGTGCATTGATATGAAATCACTGCCTAACCCCCCTTGTGCAGTCTACTAAGTGGTTACCAGTGCACAGTTTTTCTTAAAGTTTCAGTTTTATTGACTTTTGTTTAATTTTGGATAAAAGGTTTGCATCTTTTGTATTTGATTTTAAATTTGAGAAATAAGTATGTAGCATTTGTTTTAGGTAATTTTGTTTACAAATAATACAGTTATGTATGTGTTTTGTAGGTTTTTTTTTTTAAGTAGGCCACAAGGATAGTGTATACTAAGGTGATTTCACTAAAGAATGAGAATAAGTAAGTGCTTCTCTATGGCCAGTTTAATTAGTCAGTTTCTTTAACTTTTACAATAATTATTTTGCAATTTTTTGTTAGTGGTTACTAGTTTGATGCATACATTTCACAGAAATAGAGTACATCACCAGCTGCAATGTTTAATATTGTATATCATTAGCAATCACTTCCACCAAGTCTAGTTAAGCAAAGGTTTAAGCAAGAAATATGGGTTATTCCTATCATTAAGCATAATCTCTTTGGGTGATCATACAACTGCTAGAATATGACTATTAAATAACATATTTGACCTTACCTCTGTGCCTATGTCTCAACTAAGGGTTATACTTCAGATAGAAAGTCATATAATGTGATTGCCTTGCTTGCATATACCAAAATGCCATTTGAAATGGGGGAGGGTACATGCCCTGAAGCATTGTTGGAAGAAAGCTGATTTTAGTCTCTTGAACATAATACATGGTGTTTGGACAGGAAGCAATGGCTTGAAGATAGTTAAAATTATTTGAACACATTCACTGTAATATTTCATCACAAGAAATATAATAAAGAAATTAGTGTAACCTTTTCAAACTACAAAATATCAATTTAAGTGTTATGCAGACCTTGTTTATTGAAAGATGTTCAAACTTGACAGGATATTGCATTCTGTTGTTCTTGAGCAGGATAAATAAATCTATGTATATTTCAGTTATGCTATATTTACTTTATAAATTTTCAGTCAAATGTGAACAAAATATTTCAGATTATCTGTATTAGTGGTGAGCTAAGAAGTAATATATTAACCTCTCACCTTTCAAGTTGGTTAAAGTAAGATTACATGGATCAGAATTAAGTTTTTATTATATGTGCATGTTTTGCAGTTTGTTTTGTTGTTTTATGTTTGTCCAGCATAGTTTTTGTTCTTTTTATGACAATGGACGTGCTTTGCACTGATGTGAAACATATCTTCTCCATATAGGAAAGGTAACATGATCTCCTGAAAATGAATCTTTGAACCATATCTATAACAACATGTTGGATCTTGAATATACGATAAGGCACTGACCAGGTGTGCACAGATGTGGAACATACTTTCATTTTTTGGATTTTCTGAAACAATGATTTTTGTTAAATTTTAGGTAAAAGGTTAGCAACTTTTGTAATCGATTTTAAATTTGAGAAATAAGTATGTAGTTTTTGGTAATTTTGTTTACAAATAATACAGTTATGTATGTGTTTTGTAGTTTGCCTTTTTTAAAGTACGAGGATAGTGTATACTCGAGTGATTGTACTGAAGAATGAGAATAAGTAGGTTGAAATATGCTTCTCTATGGCCAGTTTAATTAGTCATTTCTTTAACTTTCACAATAATTATTATGCAATTTATGTTTTAATTTTGAATCTAATGACATGTTGACTTTTTTTTTATCATTTTTTTTTTTTTTTTTTGTACTTATGCATATTGTAATGGTTAATTTTCTACTTTTGTAAAGTTCTTTAATCTTAAATTTCAGAAAAAAATGTTTCTAAGATAGGTAGCTAGCTTTTTTGTTTTTGTAAGTTATTAGTATTTCTAGTTTTCTTATGTTTCCAAAGTGTTTTATTTTTTTATGAATTTTATGACAGTGTAATTATGCTGAGTCTACTAAGTGGCTAACAGTGCAGGTTTTTTTTTCTGTTTTACTTTCACTTTTTTTTAAGCAAGCTAATACTCCATGGGTAGTGTATATTGAGGTGATTTATTTACAGAGTGAATAAGTCAATGATTTCCTATGGTAAGTTTAATTAGTCAGTTTCTTTAACTAAGACAATCGTTATTTTGTATTTAAGTTTCAATATTAATAATAATGAATTGCGTTGTAAAATTAAATGTTTTAAATTTGTATTTTATTTTTTCAGAAGAAAAGTTTGTATTTTATAATAATAATGTTCTTCCTGTGTTTTTTTTTCCAGTTTGTCCAAAATAGTTTTAATTTTGTTCTTTTTATGCAATGTGTAAAGGTGTCCATGCCTTATGCCCTTGGGCACAGACAGGTGGTCATACATGTATTGGCATGCTCCCTACCCTGATGTGCACTGATGCAAATCCACCCCCTTTGTGAAATTATGATGATTCACCTGAGTGAGTGTCCATAAAAAACCTAATTTGCTTAGATGTGAGAATTTAGAATGTAGTATTTATTTTTTGGTAAATTTGTTTATATATGATACAGTTGTGTGCATGTTTAGTTTCCTTCTTTATTTTTTATATTTTTTTGAAGTAGGCTAACACTACAGTGATAGTATACTGAGGTGACTTAATTACACAGTGAGATATAAATAAATCAAAAAACATATAATGATGTTTTGCAGTTTTCTTTTTTTGCAAGTTTCTTGTTGTTTTATATATCCAAATTGTTTATTTGTGTTCATTTTATGACAATGGAGGGTAACTATAACTCTGGGCATTGAAAATAAATACTGTCATTCTCTCTGCTGTTTGTGGGCATTTATGTTTTTCTATAATAGTTCCAATGGCCATATGTTGCTTCATGCTCTCTTGAAATGAATCTTTGAACTAAACTGAAAATATTATGATCATTAACGAGTTATGTAATGAGTAATTATCACTAAAGAAAATAATCACGATCATTAACGAGTTATGCAACATAATTATCATCACTAAAGAAAATAATCACGATCATTTCGGGGTGGAGGGGGTGACAAGCTCCTCTTAGCCATGATGACTGTATGATAGCTGAAGATTGTGAGTTCCTTATATACTAGTTATTATGTAATAACAGAGTATTTTTAGATCTATATAAAAGATATTTCATCCTGGCCTGGAGACAGTGACATATGGGGTGATCATAAACCTGTCATGGTCTTTCATCTGTGTGTGTATTGAAGCGTAACCCTCTCTACTTCAATAGAAGTAAATAAGTCAATATATACCCTCTGGCATTTTTATATTTTTGTAAAATTAAATTTTTGTTCTTTTTATGACCATGGTGTTTGTGACTTGAGGGCATGCACTGATGCGAAACTACATCCTTTGTGTAATTATGAGTCATCCAGTGAATCTGGTTTGCACTGGTATTGCCAAAAAAATAAATAGTTAACAATGTTATGTAATGAATATAATTAGCTCATGAATATTAATATCTCATGAATATTAATTAGCCACCCCCATTTGTCACTAACAAATTTATAGTGAAAATAATTATGGTCACTAATGATGTTATGTAACAATTTTAGTTAGCACTAAAGAAAATAATTATGATCACTAACTATGTTATGCAACAATTTAAATTATCACTAAAGAAAATATTATGATCACTAACTATGTTATGCAACAATTTAAATTATCACTAAAGAAAATAATTATGATCACTAACTATGTTATGTAATTATGAATATTAATTAGCTCATGAATACTAATTAGCTCATGAATACTAATTAGCTCATGAATACTAATTAGTGATGAATATTAATATATCATGAATATTAATTAGCCACACCCCTTTGTCACTAACAAATTCATAGTGAGAATAATTATGTCACTAATGATGTTATGTAACAATTTTAGTTAGCACTAGAGAAAATAATTATGATCACTAACGCTGTTATGCAACAATTTTAATTATCACTAAAGAAAATATTATGATCACTAACTATGTTATGTAACAATTTAAATTATCACAAAAGAAAATGTTTTCGATCATTAACGAGTTATGTAACAAGTTAATTATAATGATGTTATGTAATTATGAATATTAATTAGCTCCTGAATACTAATTAGCTCATGAATACTAATTAGCTCATGAATACTAATTATGAATACTAATTAGCCACGCCCCCTATGACACGCCCCCTTTGGCCACGCCCCTTTTTGGGCACTGAAAGTGAGTGTCCTACCCTACTATATACAGTAGTGTGGTGAGCGGCAGACTTGTAAGCAGGAGAGGTGTAACTAAGTAGGATGTTGTGCAGACTGGCATAAGATGTGAATTAGAATATAACTCAAATGGCAGGAGAGATAAAAGTTATGTTCACTCAATTGTTATTTCATAAGATTCATTAATATGTAAGAACTGTTGTGCACTGCTACATTGCGTTTCGTGACAATATTATGTGACAATATTAAGATATACTTGTTTAATGATAATAAAACATTTTAATTTAACCATGATTGTCGAGTCTTCAATCAGAGGAACCGATCCCGTAACACTACAGAATAAGCAACTTCATTGGTTAATCCCTGTTCTATCAACCAATCAAAACAATCCATTGATCATGTTGAATACGCTACTTGTGCCAATAAACAGATAACCTTGATATTATAAGTCAATTTTTTCCATCTTTTAACAAAATAATCAATTAGATATAATTAAGCATAATACATGATAAATGGAACTAGACATGTGCTTGCTTTATTTTCAAGATTTGAGAACCTGGCCGGACCAACATTGGGAGTTCTTCAAGTATGGCATGTATTTTCTCCAACAGAACCAAGGTGTTCTCTACACACATAATGGAATGTTGGTCTTGACTCTTGGTTTATCACAACCTCTTGCTTTCATTTTCAATCTGAAGTTCAATGACGATTGCCAAGATTTTGGTGATGTGTCACTCAAAAGGTAAATCTTGAATGGACCAAAAGAAACTGGTTAAATATTTTCAATGTGGTGTCATTACCATACCATATTACATACAAGGTCCATTTGATTTCCTAGTACATTAATGAATGTAATGGCTGTGCTTCTCTGTAACATAAATTAAAACCTTACAGGTATGTGGTGCAGGAGACAACAGCCAACAGGGTGAGCTACTATCTATGGATTCCTCAGGAGGGAGATTATTACTTTGAAATATTGGCTCAACGAGTTCCAGAGAATCTGATTATGAATTTGACATACAAGCAAATTTGTGCTTACAAGGTAATGACATTGAAGATAACTGAAAATGTTATTATCGAGCAGATAAAATTGGTACATTCTCATTCTGAACATCAGACCCTCAGGCCACAGGCACTTACTATGACAAGGAACAGTGTATGATCATTGATAAAAGAGGGAGAAGACTATGGAGTTGCAGTGTATGATCATTGTTAAAAGAGGGAGAATGCTATGGAGTTGCAGTGTATGATCATTGTTAAAAGAGGGAGAAGGCTATAGAGTTGCAGTGTATGATCAGTGTTAAAAGAGGGAGACGGCTATGGAGTTGCAGTGTATGATCATTGTTAAAAGAGGGAGAAGGCTATAGAGTTGCAGTGTATGATCAGTGTTAAAAGAGGGAGAATGCTATGGAGTTGCAGTGTATGATCATTGTTAAAAGAGGGAGAAGGCTATGGAGTTGCAGTGTATGATCATTGTTAAAAGAGGGAGACGGCTGTGGAGTTGCAGTGTATGATCATTGTTAAAAGAGGGAGAAGGCTATAGAGTTGCAGTGTATGATCAGTGTTAAAAGAGGGAGAGGGCTATGGAGTTGCAGTGTGTGATAATTGTTAAAAGAGGGAGAAGGGTATAGAGTTGCAGTGTATGATCAGTGTTAAAAGAGGAAGACGGCTATGGAGTTGCAGTGTATGATCATTGTTAAAAGAGGGAGAAGGCTATAGAGTTGCAGTGTATGATCATTGTTAAAAGAGGGAGAAGGCTATAGAGTTGCAGTGTATGATCAGTGTTAAAAGAGGGAGACGGCTATAGAGTTGCAGTGTATGATCATTGTTAAAAGAGGGAGAAGGCTATAGAGTTGCAGTGTATGATCAGTGTTAAAAGAGGGAGAAGGCTATAGAGTTGCAATGTATGATCAGTGTTAAAAGAGGGAGAAGGCTATAGAGTTGCAGTGTATGATCAGTGTTAAAAGAGGGAGACGGCTATAGAGTTGCAGTGTATGATCATTGTTAAAAGAGGGAGAAGGCTATAGAGTTGCAGTGTATGATCAGTGTTAAAAGAGGGAGAAGGCTATAGAGTTGCAGTGTATGATCAGTGTTAAAAGAGGGAGACGGCTATGGAGTTGCAGTGTATGATCATTGTTAAAAGAGGGAGAAGGCTATAGAGTTGCAGTGTATGATCAGTGTTAAAAGAGGGAGACGGCTATGGAGTTGCAGTGTGTGATAATTGTTAAAAGAGGGAGAAGGGTATAGAGTTGCAGTGTATGATCAGTGTTAAAAGAGGGAGACGGCTATGGAGTTGCAGTGTATGATCATTGTTAAAAGAGGGAGAAGGCTATAGAGTTGCAGTGTATGATCAGTGTTAAAAGAGGGAGACGGCTATGGAGTTGCAGTGTGTGATAATTGTTAAAAGAGGGAGAAGGGTATGGAGTTGCGAAATACAGTATACTGCATAAGTGAGTACACACCTCTTGCAAGGTTGGTTTTTCAGCCTCAGCTCAGAAAATATAAGAGATACAAGGAATTTGCTGCAACAAAACCTTTATCTAACAACAAAAAACCATTTCACAAATTATAATCACAATTGGTTAGATCAACAGTTCATATTATATAAATGGTTTAAAATAAAGACAAAGCAAAAATGAGTACACTGTAACATAAAGTAAAGGTAAGTATAGTGTCTTAGTATTTAGTGTGTCCACCCTTGTTTCTCAGCACTGCATCAATCCTCCTAGGCATTGAATGGACAAGTTCAAGGAATACTGAAGCATCAATTTTCCCCCATTCCTCAAGGATGACCTCTTTCAAGGCATTGATACTTTTGGGCCTGTGTTGCTCCACTTTCCTTTTCAAAACACCCCACAGGTGCTCTATTGGGTTCAGATCTGGAGACATGCTAGGCCAATCAAGTTTCTTCACCTTGTGTTTTGTCAGGAACTCAGTGGTGAACTTTGAAGTATGTTTTGGGTCATTGTCTTGTTGAAATATGGCCCCACGACCAAGGGCATGGAGGGAAGGTAGCATCTTTTCCTTGAGAATATGGCAATACATATTAGAATCCATAATGCCATCAATGAAATGGAGTTCTCCAACACCTGCAGAGCTCATACAACCCCATAAGAGGACACTGCCACCACCGTGTTTCACTGTGGGTACCATGCACTTTTCATTGTACTCATCACCTGGACGTCTCCAAACCCACTGGATGCCATCAGACCCTAACCGGTTGATTTTGGTCTCATCAGACCACAGGACTTTATTCCAAAAGTTTACATTCTTGCTCTGGTTTGTTGTAGCAGAAGCCATGCGATCCTGCTTGTGTCTTGGCTGGAGCAAGGGCTTCCTTCGAGGTCGGTAGCCATACAGTCCCATTCTATGCACTGTGCGCCTTATCGTATCAGTGGACACAGTCACCCCAACTTGACTTTCAAGAGCTTTTGCAAGCTCCACAGTACTTGCTTTTCTGTTTTTTTTCCAAGGATCTCCCCAGATGTCGCTCATCCCTTGGAGTCAACTTCCTGGGATGACCTGACCGCTTCATGTTTAGCACCTCTCCATTTTTCTTGAATCTCTGAATCACTTTAGCCACTGTATTTCGGCTTATTTCCAAAGCATTGCTTATTTTCTGGTAACTGTGCCTCTTCTTATGCAGTGTGACTATTCTTTTCCTTATTTGACAAGAAATCTCAGTCCCATGTGGTGCCATTGTTGTCATATCACTTTGAAGATGACTGTTTAAGGTAATTTGACCTATTATACAACTTAAGGGTATCTTAATTCAGATTAATTGGGTGGAACGCTTCATCAAACATCTCTTATTAAGTATTTGATAAACTGTAAACTTTAATCTGGTTAAATAGCAACATGATAAATTGTTATTTTTGGTGTGTACTCAGTTTTGCACTGACTGTATTATAAACTATTACATAATATGAACTGTTGATATAAGCAATTGTGATCATTCTTTGCGAAACAGTTATATGTTGCCAGACAAAGATTTTGTTGCAGCAAATTCCCTGTATTTCTAATATTTTGTGAGCTGAGGCTGAATAACCCACCTTGCAAGGGGTGTGTACTCACTTAAGCAGTATACTGTAAGTTCATTCATTGGTTCACTGTTCTGAGAGCTGCCCCTTGAGGTGTGAACGCAATTAAAAGGGTGGAAATCTTATAAATAAGTGATATCATTGATGGTATACTTACATTAATTTACTCTATATCAACAGTTAAATGTTATGAGTTATGTTCAGTGCAGGATTGTGTACAAAAATTGTAGGTTTTTAGTACGATTTTGCTGTCCATTCATCGTTGCATTGTGTCCACCACCTTCTCTTTTCTATACTGACTGTGCTTCATTTTTCTGTAAGTGCCTGTGGTCAGACCAAGTCCGTAGGACGAGGGTCTGAGCAAAGTTATTACACCCAACGATATATAGGTTGAAAGTAGGTGTTTTTTTTTTTTTAATTATGGCGAACAAAATAGGTCATTATATATCGTCAGATTTGACATTGCATCATTTGATGACGTACAAGGATTGGCTGTATTGTATTTGTCTAATAATAAACGTATCTGCGCTGACAAATTCCTTGCTCTCCCACCATCATTGTTGCTCTCCTGATTTTGATCAGACCGCGGACATAACCTAAGAGTCAGACTTTCAGACTTGTACATCTATTTGTTTAACCATGTAGATTATCTGTGAAGAAGCAGTGGTTGATGTCAAACCTTTTCCTGAGAGCTTTGATGACCGGTTTGGTCTAGGGGTGAAAGTCAAACGATGTGGCCTCATTGCTAACCAGCAATCAGCCATCTTGCTAACATCATTGGGACGTACTGAGGTGCTGTTTGAAAAATCCCATCCTGTGAGTTTCCATGCCACTCTTTGTAGTGAGACGATGAACACGGATCAGCTACAAACTGCAGTATCGGTCAATCATGAGAATGATAGGATATCTATTGTTTGCCACCTTCCCGAGCCTGGAGAATATGGACTGCGAATATCTGCAAAGGATTATACCAAGGGAGAAAAATATTTCACGTACATCTGCCAGTATGTTGTGACATACTCCAATCAAGACATCAAGACTCTCTATGGCAGAGTTCTTGATGACTCTTTGCCTTTTTCAAAGGAGAACGCATCAGGAGCACATCAAGCCGAGCAAAGGTGCAGTATCTTTGTATTTAATGAAAGACAGAATATCATGTGATTGAAATTTGGAAAAACAAGTGTCCAATAGGTTTGATAAGTCAAATGAGTAGATTATAATGCTTGAAAATATATTTACTTGATTTCTCGTTTACATACTTTTCTCTAGAGTGTCAGTCCCCTCATTGGATGACCTCATTTTTTTCTTTTTTCAACTCTTTTTTTCTGTAGATGATGTGATGTATTTTCGGCTCAAGTACAGAAAAAATTAATAACCAGCAATGATAACCAATATTTTTATGCATGTGATGATATATGAATTTATTCATAATGTGTGTAAATTTATGTTGACAGTACTCCAACAAGTGAACCTGAGGCTCAAACCCAATGTCCTATCTGTTTCGACAGCATTCAACAGGTGAAATTTCAATTTGCTCATGAAATAATACTCTGATTTTATGATCTGCTTTGTTCACTAAAATAACATTGCAATACAACAGCATGTAAAATAGCTGAATTTTTATTTTTGAGTGCAGGAATTTGTCAACTACTGTTTGGAAATCCCAAAACCAAATTTATTTTCTTACCAAAAAATTAAATCTCATCATGACTTGCAATACTCACAATATTTCATGTTGTTCAAACAGATTCAGGAAGACAGAAAACAGATTATTTATTTACAATGTGGTCACATCTTTTGCAACACTTGCATACATGATGCTTTGGAGCACCAGAAAACATGTCCAACCTGCAGAAAATATGTGGCTGACAGAGATTTACGCCAAATTTATCTATGAAAAAAGACACAAGTCCTTTTATAGAAATTTTAACAATCTTTATTTTCAAAATAATTGAGTTGATTTTTAGCATAAGATATTAGCGACTATTGCTAGAAGAAATATGCAATCTGTCATCTGATGAAATGTCATAGTCACATTATTTCTCAACACAGATTCAGGAAGAAGGGAAACAGATTGTGTCAACAAAATGTGGCCATGTTTTTTGTGACACTTGCATAATTGATTACCTTGAAGTACCAGAAAATGTGTCCGTCCTGCCGAGATCCTGTGGAGAATGGAGAATTGCGCAAATTATTTCTGCAAGAAGCAAAAAAAAACAAAACACAAAAGAACCCTTGTGCTTTTTTGGAAACATTGATCCTTATTTTGATTATTAAATAAATGAGGCAAATATTTGGATACTAGCAAAGTTTTTTTAGTTTATTTTTAAATTGTGCATACAATACAATAAAATTTACCTTGAAGTTAGATTGTTAAATTGATATGGGTATGTAACTCAAATTTTAGTATTGTCATTATATTTACCTTTTAGTATTTCCTTATAATAGATTTCTTTCACTCGTGATTATGACATCACTTTTTAAAGGGATGCTGTCACTAACCCTATGCAATGAGAGTGTCAAATCTTTGCATGTACATAACATACATATACAAAACATACAGGATAATTCATTATTCAAGAGTTTTCAGTCAGTACAAAAAAAAGATGTGTTTCAAGCCATATTGATGGAAACAATCAAATTTATTCAATACCATGTGAAAACTAGCAGTCTTTAAAGAGATTTTTTTTCTTGTCAATCACATCTTTTCAAATTATAACAACAACATTACCATAACATACAAATCAATTCACTGCAAAAGAAACATAGATTTTCAACAATGGCAACATAACAACATTAAAAAATTTCACAAAAAAATAATACAACAAATTTTATCAAAATCATGAAAACTTAAATTGTATACAATGCTCAACAAAAAAAATATTAATATTAACAATATTACTACATTGCGCAAATTTAACAACAACAAAAAAGGATCTCTTTTCAGCTTTTTATGCCTTTTTAACCACTTTTTTTCTTGTATCCTTATTCATTTCCCTGCAACATAGCCAAACAGTAGGGTATCACATTTGTCTACTCTCCATCGTTTATCATGAGTAAATTCCAGTTTTATATATAAATATTTCCATCACAAATCTTTACATCCAAAGAGCAGCTCTTTCTGTGCATCATCTGTGGGGATGCAATGATACTGAATCTTTACATCCAAGGAGCAGCTCTTTCTCTGCATCATCTTTTCAATTTCACACTCAAACACATCAAAAGTATAGATTCCCAGAGACATCAATTGTTGTGTCCTCATCCTGGTGCATTCTGTCAACTCTACCATAGTCATGTCCATTCTGGAAACTTTTAATTTCCTGTTTGGGAAGTAATTGTTGCAACGATGATATCTGCTGCAATGAGATTTATATGCACATGACATTACAGGGTTTCATCCATGAATCAAGAAAGTTCTATGACTTCCAACCCTTACACCCTTTTCTGACATTAATTATTTGATGACCAATCTATCTTAGATTCCAATTCAATCCAACAAAAGGATTTCCTTGTATAAAATGAGTTGTGTGTTCAAGAAATATTTTGAGTGTGTTCCAATTGTGGACTTCAGTGTTCTCATTATTATCATGTTGATATTTGAAGAAGAGCCATGGCTATGTCATTATGAATGGTATACATGTCAAGCAAATCAGAAAGAATAAATCAGGAAGACTAGTGTCATGTGTTCACAAAAGGTTACAAACTAATTCTTTAAATTAAATCTTTCTTATTTTTTGTTTCTTTTGTGTATATGCTTCTGTTCATATAAAGATGCTCATATATACAGGTATGTGATTTACGAGACATGTGATGACGAAGTTAGTTTTTACTTTCGAGCTCCCAGGCAGGGTTCTTACTTTCTGAAAGTATTGATAAAGCCAGTTCAGGATGATCTGCACCTGAATACACCATATGAAGAAGCATGCATATACAAGGTATTGCCATATTATTCCCCAATTGCAGTCGTACCACCTGAAATAGCGGGTGATACGGGCCGGGTTATCTACTTTTCATTCCACACAGAATGATGTTCAGGACAAAATGCGTGCATCCGTAAAAATGCCTGCGCGACTACAGTTGATGTGAAAGATTAATACCAACCTTATAGTCCAAAAATAAATGGATTTAGCTACATAATAAAACTTAATTTTTGAAATCTGACTAAAATTCAGTGGATTATGCATAAAAAAAATCGCAAGTCGAAGACATTCATGACGCTGGTGACACTGCATTTAGCTCGTTCGAAATATAGACTGGCTTTGTGTATGTTTTTTTCAATAACTTCATCACTTTTCATCCAATTAAAAACATTTTAAGTTCTACATAACTGAAATTAATTGGGAAATACAAGGAATAAAAGGAAAAAGGAAAACCACACTCATCCCTGATCTGTCAAAACAAATCAGTGACTCGTGTAGCTTTCCTATATTACCATTTCTCAGGGTATTAGCGATGATTTTGGAATTCTAACGATGATGGTATTTATTCAGATTATCTGCAGCCCCTGATGTCAAACCATTCCCATCCAGTTCTGACAACCACGGCAGCATGTATGGTCCAGGAGTGGGAAGTTTGAGCTATGGGCTGACAGCTACCGAGAAGAAAGGAATCCTAGTAACATCAGATGGACGCGCTGAGGTTGTGTTTAGACAATCTCAACCTGTCAAGCTGCATGCCAAACTTCTTAGTTATGAAATAGGCCCTGATGAGTTGGAAGACGCATTGAAGACTGATAAAATGGAAGAAGACATTGCAATTAAATGCGATCTAAGCATATATATGCCAGGAGAATACGCTTTGCAAATATATGCCATGGAACCAGACACAGACCAGCAGTCATATGTGTTTATCTGTCAGTATCTCATAGCTTATGGTGAAGAAAGCATGGAAAGTCTGTATGGCAGAATTTATGATGAAAATGACTCGATGTCACTTACGCACTACAACTACTCTTCAGATATGTACAATGCGTTTTGCTCAGTTTACCAAACAAGGCAAGTATTTCTGATCTCGATGGTCCTTATGTGAGTATTTGTAATTTTATCGTTATTAGGACAATTTGTTTATGCTATAGAGAATAATAGCCAAAGCGAGATGTAAACAGGTTCACAACACAATGGTAAATGAAACCAAATTAGTGCGGCGCTATTATATAATGGATAATTGAACATAATCAGCAGCACAACTCAGAAGTTGGTCAATCCACAATCATTGCTTTTTGCCGGCAACTGCTTAAGAATTACATGATACAATGGCCTGCTGCTCTGTTACATAAGATCACTTTCAAAAGTTGTGAATCAGGTGATGCTCTTCAAGATGCACAAATTATACTAAAGCAGGAATATTCTTCACTCTTACACATATCACTGTTACAGTAATGTTTCTTCTGTTACTGCATACCATAGTCAGACATTGATGACCTTGTACGTTAAAACGTCGTTAAATTCAACTACTCTATACCCATTGTTAGACTCAATTACTCTGTACCCTTCTTTGGTTACTGTTTTAAACTTTTTATTTTCTTGCTTTTTTTTATCATCAGACAACCTGAATCGTACCTGAGCCAAGTTGTCCCATATGCTTTGAACCTAGTTCTCAGGTATGTAATCAGTTTATTTATACATTATCAAGAGAAAACCTGAATATTATGAAAAAATGTGGGGCTTTTTTTGTCACCAGCTGCAGTACCAGTCCTTTGACTGGCTGGTGCTGCCCTGTGGCACATGACTGCTTGTGGTGACATTATGAAATTGATTATTGCTATATTATAAATTTTTTGCATGTTCATGGACTAAACATAAACTGCACACATAATAGTAATATGTTTTATTGACCATATACATTGTTTTTTAGTCAGGGTGCCAACCCCCAAAAAGTGCAATATTTACAGGCCTGTTATATTCTGTTTCTTGGTAACATTAAAAGGAAAAATATATATTAATTGAACAACAGTGGTAAAAAAATTGATCCCTGCGGTACACCTCAAGTTACAGGCAGATTACTGGAATTTAATTCACTAAATTCTACATATTGCTATATTCGGCCTAATTGGCTGTTTAACAGGTCATATGATTTATCTGCATATATCTCTTGTGATCAAGCATGGTTGTCATGCATGGAAACAAGAAAATTTGGGATCTTATCTACCTGCTCCAAAAATCTTGATTCATTAGGCCAAAATCTCCAGAATGTCAGCTGACATTTTCCAGATTTTTTGCCTTGACAGTCTGTTGTAGGCTAGCTGACCCAGTCATATTGGGCTATTTATCTTATCTTACAGCCATGCCAAGATTAAAGTTCATAGCCTTGAAAACTAAACTTCAAAGGACGTCATGTGAATCCAGAACTTTCATTGGCTGAGAGATTGCGTTGGGAGTCCTGGATTCACATAACCGCCTCTGGTGTGCAGTTTTAATTAAGTCTCTGAAATTAATTGTAGAGTGTCCAGAATCTTTTGACTAAGGCTGTATACTATTAACACATCGTACATGATTTTATTTATCTTATCTTTTCATGATTTAAAATGTTGGAAAGCAGATGATGGCTTCTACAAAATGCGGTCACATATGTTGCGAGCAATGCATGGATGGGGTTCTTCAAGCTGAACAAAAAAGATGCCCAATCTGCAGGGAACATTTGAGTCAGCAGGCCATATACGCTGTATTCCTTCCATAGATGATGCCATCATGTGATTCATATCTCCCAGTGACGTCATCATAATGTTGCAATGCAGTTACTTAACAACATGGAAATTCTTTAGATATGTTCACTAAGTCATATGAATTTGATCTTCCATGGGATACTATTGCGTTTCCCAGCTGCTATGTTAACAAACAACGTGTTATAAATCACTGGATTTATTTTAACAAAATTTAAAGGCAAATGTATATGTAAACTATTATGCACAAATGTTAAGGACATGGTATAGAATATGCATAGGTATGACTTTTCATTCAAAAATGCAGTTCTAACTATCCCTTGGTGGATAACATGTCATGAATCTAACCTATTATTACAACCCATAAAATGCGGGTTAGATTGCCAGCACTTTATTCTAATATATTGGATGTAATTGTTATTCTCACAAAAGCTTTGATTATAATTACTGTTTGCACAATGGGTTTCATATTCGTCAATCAATAAAATCTTCAATATATATACCTGATTTTGTTGTCTTAATGGATTGTATAGAAGCCCAGTGTGAGTGAATCCCAAGTCAGTCTGCTTAGGACATATATACTTTTGACAATTCTTGTGAAACTGTGAAGATTGTTGAAGTCATTGTTCGCTGCTATCAGTACATAATTATATTTGTCAAAGCAGTCAAGTATTTAATAGCTCAGTTAGTTACTATTTGCTTGTTCCCAATGCTTGGCAACAAAACGCCAAAGAAAGACGCACGAAACCTTGAGATCCCTTGCCAAATTGTATGCCAAATATATATCTATGAATGTAGCCTAATGTTTAATAACGTCTGCCTCTGGCTGCTGATCATATAAAGCCCAGTTCACACCTTCACGATTATGGTGCCAATCGACCACAATCTCAAAATCGCCGTGGTTCTTAAATTGATTATTACACCCCAAGTAACATTAATTGGCTATGACCTGTTAGGATGAGCAAGAACTACACTACAATGCACCTTAGAACCACCACATTGTACCCTACGTTTGTATGAGTATAGCTACAATTTAGTCGAATATCTAAGATGAAAAACAACGTAAGTGATCGTAGGAATATCGTAGCTGTTCGTAGCCCCTCCTCAGGTAGAGCTCAGCTACGTAGCAAATGAAAAGGCTATGTGCGACATCCTACAACGATGAATGAAGGTCAGGTCATTCTGGGCAACAGAGCCCCCTATACTAGTCTAGTTGGAATGTTTAACTTTGAACTATTGGTAAGTGGAGTAAAGAGAGTAAAGATAGTAAAGAGAGTAAAAGAGAGTAAAGAGAGTAAAAGAGATTAAAGAGAGTAAGTAGAGTAAAAAAGAGTAAAGACAGTAAAGAGAGTAACGATAGTAAAGAGAGTAAAGAGAGTAAAGACCAAACAAGCCAAAAAAAAAAAGACAGCGCAACGCTGAGGTAGGCTTATAACATCTTCGAAAGAAAACAATAGTCGTGTCCAAATAATATATACATTGTGTAGCCATTTAATATCCTTGGATAACAGGCATGTTGCCACATTATTTATGGAAGGATATAACCAACAAAAATGTTAGTTAACTCCCTCATATTCAGGATACAACTAATACTTAAGCATAGATCTCACATAGCCGGAAAGGGCGATGGAAAGCAATGGAATAGCCACGTCAAGTGTTCCTTCGGCTTCCGTAGGATTACGTGGGCATACACGAGTTTACGTTGCTTTCCCTCATTGACGTGGCTGATCCGTCTAGTTCCAGCTGTTTTGATGGAATTTTTATACATACAAGAAAATTCCGTGAGATCGAGCCGGAAAGATTTTTACGTGGTTCTTAAGCCAACACCGGCGGTTCATTACTGGCATATGCCAAAGCTTACAAGAGTCTTACTTCATCTTCCGTCAGTCTTCTGTCATTAATGTTGTCTTCATTTTTCCGGTGGATCAGCCACATAAGCCACGGAAGAGACAGAATATTGCCTCCTCCTTCAGTAGCTTCAAGAATCTGCTGAAGAAGATGCTGCCACTTATGCTGCCCTTGCCAAGGATACGTACAAAGATACCGACAAGGATACTGACAAGGAACAAGACACTGATGTCAGCGACATGCCAGTCATACATAGTAGAAGGAAGAAGAAGTCCCTTGCTGCTGATGATTCTGGTCCTGCTTCTGCTGTTCAACCCTCCCACTCTGGACAAGGAGACCAGTCTTCTGTGCAAGTGACTCCTCCTGATGCTGCTGATGTTGCTGAGAAGAAGATCAGAAAGAAGACAAATGCTTATTCCAATTGGTTAATTTTGATAAGTGGATGTTGAACAAGCTAGCATGCTAAAAATGGTGCATGTTACCAACATGCACAATTTATGCAAAATTAATGTCACTCTACTTGGGCTAACATAATATTATCCCATATACAGTGATATATACTGAAATTGTTTTACAAATAATCTTCTGAGCCTTGTGAAGATTGCCAGTGACATCACTGATGTTTGTGTACATTTAAGCTGTGGCCAGATCACTGATCTTCTTATCCTTGAAAATGGCTTAAATAACCTAACTATGGCACATTTGTTTTTCTTGAATAAAACGCAGCAACTTTGAATTGAGGACCATAGGTCAAAAGTGCCTGGTTTTATTGTACCAAGGTTTTTATTAAATCTTAACAGTTCCCCCCTCAAAAATCAATGGACTCATCCATGTTAGTCTGATTTCCCAGAAATTGGCATGGTTCATTTTGGTCTTAGGGGTGAAAGCTTGTGAAGGTTTTCAACAAATATCAGTAGGAGGCGCATCATGTAAAATGCCTAGCAACTCAACAAAAGCTTAATATCTACTTACATTATTTCATTCCTATGAAAACCAATGTGATTTGAATTGTAACTATGGTGCTTTGGCTGTTAACAAAAGTCCATCATGAAGTTATGCTTGTGACGCTGCTGTTGTATGTCAGTGTGGCAGTGGTCACTCCATTGCAGGCATCTGGCTATGATTGGCCAGTTGAGTGACACACCCACACTCTGACCTATAGAATTAATGAAACTGGCCACACACTCACTGTTCTCACTCTTTCTTAAGTGAAACATTGTAATTAAACAATTGGATTTGCCAATTGCTCTTTATGTTTCTGATAGTTGATTGCATTAGAAACTGTACACTGTAATTAATTTCAAGTAATTACAAATAGGCCAAAGTTGAAATGAAATTATTTCTCAAACTGTTTTAAACAGCAGATATGCAGTTCAAAAATGCTACACTGACTGAACCTGTCAATTATGTATGTTAATGTGAAAAAATGAAACATGATTATATATTTTTTAATTTGGATCTGAATTATTCTATTAGATTTGCAAAACATGTCACATTTTTCTGAAAGACTGCGTTTTTTTGGCTGCAGATTACAAAATAATAAAAGTATTTAGGTATATAAAAAACAGAACTATAAAAAAATGCTATGCAACTTAATTGAAATATATATATATATATATTTTTTTTTTTTTTTTTTTTTTTCATAGCATGACTAACAAGCAAAGGTCTCTTTTTATAATTACTAATACTATATATAGATGGTGCAAGTGGTCGATTTGCAGAAAGTAGCGGGTAGCTAGGCAAGAGTAGCGAGGATCTATGGAAAAGTACATTTTGTAGCACGTTCGGCAATAAAGACAAAGACATAAATTTATATGAACTATACTAATTGATTGCAATATTTTGACATGATACCTTGTCAGTATCTGTTACCTGCTACTTATACCCTTTAGTCTGTACAAAATAGTTCAATTCATTATTATTTTTTTTTTGCATGTCTAGACTACGTTAACCAATTCTGATACAGGTCTCTTTTTTAAAAAGAGCTTTTCTTGTTGTATTCCAAAGCAAAAAAAAAGTGTTGTCTGTAGCAACCTGACATTGGAATGTTGACAGGAATCATGTTAAGATTCAGAATGTGGTTGAAGTAACCACTGAAGTGATGCGTCCCTTCAAGGACAGCTATGGACTGAATATCTGGACTCTGGAGGCAGGGGTGTCGATACAGGAGGGGATCTGGGGGATACATTACCTTTTGGGAAGGGGGGGGGGGATGATCAATGCGATCATCCCCCCCCCCCCCCTGAAATTCACAAATGAAAATTACCTTTTTTCACACACTTTTGTTTTGGAACATTTGTGCTTTGGTAAAGTTTTACACTTGGTATCACCTATCAGTATTAAGTTTATAGCTTAATCAATGATTCACCATTAATTTGCCTTTTGGCCAGTGTCCATGCGGTAACTGCGGTCATTTGTACAAGCGAGGGAAAGTTACGGTGGGACAGACAAAGTAGGCCTGCATCCCCCCACCCGTCAAGAGAAATCGACGCCCCTGGAGGAGTATTGAAGAACATAGTATAGAATAGCTATTTTGTTGTATTTTTGTATTGAAGATGATGTTAATGATAATGAGATTTTAATGATGGTGATAAATTAGTTCTGAGTTCCATAATCAGCTTCTGTACACATTGCCGGGAGACTTCTGAAAAGAAATAAGAGACATTGCTCCAAGACATGTCAAACGTGTCTCATCAATATTATAATCAGTTAATTTGTGACATATTTATATAAACTGTATTTTTAAGTATCTGTGGTATAGGAACAATTACTGCAGTATTTTACCTGAAATTTCTGGACATTGCAATTCATACCAGCACTTCAGTTACTAAATAATATACAAATATGTACATGTCTGTATAACATGCTTATATTTCGAGACTGTTACTATAAAGGAGAATTTGATCAGTGACCCATTTTATACTACTTCAATGTGCTACATACAGATCTGCAAAATTACCTCACCTGTGATTAGAGAATACATGTATTCAGAGGCTCAAATAAAAGCATTCTCTATAATCAGGTAAGGCTGCATACATTTATGCTATTTGCCTATACCTTTAACACTACAACCTATCCCCTAAGGACTATTCAGTGAGTATAACATGAATTCAAAAAAAAATCTAGTCATGACTTAACTGATATTTATTTACTGTGTAGGAACGGAATTTTTATTGTCACAACACTATTTACTATAATAGCCACCAGGTAGCGGTTCTTTACAGTAATGTTTATCAATAGAGTATTACTGCTGTATACTGATTGAGCGGAATCATTCCTCTTCATGCCAATATGAAAATGGTCATTGAACTCATATAATTTGTTGCTTTAAAAAACTAAATATGCACTTAATAACTGGAGACTGTTTCTGGTACAATAATATAGATAGCGATGATGATCAGAAGTAAATAATTTATTTATGATCATTCTTCTTCCTGCCAATATGAAAATGATTATTAATTTATTGTTTTCAAAAAACTAAATATGCACGTAATAACTGGAGACTGTATCTGGTACAATAATTTAGATAACAATGATGATCAGAAGTAAAAATAATTTATTTATGAATAGGACAATACTACAGCACCGATTAGCTATAAAAACCAGGCTAGTTATTAGTATTTCGTTTGTAAATGTTAAGGTGCAAAATTTCAATGTTGTTGTCTATAGAAACCATGGCAAAGCCAGACATTGGAAGTGGTAAGAGTAATCTTGCTGACCTTCAGAATGAGGTTGATGAAACAGCTGTATTGATGCACCAGAATATGGATAACATACTAAAGAGAAACTGGGATATTGATGAAGATGACAAGAGAGCAGGTATTGTTTTTGTTATTGCATTGTATTCGTTTCATATTGTATTGTATACCGTAAAGCGGTATAATGATGTTATAATACTAAACACCTTCTTCAACTTGGCAAGTTGGTTTCAACCAGCATATCCTATTCTTTCTTTTTTTCATCATTTGAATTATTGAGATGACCGTATAAATTGAATTTAATTGTATAATATTCTATTCGATTATATATTTGTGCGGCTAATCAAATGCTAATAAATGGTGATTATTCAGCATGAACTCACTGTAACAACATTTCAAATCCTGTCCCCTTTCTTGTCACACTAATCACAATCATGCAGATCCTTCGGCAACTTTCAGGCAAACAGTGGCCTTCTGGTTTCTTGTGGTTAACGCAGATGCTAAACGACAGCTATGATAATGCCCTTCCACTGGTACCTTATACAAGACCAAGGGCTATATGCCAAAATGATGAGTATTAATTACGATGCAATTGACTGTTGACCGAAGTCAAAATTCATCTCTTTTTCTCTATTCCAGAAAATTTGGAATCATTCGCCACACAGTTCAAGCCAATAAAGGCCCCCAAACGCGTGAAGGATGCACCCGTACGACCGGACGAGCCAAATAATGTAAATTATGTATATTGTTGTGGAAGACGGAAAAGGTCTACCTGTGTGATTATAATTGTAGCTCTCCTGCTTCTTCTGGTTGCTGTCATCTGCGTCATCATTGTATGTAAGTATTTGCCACATTAACATTGTCATATCAATTAAAATACCTGAAAATTTTTTTTTTTTGAACAGATGGGTAAGGACATTCACAATTTGGCTGTCTCTCTCTTCAGTGATATTTATATTGTCTCAATATATTATTTTATAATAATGAATTAATTATGTGTAATATTTGAATAAAATAGATGCTAAGCAACACATAGGACAATGCCCTCCCACCTTGATCTGTTGCCAATACCACTTTCTGACTAACATACAAAAAGATTTTATAAAATTTACCATTTTGAAGTGGTTAGACTGACCGCAGGGTTTGGTCATGTCCATTAGTTGATGCCAAAATAGATAGTTCCTAAATGCTGCTTTTCTTCATTTCAGTAACGAAAAAACCATGGGAGTCAGACCTTGATGATGGGACCTAATTTATTGTTTTCAACATTTAGTAAACATTAAAAATATCCTTACTTGCTTTACATGGTGTGCATACTTTTGTAGAGATTGTGTATTTTTTGACCGATACAATAAACTGAAAAATGGCGAAAACCTAACGACCCAAGTAACATAATCAACTCCTCGTCCGAATATACAACATGATTGGTCAAGGAAAGTGGGATTAACCATGAGTCCTTTTATTCAGTAAGTTTTTCTGTTATTAAAGATGATTGGGCATGTTTAGCCCAAAATTAAAAGTATTACCAAAGTTATGATAGCTTGAATTTTAGATGTACATGCCCTAAGGTTCACATTAAGTGCAAAAACAGATGGGGTCAACATTCAAAATTTTAAGATAGGAGTGCTCAAAATTATATTATGTAAAGAAATACTTAAAATCCACCATATTCTGGCAATATGCCTACAAATAAAATACTAGTTGTATTACAATGTATAATATTCTGTGTGCATTCATATACCCTAGAAATTGACCAAAGTAAATACTACTTGTACTTCATAGAGTACATTCGGTAATATTTGCAGCAGCAATTATTGAAATAAATTATTATAAATGTATTTTATAAAACATAAGGCAACATAAATCGCCAGCTTAAGAAATACATATATAGGCCAACCTACTGACCTGATCAGACAGGCACACATAACAAAAATAGTCAAAAATCATTTATAATTACAAGTAAATGACAAATTTCCCACAACATAATCATTATATATTTAGACAGATGGATATAGGCAATAAAACCCATTCTTACGTTAGTTCCAAAATATCCACCAGGTGTCGCCGTACCACGCCCAATCATCTTTAAAAATAATAACTAGCAAAGATAGATATGATATAATATGTAATGATGTATGATATGATATTATATCCTATTAAACGGAAAGTGCATCCCTCTAAACCAATTCCTGCCGACGAGGGTTGATTTATGATGGGAGATGGTAGAGAGGAGGAGTTCCGAAATGGCATGATCAAGTAACATTGGACTAAAGACAATACTATTATATAATAGTTTTGCGGGATGTTGAATTCAAAAAGCCGTTGTGTCTGTAAGAATTGTAGCCTGGGTGTACATTTTTCTAAAATATCGGCGACAATGGATTGACCTGATAGGTCATGATCAGATAGCATTCCAAATTGTCCCAGCATCCTAAAGTTCCATTCTGTCCAATGTCGTTACAACATCGTATCAACATCGCGGACGTCGCTACAATGTGGAATGCTATCTGGGTAGGTATTCCGTCCGTGTTTACAGTGAAGTTTTTTACAGAAATTTTGGTTTGGCAACACTTTCTTTTTGAAGAAAGTACAATTAGTTTTTGTTTGCCCATGTGCATCAATATTTGTTGTTTGTTAACCAATTATGCTTCTATGTTGACATCTGGGTGGTTAAAAATTAAGATAGTGTCATTTGCATACATAATGACCTTGCATGAGACACAGGGTGACATATCATTACTGTAGGTTAGATAGTACCAGGGACATAGAAGTTCTTTCTTTAGACATATAATTGTTGACATTTACAGACTGTTTCCTGCCAACAAAAGAAAAGCATAAATATATATATGTAGCAAGTATGTTCATTTAAGTTAAAAATTTACTAATTTATTTCACTGTTCGTTTTGTTTTAATGGCTTTTTTATGATGCGGACCTTGTGATTCAGAGCAGAATTAGCAAATTTTAACATCCTTTGCATAAACATGTGTCTGTAATATGGCATGTCTGTGAGGCATGCTACAATATCACAGTGAGTCCTATATCCTAATGGTAAATTCCATAAGTACTATAAGCTTTTCACCACACAACGCACATTTTTTCAATACTTTTGTAGTGCTGTAATAACGCACTATAGAATAACAATATTTGATGCTCTGACTGAATTTCTGGAGACAAATCTCCAAATTTGCAACAGAAGCAATTAAATTGTCTGTTAAACTTGGTAGTAAGCCCATCAATATCTGTACATCCAATGCAAACAGAAAAAATAGAAAAGGTCACGTGGTAGAGTATAATAGATTATATAATGACTTTAGACCTATTGCCTTAACACCAATAATGTTAAAATGCCTGGAGCATATTGTCAAACAGGTTCTTAATATTGAAGTATGTGAACATAAAGATGTACTGCAATTTGCCTATAAAGAGAAGAGATGCATCGAAGACGCGGTACTGTGTATGGTAGACTACATCTTAAGTCATGTGGATAAGGCAAATAAAGTCAATGTTAAACACTTTGCCAAAGTATTGTTCGCTGATTTTTCAGCAGTGCATTCAATATTATTCAACCTCACATACTCATGCAGAAATTGAATACCATGAATGTCAACTCTCGTATAATCTTATGGATTCATGATTTTTTGTCAAATATACCTCAGTATGTCAAAATAAGCAATCACTGTTCCAGCACAATTGTAACAAATACAGGTGCCCCACAGGGCTGTGTTTTGTCACCAATTTTATCCACTCTCTATACTAGTGATTGTGTAACTACTGATGTAAACAGCAGATTATTCAAATATGCTGACGATACGGCCTTAATAAGCTTGTGTGTGAATGATGATATGTGGTACAAAGAAGAAGTTAAAAACTTCACTACATGGTGCCATGATAACTACCTGGTCCTAAATGGGAAAAAAAATAAAATGATTGTGGATGACAGTAACAATCCAAACCATGCACCTCTTTATGTAGGAAATGAACAGGTAGAGTTAGTCAAAGAATATAAATATCTTGGGGTTACCATCGATGAAAATTTCAATTTCAATAGCCATGTAACAATAAATTTGACAAAATAATGTATTTCATGAGACAACTGAGCAAGTTACATGTTGACCAACGAATATTGACTTTTGTTTTATAGCTCGGTCATGCAATCTGCCCTTACTTTTGCCATAGCATGCTGGTTTGGCAGTAGCACAGCAGATTCAAAGAGCAAGGTAGACATAGTCTTCAAAATATGCCAAAAAAATGGGTGTTAACATAGAATGCCTAGAAACGTTATATTAAAATGCTACTTTACAACGATGTGATGTTATCTAAAATGATTTACACTATCCGCTACATGTAAAATATAGATTCTTGCCGTCTGAGAGGCATCTAAAATCCATTAAGTGCAGGACATCTCGCTATCTGAGGTCATTTGTTCCTGCCAGTGTGAGGCAATTGAATCTCTAAGACTAAGCCACCACACTTTTTTCTGTGATATGTCTGTGATTGTTTGCACGATTATACCTTTTGTGTCTGTGACATGTATGCTCATGTTGCTCATGTTTGTCTGTGATATATGTACGACGTACGTATGTCTGTTTGAATGTATCTCAGTGTGTATGATCTTTCTCTGTATTTGAAATGAACAATGAATTCCAACATCTGGAAATAAAGTATTATCTATATATCTATCTATATCTATATGAAAAACGATAATCCCCAGCCCACACAATTGACCTACAGTTCAGCAAATAAACAAACGGGCACATATAATATGTTACAAAAAATCAGTTTCTGTGTTTTATTTATATCCCATTAGATGATAAAGGCATTTACTTCACCAAAATAATGTCAATACCTATTAAGTAGCTTGAGTGAAATATAAATTTCTCCAATATTAATAAGCCTTGTTATAAGTAATCAATGACAAAAAATCTAATTGACATTTCAATAAGGGTAACTCATCTAATACTGTAAGAAATTGTGCTGTACCCCAAGGTACAATTCTTGGCTCGTTGCATTTTTTTTCTGTGCTAGAATCATTAAAACAATAAATGTCATAAATATTATCTTCCTTTACCAAGAATTAATCGATTAATTTTTTCCTGCTTTACGTTATAAATTTTGTTAGTGTAAATCTATACATGTGATTCTTCCAAACCACCTTTGATATGATATACACATTAACTCACTATCTTGTGCATGCAAATCCAGGAAATGTCAACATGCCAGATAACATGTTTGAATATCTGATAAAAGACCCTCGAAAACAGAATCTGACCTGGTCCACCTAGACTCACTGACCCATTTACCTTGAATGGCGTCTTGAAACAAAAGCACCTTTGGATGTGCTAATTACACCAGACATTTCCTCAGGTGGGATAATTAATAACTTCTGTAGCAACAAGTTAGAAAGGGCTGCATACACTCAATCGGGTAAGGATATAATATGTTTATAAAATCAGACACTACAAATACGTTATCAGTGACATGTAACGTAGTCATGTGGGCTTGATAGGAAACTTTAAAGTACATTTCCAAGCCATATCAAATGTTATCAGTTTGTTAAAGAAAAACTGTACAGATCATAAAATGTTGTAGTGCAGTTTGAATAAGATATACATTTTATAGATCTTTGAAATATTTGTCTTTCTCGTATTTAACTTAATCAAATTTAGCTCATTCAGATAGCATATACCGAATATGCACCATTAAGTGTTTTGTCCTGTTAAACTACATCTGTGAAGTGATTTTATAATATGATGCACGATATCACTGTTCTTGAGTGCTTTTTAAATATTATTTTTAGATTATGTAAGTTAGTTTGATCAAATGATAGGACTTAATGTGGCGATCTATAATAACTATGTGGTCGTACACTTTAACATTAATCCAAAAACGTTTAAAATGCAGATATAACAATATATTGTTTTAATTCAACTGATATAAATTAAACATATTTAATGCAGGAATGTTGATTTATTTATTGAGTAAACATAGGCCTAACTATATTTCTGGGTTCCAATAATGCACGTCTTGACTTATGTTTTTACTAGTTGTTAATACAAATGTTGAATATATGATTGTGATATGAAATGTGTTGAATATTTTATTGTGAAGCGAATGTATGAACGTTGTTATGTATGAGATGAATGAATGTATCGATAAATTGAATTGAATTGTGTAAAAATTACAAGGGATATCTTTTTGGTTTGGATACTCAGACTCAGACTCAGACAAGTTTTATTTCCTGTATACATATACAAAGAAACGGTATATACAGGTGGAGACACCCCTAAGATAATTTCCTATCGCTACCGGGGTGCCACCAGAATATTTTTTTATCCTGATCCCAGCAGACCCTACCAGACAGATTTCAACATTTTAAATAAATTTATTTATGATGAAATTAAATATCTATACAGATACAATGGCCACCCTGGTACCTGCAGAGCCCCCACCCGAGACAGACATTGGAGATGGTGAGGGCCATGTTGTGAAACTTCAGAAGGAGGTTCAAGAAACAGTTGGGTTGATGAAACAGAATGTGGAAAAGGTATTGGACAGAGGCAGGAGGCTGGAAGATGCTGAGATGCAAGCAGGTACATCATCATTAATTCTTATTTTTCTATTGTAAATATTTGATTCCAACCGAGTCATTTGGAAAATGGCCAATCAGAACAAGTAAAATATTATTAAGTCCCAATTCATGAAAATTAAGTTAAATGACTACTATGATGCAGATATTAAAAATATTAAGAAATACTGTGAGCAGACATTATTGTTGTCCAAATCAGTTTCTCATTTCTGGCCACTTAGTAAAAGACACACGAAATCATACAAACAGGACAAATACTTTTTGATTGGAACTGTATAACCATACCAATTTCACACATAAAATCCTTTAAATCATAATTCTGTTACAGATGAGCTGGAATTATACACCAGAGAATATCAGCAAACAACCAAAACGATAAGAAGCAAATATTGCTGGGCTAACTGGAACACATCCACATATGTTATTGCCATCATAGCTGTGTTGCTTGTGATGGTCACTGTTATTATTATACGTAAGTATTAAAATGCATCTGGAGCCAGTAAAAAAATCATAACAATAGTGGGTGGTCAGAAGTCCTACAGGGAGTTTTGACTTTTGAGGGATGAGGAAAACTTAAATTAATATAATAATGTATACAGGGGCACATGGCCTTTAATGTATAGTTAACAATTTTTAGAGCCGCTATACCATTAAGTGCGCCTTATCGGCAAAATGGCTTGGAACTTCTTTCTAAAGCATTCTTAATTGTATTGGCTTAGCAAAGCTGTGGCTGATGCATGTTTTCCACAAAACCCTATGTTGGATGATACACCATCCACCATTATATATTATATATTATTATATGGCTAGCAGAAATCCTGGCTTCTGATTGGCTAAGAGCTGCAAAATATTTTCATATAGTATAAACAAATCATTAAACTTTCGTCCTTTAGTGAATAAAAGGCAATGACACTGTAACAATAAAAACTTTCCATTTGCCGCATTGTGGGTAGTGGGTAATTGGGATTGTGTACTTAAGATACCTTTTCTGTGGCTCAATACAGAAAAAAAGAGATGATTTAATATTGTTGTGGGCTGCCATTAAATATGAATAATGATTAAAAGTGTACAAAAATAATAAATGAATGATTGAAAAATTATTGACTTTATAGGCCATGGATTTCTCTGACCTTTTTCATGTGTAAATTGAAAGGCCATATAATATAACAATTACTGCACAGTGTCTCATGCAATATCAATTTTTATGGCACCTCGACAACGATATTATTGGCTTCGCCTCGTGCAATATTGGTTGTCGCGATGCCATAAAACCTGATATCGCCACTGTGCAATAATTGTATACTATACTACATACACCGCATAGCAGCCATCCAACATACCACTGCAATATACTCTGTTGCTGTACAGTGGAAGACAATGAAGTATTCTGATTAGCTCAGAGTACCTAAGTCAGAGTTCTAGTGGAGAATATTATACAATTATTGCAGTGTCTCATGCAATATGTTTTTATGGAACCTGGACAACTGATATTGCACGAGGTTCCATAAAAACATGTATTGCACAAAACACTGTGCAGTAATTGCTATATTATATGGCCTTTCTATTTACACAAATAAAAGGGACTGTTTTTGGTACCATAGAGTGAATAGAACTTTGCAACCTTTATCTATTGTGAACCTAAAGCAGTAATCTATTTTTTTTTTCATATAAAAACATTCACAATTGTCAATTGAAGAGTTATTGGCCATAAAAATTTCAAATGCGACTGAAAGTATACACAGTATGTGATAAATTATTTTAACTTGGCAGACAATTCCAGGGCCTGTTTTACTCAATATTTTTTCCATGATTTATTATCTCTGATATTTTAATCATTATTGACACACTTATATGGTTATGATGGCAACCCAAAACAATATTTATGGCTAGCAGGAATGGCTCCTGATTGATACATTTTAGGTGGCGGAATAGGTATTTTCTAAGTAAAGCCCACAAAGGGTTAATTTCACTGTAACAATTTTGCGTAACAGGCAATTAGGATTGTGTGACAGAAAGGTAAACAACCTCTTTCCTTAATAAAACAAACAATGTACAGTTTGTTATCAATGAAATTGATGCCTTTCTGAGGATAAAAAAAATGATTTTGTCAACCCAAGTGTCAAGACCAGGATTCCCTTGTGTCTGTAGATGGTGCCTTGATTCTGTCGAAGGAATTGCATGCCAGTGGTGAAGAAGTTTGATTTGTGTGTATAATACAGAAAATATTGCACAGCTCTCAGTCAATCAGAAGTCAGGATGTCCACTAGCCATAAAATATTTCAATTTTTTTCCTTTAAAGCTAATGGGATATTCATCATTGGTTCACTGTGCTTTTATTGTCGTGAAACACATTATGGGAAATGGTGTATGGTATAAGCAAACATGCTGTTTTACAACATCACTAGCATAATTGGGGTTATTGTGTTATCAACATATAAGTGACTTCTTTTTTTCTATTTCTTTTTTTTTTCAGTGATGACAAAACCATGGGAATCAGTTCTTGCAGGTGGAACGTGATGAATTAATCTTAAACATTTTCTAAATACTTAAATTCTTGCATACTTAACATTGTGTAAATATATTCATTTTAATTGTGAGTTTAGATTTTTTACTGATATATTCTCATTCACAAATGTTAAATGTATAGAAACCATAAATCACATTCAATAAAGAAGGTATTTTGTCACGTTGGTTTTATTCAATGTCAAATGCAATCGGCCAAGTGCTTGGGTGTAAACTGTTTACAAAAGTACACTCAGTTTCAGAACTGTGACCCAGCCCTATTGGGCTTTACGTACATAACAATAAATTAACAATAAATTACTATGATATACACATTTGTTAACATCAATAAATAAAACTTTCGATTCAAATTGATACAAATAATGTCGACCCGATTTGGCAAGCTATCTGTAGGATGTGACTGAAACATTACATGTATTTGCCAACTATTTGGTCGATATTTATCACTTAACTTTAAAACAGTTCATTTCATACGTAATATGAGTTTTATAATTCAGTTTAAGTGCGAAAGTATAAGCTACAGAAGCCAATGAGCTTGGAATGACATTGGTATGACCTTAGCCTGACCTTAGCCTGGCCTTGGAATGACCTTGGAGTCACCTTGTAATGACCTTGTCACAGGTAAATGGGATGTACATCTTTGCTAGTTAAAGGATGTCTGCATGTGGGACAACCTTTTTGAAGTTTTAAGATGGTCTTCAGGCAGGTCTCACAGAATATGTGACCACAAGTTGTTGACATGATCGATCTCCGTTCACTTCGAATCTGGGTAAGAGGAAAAAATAAAGAAGCAATTTAGAGCATTCATTAAAATGTAAACAATGTCACAAGCCAAAACTGAGCACAGCACTTCAACATTGCTTGTGTAATCGATTATTATTTTCCAGCAACCTGTTTTTAATTATTGTATTGGATTTCTGACAATCAACTGGTAGCCTACTGGGCTTCCAACCACTGGGTCCTGGGTTCAATTCCCAGTCGAGCCTAAGTTAGCTGGCTGTTTCATCCATCATCTCATTGCCATGGTCCCTGCCTGTCTTAATTAGCCCATCAGGTGCAAAAATACAGGACATAAAGCCCTAATCCACCCACCCATCAACTACTTATTTATTTGCGTTTGCATATACTCTAACCTCAAATATTCACTTCAAAAAATTTTCATAATATCATATGAATCCAACTAAAGAAGATAGTTGATAAACTTAGGCACAATATAAAAAATAATATTACCAATAAATGATCATGTTGGTTAAAAGGCAAAATGGCTTAGTCACTATCACTTACTTGAGTTTCATCTTCCAAACAGATGCGACACATGGTTCTCGTGGCAGATGTTGCTGATGTTTCCGCAGACTGTCCACTGCAAAAATAAAGAGCTCCGTTATAATGTTTTTTCTGCTCACAATATCTATGTTGCAAAATGAAACTTGTGAATCCGTTGCTGGCTCTTGCAATATTTAACAATCATGACTAATGGTCTTTACTTTCATGAGCAGCTTTACCCTGCATCTCTAACTGATCGGCCACAAAGGATATCCCTCCTAGCCAAGTGCTAGGAGGTGGGGTTATTGCTGCTGCGGGTTCTTGTTCATACTATACGACATCCCCAACGACCTCTTGCAATTTTGACAAGTCAAACATCGCACAACACCTATTTATATACCTGCTGTGAGCGGTGGCTCGAACTGCTTACCCTGAATCCCACATGCAGCTCACAGAGGTTCCCGGCCTTTCATAAGCAGCTTTACCCTGCATCTCTAACCGATCGGCCACAAAGGACATCCCTCCTAGCCAAGTGCTATAAGATGGGGTTATTGCTACTGCCCGGGTTCTTGTTTATACCATACAACATACAATGTTTTACTGTTTATAATCACAGTGCATTTCTGACATCTCATATTTTATAAAAAGTGTCTTACCAGCTTGGTTCTGGAGCAGAGCTTTCCAACAGACGAAGTGGTTCAGTCAGGGGTTTGGGGAGGTTGGGTTCCAGTAGATCTGTTGTACGCACATTTTCAGGAGTTCTATTGTCATCAGAAAAATTAATCAGCAAACCAGCATCTGCAAAAGTGAGAACACCACTCCAGCAAACATGATGTGGGTTTTTAACAAGTGGACTATTGGTCGAAATTGCCATAAAGGAAGTCATTATATGAAGCATGATAATTATAGCTTTTAATTTAATATAGGCTAGAAATACCAGATGGCTCAGGTGGTTCATCTCCAGCGAGGTCTCTGTAAAGATCGGGCGAGTAATTGTATCGGACAAACTCCTCATAGTTGTTCTGGTCATAAACGTGCCCGTACAGAGTTTGCAGATCTTGGTTGGTGTAAGACAACAGATACTGGCAGATATACGTGGATTTATTTATTTCAATGTTCGATCCACTTGTGCTTGCGTGAATTGCCAGTCCAAATTCTCCTTCCGCGGACAGACGACATGTGACATTAACATCATCATTTTGTTCGAGCACAGTCACTACGTTCAATAATTCCTGATCATTCAAATCATTGTTGATAAGATGAGCTTCTAATGTAACAGGACATAATTTCTTGAAGACCAATTCGACACATCTATTTGATGTTCCAACTATAGCTCTTTGATAAGACGAAGTAAGTCCAAAACGCTTAAGTCGTACACCAGGACCGTAACTGCTGTTAGCACACTCCGGGTATGGTATAACTGCTGCAGCTGCCTTGTCACCAATGACCTGCACATATATAAATCCATTATATGTTGAATACTGCTGTGACATCACAAAACACTAGCTTTGCAAAAAGTCTGAGATTTGCAAGCAAGGAAGCTCAACTAGTCCCTGAATCTTTCAGTGATCAGAGTGTGTATTTCTGTGTACGACAAATCATGAAGGAGTGTGAGCAGCATTGTAAAATGTTGGATGATTGCAGGACTTCCCATACTATATCAGAATTGGCAAATTTGAGGGATGGACTGTTTGATTCAATTCTTACTAGAAATGAGACTATTAAACTTTTAAATACTCTTTGCTTACAATGATTCAATTAATTTATTCGATTGTACATTTTTGAATGTAATATGATTATATCAATGGTGTATGAATAAAGATTATATTAATAGGTATACTGTAAGAAGGAATTCCACATGAGCATCTCGGGTCCCTGAAGGGCCTCCAAAACAATTTCCAAGTATATTGTAAATAATTTAAAGAATGCTTGTAAAATTGCATAATTGAAGTACTATTGCCTAATATTCTCATCTCATACATAATTGTCATACCAAAAAGACATAAGAAATGCTTCTTGACACATTTACATTCCAGGTTTGCAACAGGATATCATCTACTAACCTTGTAAGTGCATACTTCATCATAGGCATCTTGCATCTTGTTATTTTGTTGTACTATCTTCCCATATATGATCAAATAGTAGGTGCCTTCCTCTGGAGCCCTGACAAAGAAGCTCACTCTGTTCTCAGTTATTTCTTGCAACACAAACCTCTTGAGGGGAACACCTTCAAAATCATCAGTACTCTTGTCAGCATATTTCAGCTTAAAGATGAAATCTGCTGATTTTGTCAACCCAAGTGTCAAGACCAGGATTCCCTTGTGTGTGTAGATGGTGCCTTGATTCTGTCGAAGGAATTGCATGCCAGTGGTGAAGAAGTTTGATTTGGTGTAAGGATAGTCATCGAATCTAAAAAATAAAAATAAATTGGTTTTTGTATTATGGAACCGTGATGAACGACCTTATATATATATGGTTTTTATTGACATTGGTTATATCAGAAAAGATACATATGTCACATTATAACTACAGCTCTACTCACTAAATCTAACTAAAGCTACACAGTTCTACAGAAGTATGATAAACAGGTTCTCCTTATTTTATACATAATATGCGAAATATAGCTGAAAATGCAAGGTCCCAGTTGCCATAAGTGTATGTTCGAAGTAAGATATATATAAAAGATAAATCGCAGATCAAACAGTAAAGTTTTAACAAATATTGATCACAACATAAATATAACATTAAAGTTTACATAATTATAATCAAATACTGATAATAATATCACAATACAATTAAAAATGACAGTTTACATATTTACAGAACATTAATAGCATTTTAGTTTGGGTTGAAGGAGCTGTTTAAATCACCAACAATCACCAGTAACACTGATTTTTTGTCACCTCAAAACCAAATCATATACAGGGGTCAGTGATGTTTAGTTGTCCATCACATTTTGTTTAATATTCATATTCCAATTCTGTATGATAGACAATTATTAATTCATGAAAATGCCTACAGGCCATTTACAAAAAAAAAGAAAAAAAAAGGAAAAGAAAAGAAACAGTGACAGATATTCAGTGATACCAGAATATTTTTCAACTAGCCACATTAACCTTGAGTATCTGTCATTGATAAAGTCTTTAATAACTTACTCTACTTTACTGCGTGTAGGATAGCACAGCTGCCAGATTGGATCCTCAGGAAAATGGCTGTAGATAAACTGTTCAGGATCAGGAATGAAGTAAAAGTCACCATCATTTTTGTTGGTCCCTTGAGTTCCCTGTTCCGATCTGTTTTTCCTATACATTCTGGTAAATCAAAAATAAACAGAAATTAATGTCCAAGGTAATATTTTCTATCGTCAGGTATAATATGTCCTTCTCAAATACTGCCAAGTAAATGTGTAAATATGTCTGGGTGTGATATAATTTTATAACGTCAATGTGTCACCCACGTCAATTACTATTGTTAAATCTCTTGAAAATGGATCTACATTTAATTTATCAAATACAGGCTCAAGAGTAATGATGTATAAAAAAATTATGTAATTACTGTTGTTCCAATTGCTCATTGTAACTATATTTATGTGTATATTAAAAGGTTTGTAAATTTGTTGTGTCAAATGTTACGTATCTATTTTCTTATGGATTTCGATTTTTTTTATTACATCTATAAATATTCTCGGAGCTTGCAATATATATATATACATATAATATAGTCTTGCTTAACCCTTGATCTAATGTCAGATCATTTTGATATAGTCTTGATCAAAATGCCATCAAATGGGGATGAGATGAGCGATATATGATTTTTTATGCTATCGTGAAAGACTGATCGGAATATCTCTATCCCAAAAGCTACTTTAAAAATGTACTGTACACCATACCTGTTAGCCCATTTACAGTCAACAAACTGCCAGCTGCCATCAATGTAAATGGCATTCCAACTGTGGTTAGTTGGTCCACTTGTGATTGGAACTGAACTTCCCAGTTGATAGTCTGATCCTTTCGCCCAGCCAGACAGAACAACACAATGCAATCCAGCATGCCTGGGAACAAACTCTGAATTTACTTTTTATTTATCAATTAAATAATTCATATTCTATTAATTTGTTTTAACTTTAATTAATGTAACGCCACAAGCAGTACTTACGATCAACATTTAATTCAGTTACTCTGTCTATGTCAGTTGCTTTGCCAAGCCCAGGTTTTAAATTTTACATAAAGAAGATAATGATAGAGACTCTTATATTTATTAATAATATTGAGGAATGTGTTCTTCCAAATTGCTATCCATGTTAGTTTCATAATAATACTATGCATGTTAAATTTACTTGTCATATTCTAATTTTCTACCTAGCTACATAAATTTTGTATCTAAAATTAATATATTTAACATTCTCCTCTTTTACTCTAATAATTGTTTCTGCACGCCTCCCTTAAACGATATTTTATTAAGCTTTTGGGAATTGTGGCTTATTAAATATAATAATTAATGCTGTAATAACTCACAATGCCAGACACTCCAAAACACGAGCGTATGAAGTCGTTCTTTCCCTAAACCGTTGTAAGATGGAATCTGCAGAATCTGGATCTTCGCTCTCAAATACATAAGTGAGTGTACTTTTCCGAGTCATCCAACGGAATATTGCTCTATAAAGATAAATATTAAACTAAAGATATTTTATTGGTTGCAGAAACTTCAAGCACTTGTGGCAGCCCTCAGTCTCTTACTTTGGGAAGCCATTGAAAGTGTTCATACAAAAACGTGTTCATATAAAAGAAGCATGCATGTGCACGTCATAGATCCGGGTCTGTCATCTACAAAATATTAATCAAAGCCAAGGGAACGAGCTTGGCAGAATTGACGGGGGAAAGAAGACCCTGTTGAGCTCGACTCATGAACCCTCCATCAGACCTACTTACTAGTTTGGTTGATTGTTTGGTTTGTTTAACTTTTCTCATTATGCAACAACATTGTGTACTCATGAGGGCGATAAGTAACATTGGGTTATATCCCTCTATGAACAATAGATGGTGGGTGGGTGGATTAGGGCTTCACGTCCTGTATTTCTGCACCTGTTGGGCTAATTAGGACAGGCAGGGACCATTGCAATGAGATGAAGGATGAAACAGCCATCCAACTTAGGCTCGGCCGGGAATTAAACTGGGGACCCAGTGGTTGCTAAGGACAACAGAAAATATATTATGGTGGTGTATGAATATTATCATCTTACTGGTTCAGATGCTTACCGGGCCTTTTGTAATTGGTTGAAATCTTTCTTGTATATTAGATTCCACATTAAATCCTGGAAGTTTGTGTAGCTTACTTTAGCAACCTGAAATAATTCAAATAGCTTATTCAACATATTGGTTAACATAGCCATGCAAGGCAAACATGCAATTAATTGTGTTGCTTAAAGATCACTTTCAACGTCAGAAATATGACGTTATGTTGAAGGCCCTATTGAAAACGTTTCTGACAAAGTTAAAATGTAATTGCCACAAAGAACTTACAGCAATGGCATGGTCATCAACTTCTGTGAAGAAATCAGGATCGGAGTATATCTGGTGTTTCAGTGTGGTTGGGTGTGTTGGGGGTGGCATGTCTGTCATTGACATCTGTTGGGATTTAAAACCTGATGGTGCTGATGTGGGACTGAATACTAATGATGGTGCCACTACCTTTATAATACTTGGAGATGGAGCAGTAGCAGCAGCAGCAGATACTGATGATGACCCATCATAAATTTGGGTGTCAAACAGTGCTATCATATTTGCAATCTCCTCATCAGATGAGGCTGCTGTTGCTATGGTTTCCTGAAATGATGCAAAGAAGTCTGTGGCTGGTTTCTCTGATTCAGTGTCAACCTCTGAGAAAGCTGTGCTTTCAGGTGGTTCGTCAAATGATGAATTGTTCAGTTTGAAGTCAGATGATGCTGTTTCTGTGAGTTTAGACTTCCTGCAATTTGGTTGAAGACATGTTTGTAGCAAATATATTACATATTGGTATGATGCTCCATTGACACTAGATTTCAATTATTTTTATTATCCGATCAATATTAAATAAACTAACATCATGTTTAATGTGAGTTTGACAATTACAGTCAAGCCATTCCACAAACTGAATGTTTCGTGGTATCATGTCTAGTACAAATTTATCACAATATGCATTATATAATTCCCAGGCTAGAAATTAACTTAGAATATAATCACCTTTCCCATGGTTTTCTGCGGATCTTCTTGTTTTCGTTACTGTCACTCATTTTCTTCTGAGTAATTGCTGTGCTATTATAATGGAAACTGACTCTCCAAATGTTTTCAGAGAAAAGCCTGAATACTTCACACACAATGAATAATATTCATTTCATCTGGACGTAAAATTCATTAAAATTCAGCTTGTAATTGCCAACGAATTTCATCAACATCTGTGTTTGGAGGTCAAAAGTGGTTTCATTATACGATTTATAAATTATCTTATGCACCTATGAAGAGATAAATCAACGTCTAAAGAAGGGATCTTATCTGATTGTGGTTTCAGTTTTCCGAAAAGTGTTGCATTAACATACGCAGTGGTTGATTTATTAATAATTTATTACATTCTAAAATTACGTGGCAATTCGATGAACAAAAACATGACAATACACCATAATATATACTTAAAAAGATAAGAGCATGAATTGATTAACTCCTGGTAAAAATAGGCTGCGTTGTTTTATTGAAGAAGCCACTCTTCCCTAAGGCTTAATAAATGTCGTTTTAGGGAAGCGTACAGATACAACTAGAGTAAAAAATAGGCTGAGCTGCAGCTAAACCCTCAGTGAATCCCACATAGCACACAGGCATCAATTCCAGAGCAGAACTCTGACACACATTTTCGTTTCTAGAACTCTAACACTTATGCACTTACCCTAATGAAATTGTATGCAGTAACACTCTATATGGCCTAGTGGTGCCATGTGATAGCCACACTGACATACATTGGCTATGTTTTACAAAAATATAATTTCTTGAGTGTTTATATAGTGTGTGCGATGAACCGAAACATTTGCCACTTGACCTACATAGCCTGTTATGCAATGCTAATTAGAGTCCAAAACGTCCTATTTTTTAACTCTTGAATTTCTTCATATTTTCATTATATTCTGTCAAGTGTAAAATAATACAGTGTTCCCATGGGTTATTAAAAAAGTCTGAAAAAGTCTTACTTTCTTTTGGAAAAATTAAGGCTCGTATTAAATCTTACTTTTGTCCATGAAGTCTTACATTGTCCTATTTTAATGCAAATATACTTGGATATTAACATCTACATTGTAAAATCAGATGATTTAGTAAATATAAATGAATAGCAATTGTGAAATTTCTTTAAATACACAAGAACTGCTTTTATATTATTGCTTAATAGCCAATACCCTGATTGGTTTTTTTTACGATGTAATTAAATATATTGGTGTATATTGCTATATTAGTGGTCTTCTTTTCATGTGCACATGATAATATAATGTCTTACAAATATCTTACGTCTTATGAAGGTAAACATGCAGGAACCCTATATTACCAGCAATCCATTATGTTCAGAGTAATGCCAATTGAGCATAAAAAAGTATTCTCTATTCTTTTCTTGCTATTTAATTGTTCTGTTTTAAAGATTTTATGCACAATAAGGAGTATTCAGTTCACTAGAAATATCAACACAATAACATGTTCCCTTAACTAATCTACAACTAAGATTATCATTTATATGTCCAAAATAGTCATATATGGGCTATGGCAATGAATATATATTAAATTCAGCAATAATGTTATGCCACATAAAGATGTTGGGTATAATTCCATACAAATTAACCTTCAAGGTTTTTATTCACTTGTATTTAAATAGAAAAAGTCTAAATACAAATAAATACAAAATCTTAAAGGTTGATTTTGTATGGAATGATACTCAACACACCCATTTTAATGCCTTTATAAGACAAAAATTGTTTTGCTCGCTGCTTAAATTTAGCTGGCAACTGAAGGAACTATATATTATCAGTAGCATTATTCCTTCAGTTACTGAATTGTTGGGTTGCTGATTTGCATTAAATCTTTTGGCATTTAAATTAGTATTTATAATCATAATAATCGAACACTTTACAGGTGTATATGAAGAAAACAATAATAAGTATTGGAGTCAAGTGAAAGTAATATAGATCATCATGCAACTAATTATTATAAAATTGCTAATTATAAACAAAAACTATTGAATGGGTTGAGCATGGCAATACTATGATCAAATATTTAACAATTGCACATGAATTGTAAAAACATTTACGGCTGTCATTGCTAAGGAATATAAAGGAAGCAACACAATTTTAAGCATTTTTTCCAGATTTTCCAATATTATGAACAAATGCAGAATGATGAAACAAATGCGAAAAAGGAGCTTAAAAGTGAAAGTATTATAATCTAGATATATCATTGGCAAAATATTACTAATGTAATTAGCATGAAATGAATATCAAAATGAAGTTTAAAAATTGAAAATACTATAATTTAGATATTTATTGACATTTCATTCATTTAAGGTAAATAGTTTCTTTTATATGGAGGTTTGAAAAAGTAGGAATTTTCCCTATTTTGCCCTAATTTTGAAAATTCTATAAAATTTACAGCCATGAGATATTCATTTCATGCTAATTACTATTTTAGACATATTATGACAAAGTTTTAGGCATGTAGGTGCAGTAGTGTCAGAGTTCTGCTCCGAAAACAAAACAAAAATGTTTTTCCTATTTTTTCCAAATTTTGTAAAAAATAGTCAACATATGTCAATGTGACTATCAAAAGGCACCACAGGGCAATATAGAGTATTACTGTACAAAATTTCATGAGGGTAAGTGCATTAGTGTTAGAGTTCTACTCCGGAAATGAAAGCGTTACACCCGTCTGCCCACCCGCCGGCCCGTCCGCCCTCCTGCCCACCGGACATTGATGATAACAAAAACCCTTTTCGAACTTCGTTCGCTGGGGGTTAAAAATTAAAAGTGAGTATTTTGTGTGCGTATTTTTATTTTTATTTTTTTTAATTCAGAAGCCATAGAAAATGTACAGTGCAGACAACACAGTGTCATGATAATACCTTATGCATAACACGCAGCATGATTTTTACCCTCTAGAAAAACATTTGCCGAAGGTAGTGTGGTTACTTCGGTGAAAGTAGTCTTTATGGCCTAGTTGTGCCTTTTGATAGTCTCATTGACATTTCTCTGCTCTGTTTTACGAAATCAGGAAGAAAAAAAAGTTTGTTTGTTTCTGGACCAGAACTATTTAATTTGCTGTGCCTTTTGGGCTATAGCCATCCGAAGAAACAAACCATCGCTAAACAGGGATCAAGGCTGGGTCCTGCCCCCCATTTTCTGCGCCTCATAAGCATGTTCAGACAGCTGAAGAAGGCCATGAGAGATGGGTGAAAGCTCCTGGTGAGTTGTAAAAATGAGACCTTTGTGCTTGGAAATCAAACTATTATTTTGTAAGAAATTATACCCAACATCTTTATGTGGCATAACATCGTTGCTGAATTTCATATATATTCCATAGCCTACATATGACTATTTTGGACATATAAATGATAATCTTACTCCGTATTGTGCATAAAATCTTTGAAACAGAACAATTAAATGGCAGGAAAAGGATAGACAGTACTTTTTATGCTCACTTGGCTTTACTCTGAACAGAATGGATTGCTGTTAATACAGGGTTCCTGCAGTTTACCTTCAAGAAGTCAGATCGTGAATTTACTTTATATTTAGATTAGGCTTTAAATCTATTGTGCAATTTTGCAGTAATTATTATACATTTTCTATGTATTTAATGTTATGTATTGTGCACTTAAGACATTATAATATCATGCGCACATGAAAAATAAGACCAGTAATATAGTAATATACACCAATATTTTTAATTTCATCGTCCAAAAAACAATCAGGGTATTGGCTATTAAGCAATAAAAAAACACAGTTCTTGTGTATTTAAAGAAAGTTCTTAAATTTCTATTCACTTACATTTACCAAAACGTCTGAATATTACAATGTAGATGTTAATATCCAAGTATATTTTCATTAAAATAGTCAAGTGGCAATTTTTCGGTTCATCGCACACACTATATAAACTGCCAATATCCAATATTTGCCGAGATTGCATATTGGGCTGGATATTATGTCCTTTAGGCCGATAAGCAGGTCTCTGGGCGACGAGCTAGCCTTTGGGCGTGCTCGCCGTAATACCCTATGACTTATTCAAAGAATATATGGTTTTTCGGCTTACCGGCGAATACTAATATCGCTCCCTGGCTTTTCCCAGAAAGCTTTACTTGGTACGTTCCGTAAATTGCGGACCATGCAGTCCGTTCCGACCGATGCTAATACATGCATATATATGACTTGAAACAGTGTGATGATGCAACAAAGTATTAGGCCATCTCTGCACAAATTCACACATGTAGAATTAATTAAGGCCTACATGTTTTCCAGATACGTTATAATCATACATGGGTAAAATCAATTAAAAGGACCCCAAATTGGAAAATTCTGTCCACTGATTTCAAAATGTCATAATTTTTTGTAAATAATTATTCGATTTTCAGTCTGTTTTCACTCACATGTAGTATAAATTATGTGTTTTATGATAAGAAAACAACGTTGATATCGCTCAAGAAGAGAATTTTTAATTTCAGATTATATGCCTTGAAGTCCATAAAATTCGAATGTCCGCACCCCTACCTTTGTATACTGAAATTCTCATTGTGATCTTCAAAATCCATATAGGGCTCTCAAATCTTTTTTTTTCTTCAATAAAAATAAAATATGCTATGCAGATATTATTGAAAACACTGTTCATGTATGGTTTGCAATTTTGTTTATGAGCAGAAATATGAGTCCTCACAGTTTGAAAAAAAAATTATAACTCTGTTTACAGTGACTTTGAAACCTCCTAGTAGAGATTTATAGGAAAACATTTATATTATTAATACCAGAAAGTGCTAAGATCAGTGGAATGTTTTATGAGACAGAAATAAAATGTTTCTGGATTTATTTATCTGTTAGATATAGCAGTTACACACATTTAATTTGGCAAGGGGAATAAAAAATAATTACCACTCTGTTTACTGGTTTCCTGTCTACAAATTTCAAGTATCAATATATATCACCCATTTCTCATCTGCTTCATTGATTGGCAATAGAAAAAAATTGTTAAAATACAACTCTGTATTTAACAAAATCAGTTATTATATAGTTTGGGTATATAACTGATTCTATATTTTTTACAAAATGTTATGAGATTAAATAAATTAATCATATAATTTTAAAAGTTAAAACTTTTTTTATAAATGTATGTAGAGATAAAAAAACAAAATAAATTACACCACAATGATGACAATGATGATGAACATGCCAATTAAAGACAGGAAGTCTTTGATTATAATTACTGTCAATCACACCAGCTTAATCTAGATTTATAATGATAGTTTATTATATGAAGCCATAATTCTACTTTCATCATCATTATTAGCGAATACTCCCATCTTTACACTCATTAAAACTCATAGTAAGGTATACCTGTAGGTAACTATTGCACCGTACATGGATTGCTTGTATCCATGTACCTACATTAATTTTGTTTAATAATTTAAAAGGAGGTACACTATTAAAATGCCGTTACTGTGCATTAAAATCAAAATATTATTGCAATAATCAATAAACAGCACAATTTCTATTAAATTTTGAAAACATAGCAATGATTTTGAATTTATGCACTTCACACAGAATCAACAAAGCACACTAAACCATTGAAATTATGCAAATCACTATTCTGGGTTGAATCCCGCTGTTCCGCAACTGGGTCAATCCGAAATTCAGACAAACTTCCCAGGTCACCATCTCAAAAAATTCTGCAAAAAATACCAGTTGTAGGACTATATAATTATTGGGAAAAGGCAAAATGTCAGGTCTCCAGTGTCAATGGTTTAGAAGATACAGCAATTTGAAATTTTATTAATTTTTTGCGGAAAAGCACAACGGCATGAATTTCCAAGTTCAGACCTCCATATCTCTCTTATTTTTCATAATGTAGGCATGAAATTTTGTACCTAGGGTAAAGATGTTGTATTGAATCCATGTATGCTGTTACATAAGGGCTATTGGTGATATTTTTTAAACTGTAATGCTCTGAAAAAGGGCGAAAATGGGAAACGTTGCAAAACGAGACTTTATCTTTTGCAGAGCTGTGTGGAATCTATGCAAAAATAAGAGCAGCTCACATTTATTTTCTTGCTTCTTATGGTCCACCTGCATATATATGAATGGCCAAAACCACCTTATTTGCAAAATGATGGAAGCCAGAGTAGTTTTAAAAAGACAAATAATGTACAATTGTGAAAAAAGCCCTTTATTCTAATGTAATTTTTACCAACAAGAGAGTTCACCATCACTTCCATATTTTTTCCCAATATCACACACATCTAGTGGTCCTCTGGTTAAAATATCATTGTGGTGGTCAGATTCCATCATTAATATATAAATTTTTCAAAAATCGATCTTTATATATTTAAAAAAATAATAGTCTTTTTGATTTCTTAATATTTGCATAAAGTTTTGAACAGTTAAATTTATCTTTTCATTTGATAAACATGCTTTAACATTTATGATGCTATATTGATTACATAATCATCAAATGTTACAAACTAAAGGTATTGGGAAAAAAGCAAATGCATGGTTAATGATGACCTAATCTTGCAAAGCTTGTCTAATCTTACATATAGCTGACACAATTAATGCAATACCATAATAAATCTGTTGAGACTTGATAATCTTCATCAAGAATCACAGATTGGTCAGTGATCATAAAGTCTAAGCTAAAATGGATCATCTGGGAAAGTGTGCTGTTGGTCAAAAACTGAATAGTGAATGTCATGAGACAACATACACAGGAAAAGTTGGTTTTCTTCACTTTAGCCAATTGGGTTAGGAAGAAAAATCACCTATACAAGTTTATATCACAAAAGCAGTTGCTCAACTGTAAAACTCACAAGGAATGGCTTACTGTACATTTTTTTTTTTTTGGTAAAAATATGTTTTCTATTTTGTGTGTTTTTTTCATTAGTGTTAGAGTTGGTTACAGTGAACTCGTCATCAAGTCAAATCGTCAACTGGCGAAGTCGTCAACAATAAGACAGGACGTCAAGTAGGCTAGCAAACTTTTCATCAGGGTTGGTAAAGTCGTCAACGGATTGGTTAACTCGTCAACACTTTGGTAAACTCGTCATCATAGTCATGCAGGTTAATTTAAATTAGGCTTGACACTTGTACATTTGAAAATGAGTTGACACTTGAGCGATGCTTGACACTTCACAACTCATCTGACCATACCTACTTTTCCAGACCTTGAAAATGGTTACCTACCTTTTCCCCATGCATAATAAATGGCTTAGTTGTGTTACACCGTGGAGACACTATTTGGTCACATTAACATGTCTCAGCTATGTTTTCCGAAATTAGTGCTCAGACACCACTGCATCAACACCATAATATGTATGCAAATTTTACAGTAATGTATCTAAATTATATAACTTTAACTTTTTAAACTTCATTTTGACATTATTTCAATATAATGAAATAACTAAATTTGCAAAAAATTTAGGTTTTGCAATCGTTAACCTTAATTCCTAGAATCTCATAGTTTACAGTGACATCCATATAATTATGAAGATCTGGAGTGTTTATATTAATATCACTTTATATTTGATCACCTCATTCCTGTATTATTTGTATATCAGCATTGTGAATACTTACATAAAAGGGAATTGAGGCATCACCTTGGCACTCTGGAAGATGACTAACATAGTATAGTTGTGCCTGGTGGAGGTTTAATTGCCTTCAAAAATTATCAGAATAGTTATCATGACTTAAACATATTTCAAAAGTGGGAAATTAAATCTAGTATTCGCATTGGACTGTAATTGTTGTCTATAAAAGTTTGAATTATGTGTTTCACCTGAAATATAACTTGCTATGCATCAATATAATCTTAATAAACTTTTGTGAATTTGCTATAGCCTGGGACCACTCAGTCATTTCTAATAATCCAAGTGGTGGCAGCACTGCAGTGTAGGTACAGTGGCGCCCTCTTGTGTAGCATATAATTAACCTATTACTTTTTTGTTGATGAGTTGACCAGCTAGTTGACGATAATGGGTGTGGACGACATGACCAACACTAGTTAGAGTTCAGCTCTATATAAACAAAAGTGTGTGTTAAGAGTTCTGCTCTGGTGATAGTTTAACACCCGCCCTCCTGCCTGTCGGACGATCACAACAATTTAAGTTATACCTGTATGCTATGTGGGATTCACTGAGGGTTTAGCTGTAGCACAGCCTATGTTTATTTGGAAATGTCGATCTTTACTGGTAAAAACATACATTTTAATGTAAATGCAAGTGTTGGGCTACCCTATATATAATTCTAAAACAATTCAAACAAAGCACAATACATTACATTAAATACATAGAAAATTTATATTAATGCACAATTGCACAATATTTAGCTCTTAACACACACTTTTGTTTATAGAGCTGAACTCTAGATTCTAACTAGTGTCAACTAGCATGTGTGTGTGTCTGCAATAAAGATTAATAATAATAATAATAATAGATTTAAAGCCTAATCTAAATATAAATTCACGATTTGATTGTTGTTGTTTAGGCCTACCCTAGTATGTACAAAGAAATTTATTTTTTATTCTTTTCATTTCGTGAGCAGAATTGAATTGAACTTATTTAAAGTGGATGACACGCAGATTTAGTACAATGCATGTACGATAACGATATCTTATATACCGCTGCACAGGCTGTGCACAATTAAATTAAATAAACATGCAGTAATTTGGGTCCACTCTCTGGCCTTAATCATAATTTTTTGGCGACGAATATTCCGTGCGACACAAAAACAAGCGATGCAATGGCGGCGGTTGACCGGTTTAGTTTTCTCGCGAAGGACATTTCGACCCATTTCACTGAACTGTTTGTTCCTGATTTCAAGTCATTCACATGGAAAGATTGGCTGATTCTTATAGGATCTGCTTATTGCACTGGTAAAGCAATCAGTGTCCTGTATGAGGCATGGAAGTTGACTAAAGTTCACGGTTTGAGCAGACTTGGCCAACCTGACCTTGTGAAGAAGTACGGGCCTTGGGCAGGTGGGTGTGACCTACTTTCGATTTTAACTACTTTCGCTTTCTCCAGGAGGTCTTCCAGAGAATTGGAGGGATGAATTGTGCAGTGATATACGAAAATTGAACTATATCTGATTTAACTATGCACCATGTTGTGAACGGATAAATTTGGCAATTTGCATGTACTGTACACTAATGACAGTAATGTGCAATTTTTATTTTTTTTAATATTTGTTTAGTGGTCACAGGTAGCACTCATGGAATTGGACAAGCGTTCGCTCAAGAACTGGCAAGCCAGGGTTTCAACGTAGCCATTATATCGTTAGGCGTCAAAGACTGTTCCAGCATGGCAACATTGCTTCGTAGGTCTTCAGAGATATATTGATATCCATTGGCATCGTTTTCTGTTTTTCAGATGTTTATTCTGATATGCTTTTCTGTTGCACGCTGCGTGTTAATTTTAAACACTATCCCTTTAACTGTTTTTATTTACAGACTTAACTGAGCTGTAAATAATTTTTGTCTTTTTGTGATTAGTCAGACTACAAAAATAAAAAATTCTATCATTTCGTCAATGGTATAGTCTATAGACTACTACTACTGAAAGGAAGCTTCAAATTCAAAAATAAAATTATTTTGAACAAGAAACCAAATTGGAAATTTAAAAAAAATGGTGTTTTTCTTAATTTCTACAAATATAAAATTACTTCAAGAAAAAAATTCTGAAAATTAAAATTACTGGTAAATACACTGAGCTATTTTATATACTTAGCTTAAAATTATTAATCCTGTTCACACATTAAAACTGGTTAATTCTATCCCTAGTTTGTTACCATGCTGGATCTGTGTTTATTGTGAGATTGTATTAATACTTTATTTCAGTTTTGTGTAGTGTGTCAGTGTGTAGTCTTGTTTTGTTTAGGCCCAGTTGCATGCGCAAGGGAAATCCGTATGGCTATTGGTGTCAGTTTAAGCTGAATTGTGTTGCACTGAATTGTGTTGTGTAGTTGCATGTTTCCTTTATTTCTTAGTCCCGCCATACCACAAACTGTTTTCTCTTAATTTAATATTCTAATCAGGCTAATGCAACACCCATAAGCAAATAGATATGCAATCTCAGTGTTCTGTGTTATTCTTTTCTGTTTTGCTTGTTTGTTTTAGTGGTTTCTGGGTGCACAGCTGGCCTTGGCAAAGCTTTCGTTACTGAACTTGCTGCATCAGGGTTTAATGTCATTTTGATCAGCAGATCAAGTAGAAAACTTAGTGAATTAGCAACTACTTTAGGTACAGATCATTTTATTTGCATGAAAATTGCTTTCTCATTAAGCAATAATTCATCAAATTTTCTATAACTGTTTATAAAATCTGGGCCTAATAATTTCAAAAAATGATGTCTTAAATTTTGTTGGCAAATTTTAATTTTGCTCCAGTGCAGTAAAGTAACTGTATACTTTTAAAGTTTAATTTTGATAATTATCAATTAGATTTCAAAGAAAGTTTAAATAAGAGTAATTTGTGAGCATGCACTATCATAATAGTATAATTTGTCTCCCTTATTTTTCAGAAACCACTTTTGGTGTATCAACATGTGCAATTCCAGTAGATTTCAATGACGGAGAAGTAGTTTATAGGAAAATAAAAGAAGAGCTTGACGGCAAGGACGTGGGAATACTAGGTATGAAGATGCACATTTAATGTTGTAACCAGGTGGCTGAACACTCTGAGTTTCTTGGGTTCAAAAACTTGACCGGGTTAAGTCTTTATTGCATAACGTTCATGGTGACGAGAACAAAAAGTCAAAAATGTTTCAAATTCATTACAATATCAATACAACTCTGTATGAGCCTGACCTGAGCTTGAAATCCTTCGTATGAGTTGTAAAATTGTCAATGCCTTGTAGTATCTTCTATGTTGTGTTGCTGCAACAAGTTAGAGGGCTGACCAGTTCTCGTGTGACCTTGTACCTGATGTCACCAATGTTGATGCACAATCCTAGATGCGTCATCAATAATTGGGCTGTTGTGACATCATGTATAGTGCTATTACTTCCGGGTCATAGGTCACACAAGAACTGGCCAGCCCTAGTAACTCCAGGGAAGGGTTAGAAACATTATGGCAACTCAAAATAATGATGGTAAAAAATTTAACTATATCTTCAGTTTAATGATGTCAAGCATTACATTAACAAATTAAACTCTTTTCTTTTTAGTCAACAATGTCGGCGTTATGTATGACTATCCTCAGATGTTTTTAGATGTGCCTGAAGAGGTAAGGAGCTTATATTATTGTCTTCATTGATGTATGATCATTATATGATGATGGAAATATGCAGCAAGAGTCTGTGAAATAGGCCAATTTGGCTTGCTATCATATTGATTATTATTTATATATGCTGATGGTCATCTCCTTGAGTTGTTGAGGTTTATTATATTGTTATAGTCAATTTGGTAATAAATTTTTGATCAAAAAATTTATGTTTCATTTATTTCAGAAATTGTGGCAGCTGATCAATGTCAATGTTTCTGCAGCGACAATGGTAAGTACAAAGTGGGATTCTATTCTATTCTATTCTAATTAAATCTAGTAGGATTCTAATCTGTTATATTGTTTCTACATAAATATAATAATCACTGTATTTATATGTTTCAGATGACACATATGCTTCTTCCTGATATGGTTCAAAGGTATGTTTGATTACTTCTTTCTGATGAAGATTGGATCGCAAAAAATTCTATCGTGCGCAAGTATCATGTAACACCGATGCTTCCCCAACTAAAACTGTAGCCCTCAGAAATATTAGCAGTAAAAGTATGGTTACAGAGATTGCTGATGCTTCCCCAACTCTGGTGTTTGAGAAAACATATTAAGAAGTATTAAATTTACAAGGCTTTGTACATAATTACGTATTAGGTGCACAATGTTTGAATTATATTCATGATGCGTTTTAATAAGTCTTGCTACATGTTTTCTTCATATTATCTTTCAGGGGATATGGTGCCATTATCACAATATCTTCTGGGTCATGTCTGAAGCCTACACCTATGATGACAGCTTACTCAGCAACCAAGGTGAGAAAACTGATTATTACTCTGCACGTCACAAAATTTATGATTTAAACATTATTTAATAACACTCTGATTGCGCTAGAGTGTGGTGCTTATGATATGATACACTTTTAAACATTCTCCTAATCCTTATCATCTTTTTTGCATACTTATACTTGTCATTGTATGAGTTGGTGCAGCTTTTTAGGTCCTTGAGCATGTTGAATCTTGGCATTTTTGCACCAGCCTCGTGTATGGTAATACGTCAGTCGGATTAAAATAGTTCCTGCATTGGACAAAGTTTTGTAGGTCAAAAGAGGGGGGTGGACCTGACGATTTTTTTTTTTCAGACCAGTATTTTCTTAATATCTTAATGTAGAAAAAAGCGGGGCTGTCTATCTGTCAAAAACCAGATATCGGGGGTCTGAAAATTTCCAGGTCCCACCCTCTTTTTTAAATGGAACAGCCCTCAGTTAAATCTTTCAATCAAGTCACACAAAGTGTGGGTCAGCATTGACTCTAGTACTGTCAATAAAATGTATCTGTCTATCTATCTCTTGATTTTTTCTTTTCCAGGCTTACTTAGCATACTTTATGGATGCTTTGAGCTACGAGTACCGAAACTCAGGAGTGACCTTGCAGTGTCTGATGCCTTTTTACGTAGCAACTCGCATGACTAGTTTCAGTTCCAGTCTTCAAAACACCACTCTCTGGATTCCGTCTGCGACAGATTACGTGCGTCAAGCATTAAATACTCTCGGCTGGTCTCCGAGAACTGCAGGCTATTTTCCACATACTATTCAGGTTAGTCCTGGTTAATTTCAAAACTTGCAAATGTGAGATTTAAACACTAATGGCTATAGTTGTATGACCTCCACAGGTCCATTTGCTGAACAGTTGTTATTAGAACACAGTGAGCTTCTGAAAATTGCATTTAGATTTAATATAAAATTTGATGGCATAGTGCCTGTATGATTACTGTGTAAAACATATTATTGCAGCCCTGAATTCAGCAAGACAAATCTTTCTTCTCCTCTTAAATTACTCATTTTGCTTTTCAGACATAGAATATTATAACTAACCTATTCAATAATATAATTTTCTCCAGAAAATAACAGAAATCGAAAGTTAAGATGTCAAATGTACATTAAAATGCCCTAAAAATACTGCTGCTAGGATGTACTCTGTATCAGCCAATCACACAGTCGAGGGCGGGAACTTTTGCAGCCAATAGAATTGCAGTATTCTATTGTAGCAACCTGGTGGAAATATTGAGAAACTTGCATGAAAATCCACTATTGACAAAAAATATGGATATTATTTAACAGCTCTATATATATTTTTGATGTTATGTCCACGAAATAAACAGGTTCATAAGTTCTTTAAAAAGCATGTTTTCCATTCATCCAGGCCTACGTGATCAGCTGGATTCCTCAAAGGTTGTGGATGTGGGCGTCATGTCGCTTGAACCAAGCCTTCCAGAGACAAGCACACACAAGGATACGACATCGTTCTGGTGAATTAAGTCGGAAAAGCAGCCGTAGTACCAGTTTTACAGAACTTGCAGGTCTTTCATCATCCTATAGTCTTCCTAAGATTGCTGAAAGCCAGCAACATCGAAGGAACAGTAATGTGTAGTAGCATCTATATTTGGATTCATGAAATCCAAGCTGGCACTGGCAATTTTCATGTTTGTGATATTACTTATGTCTTCTGCTCAAGTTATGCTATTTTATGTGCATGTGTAATTAAATTACACTTATTGACTGTGTCAATTTTTTTTAATTATCACAATTAATATTTGTTTGTTTAGTTTTTCATACACCATTCCAATTGTATTGGTGATGTTGATGTCTGCATTGCACTTAATAAAGCTTTATTTTATTGTGGGTGCAAAGCGCCTTGCATAGTGCCATATTTATTCAATATTAATATTATACTGTTTTGTTTAGGAAATCGTCTCATTTGTATTTTGTCACCAGGGCCGGTCATAGGGCAACGGAGCAAGACCGGCCCTGTTTGTCAATGTGTTATGTTGAATGAATATTTTAATATAGTTAGCTACCTTTGAGATGTACAATAATGTTCTAGAAGTAGATAGAGATCATAAATGTTCAAGCCTTGGACTTGCTATGCTCAGGGAGCTTCAGCATGTGAACCTAAAGGTATCACAATTGATATTGAGATGTGATATCATTTAATGTATGTGTTACTAATGTACTTGTCCAGTTCTACTATAACAGCAAGCATCTTTCAGATGAGTGTATGAAGTATTATTGTCATAAATTGAATTTGTGTACTGACAAAGATCGAGGAAATTTATTCTGAGCCACAGGGCCCTTCCCTTCAGTGAGTCACAATATATTGCCATTGAAAAAGTTTTATATTGATGGAGATATCTGTTTCATGGCATGTTTTGACTTGTTACTTGCTTAGCCACAGAACCCATCACTGTCTCATTCTGTCCAAACTTAGTGTTGATAAATTGTCATTGAGTGGCAATGAGTGCATTAAACATATTGTTAAATGATCTCATGGAATATGTTGCAAGTGCAATCTGCAAGCTCATAAATTATAATGCCTTTCAAACTGTCCTGTAAAATTTGGAAATTAAACTACTGTAATTGTGGTGAATGATGCAGCAAATATAATTCGAGTGAATAAAATGTTTGAGTCTTCTTTTTCCATCTTGTGGTATTTTACAGGGCAATACAGGCAGTGCAGTCCTAATTTTATACCCCATCTTTCGGTGAAGTAGTTGTCATTCAGCCAGAGAAATATCTTTTTCTCAACTGCTGAATTAGTTTCAGTTAAATTGGAGGGATATCTCACTTCCACTGGGAGTTGAACATCCACCTCCAGTACCCCACAAAGTTTCTGGTCCATGTTGACTGAATTTATTGATAATTTTATTGTTGTTTAGATAAATCGGGGCAGTAGCCTGAGCAAACTTCTAGGGGGGAGGGGCCGTTCAGTCGAAAGTTATGCTTTGGACCTTCTGCCAGCTGATGTTCACTTCAATAACCATATATTTAGCAAAATTCTACGGGGGGGGGGGGGGGAGGGATTTTCAGACTACGACCCTATTAATTGTTTGACTCTTGCAGTAGGAAACTACCTAGAGAAATATATTTTTTCTCCAAATGCTAAATTATGAACAGTCCTAGCTTCAAATCGCGCTGGAGGCAAGATATCTCATTTGAACTAAAACTAATTGAGAACTTTTAAAAAAGGATATATCTCTAGCTGCAGTATTTCTGTAAAATTATCTGATATTTGTTAATCAGCATTAAAACAAATGAAGCTGCAGAGGTCTGGATTTAGTGGACTGATCTTTGTGACCTCAAGCTATACTCAGATATAACGAGCATGAACAATGATAAGTCGGATGGTCAGTTATATATTAGCTTGCTTGGTCACATGCATCAGTTGTTATGGGGTACTTACTGCATGCATCTATAGCCTGGTACATGTTCAGGGTTTCCTCCAGGGGGGGGGGGATGATTAATCGATCGGGGAGGGGGGGGGGATATCCTCCCCCACTTAAATTCATAAAGATGATGTTGAGAATGCGTCCGGGTCAAACCTAACAGGTGTCAGTTCATTCAAATAGAAAGGTCCGTCAATTGTCTCACCACCGTAATCCCTGAGGTAGTAGACGTCTACACCATCAGAAAATTTTCTCGCCCTCACTGTGAACACTTTACCAGTAAACTGCTCATCATACGAGCGCGAAAAGTTCTTTCGTCGGTGATACAACGCTCTGACTCTGTCTCCAATTGTGAATTTGTATACGCTGTGCTTCTTGTTCCGTGCGGAAGAAATGGCTCTCCAGAAAGCTGTAGCTAGGTCGACCGTATTTTGAGTCACATACTAAGTCTCAAATGTCTGTTCATTTCCCTCATTAACCTGTGCAGGACTGGTGCCTATGCTCGAATGAACTGTACGATTATATAAGGATACATATTCTGAAACTCTTCGATGCACCTGTAGCTGTTACTGTATTGGAAAAATTGGAACAGCCTTTTCTTCAGCGCCCTTATTTACAGCCTCGGCATAGTTGGCTTTGGTTTTGGTGTTGCTGTAAATGGACTTGACTCCACGATCGCTCATTAGCGACGTGACCCGAGCGTTGGTAAATTCGGTGCCCCTGTCACTCCTCATGAATCGAGATAGATCTCCACCTCCGGCTCTATCTGTAACAGTGTCAGCATCAGCCCCAGGCTCAGGCTCAGGTTCAGTGTCTGCTACGGTGGGCGCTCCAGTTGTCTCTCTTTTTTTTTTCTCAAATTCATCACACACATTTTCCTCCTTTGCTTTTGACAGGCTCTGCACAGCAATATCTCGAAAAGACGTGTATTGTGACCAGAATGTACGCGAAGACATCATTGGCGCGTGTGAATCTGTCACCATTCAGTACGAGTAGATCGTAGTCCCACATGTGATTTATACCCGGTGCAATGACTCGTCGATACCTGACAGGTTTTCACGTGCCTGCTTGTGTAAGGTGATAATGTCCTGCGATTTGGCCCAATCATTGATCCTGTTCAGACTAATATTGTATCTCCCTTCACGTTTAATGACAGAGTGTAGCTTAGCAGTGCTCGTGAAACTACCAGGAGAGAGTGAACTGTAAAAATGCCTCGATAAATAGGCATCTATATCTCGGGGTAGCACCATTACGTCGGTTTGATGCAAATCCAGGGGACCTTATTCTTCTTCTCCTTTTTCTTCTTTCGCTCTTCAGCTTCTTCTTCTTCTCCGTATGTCTCAACCTCCTCCTCCTTCTTTTTCCTTTTATTTGGACCTATCGCTACACCGCTCTTTGCAGATATTTTCCTCTTCCCTCTTCTTCTCTTCTTCTTCTGCCTCTCTGGAGTAATTATTCATCATGTAGTGCAATATTCGCCTCAATTTGACATTCGTGACGAGGTTTAGAGGTACAGCACGCTCTAGCACGAGACAGTAAAACTTACGATGACCACACGGGACGGGGAACTCACTCGACTGAGTGTGAAGTAATGACCCAATGTAATTGACCGCCACTGCTGAACCGGCGCATGAGTCAGCGCCAGTGACTGTACCCGTGTCATTGCTCATGACTGTACCTGGACCAGAGTCTGAATCAGAGTCGGAGACAGTGCTCTCTGTAGCAAGTGGGCCGTTGCGAGTGGAGTCACTAGCCGTTTGCAGGTACAATATGACCCGAGCTTTATCCTTATGCTCTTTCGAAGTCAGTCGACTCACGACCTTTCTCAATATCGACGCCTCTCTGTCGTTGTCGCTGTCGTAGAGCACTCATCGCTCAGATTCGACAACCGCTCACCGTTAGGAGATGTATTTCCATTGCTAGCGGGCCCCCCACCGCTACCAGTGTGCTTGCCTGCCGAAATCGTTGACAGTTTAAAAGGCGTAGCACTGTCTGACTGTTGCAGGGAGGGCAACTGGCTGGCAGTAGCGGCCAGTTGCCCTGGCTCATCGTGAGACTTCTTTCTATTGCTCTCGACCAAACTTTCGTATTTGTCATGAGGTATACGTAGACCTTCTTGTTAAATTTCAGCGTCAGAATCATCTTTGACTTCGACTTCGAGCGCATGTAGTGTCTTCACGTGTGGTACGCACCAGCGTCTAGTAGTGCGTCACGTAAACACGCTTCAACTGGCTCCTGACTGTAGCGATGATCCTAATAGTTGAGCGAAAATTGTCACCGTTCCCCAGAACTAAGCGCGACACCTTCCTGAGCACTCTCTTGCCTCTGCTTAACTCTCGCAGCGTGCTACTAGGCATCTTCAGGTTGCCTTCCAACGTGTTCACAACGACCTCTGTGCAAAGTACTTGTTCTCTGGTAGCGCCATCCAATAAGATTCGGCTTGGTCTCGACGTCATCCTGTAATTGCTTATTAAAAGTTCTAAAAAGCTCATGCAGATAGCGACTCTCAATGCTTCTGACATTATATATTTATGTATGTACAGCACGAGAGTCTCACCCGGTAGAATAGAAGCGCTCAGACATATGTCTTCGTCACCCGAGCCTGTCAAGTTGTTAACTACGAGGTATCCTCGTGGGTGGCGTGTTGCGTCCTTGTACGCTTCGACTAGCCTCTTAGAAGTGCCTGGGAACATCTGGCGCGAGAGGAAGTGTATCTGCTGTAAGTCTCTACACGTCTTCATCAATATTAGGTACCTCGTGTTGAGGCTGATGGTCCGCGAGTATTGCGACTGGTGGTAGACATTTTGAGTTAGCATAATGACTGAGATTCTACTATGATGTATGTCCCGAGTGAAGAGAGAGCACATTTGCACTAGTTTAACATATTTCGTCCATAAGGTCATCCAACACGAGTAGGCTGTGGCCCTCCTCGTCTTGACTTTTCAATTCCTCTATCATCTCGAGTGTAGGTAGTCCGTGGTGAGTGCTTAGATTAGGTACCTCTGCCTCGAGTTCTTCAATTTATTTCTGCTTCACGCCGTAGGCATAAATTATTCTTTCAGGTGGGATAGTGTACATCTCCTCGGAGTGTCTCAACACCGCTAGTGTCAGAACCGTCTTACCCGACATCGATGGACCTGCGATGACGGTAGAGGACGGTGACTCAAACTTGAATATAGCTTGATGCCTCTCCATGATTTTTAATTTTCCTTTTTTTTCCTTTCCTTTGCAGACTGGCTGATAGAGTCATGAAAGACTTGAACGATTTGGCTCGAAGAGCCAATACAAAATCTGCTAATGGCGAAGAGGAAATGGACACTGATTCGAGTTCACAACATCGACAGCCAGATATAGCAGCGCTAGTGACTGCAGCTACGGCTGGTCAATCGAGCGACTCGTCAAAGACTCCCTGTGTACCCCGTCTACCATCCGGTGCTCTATCTATGAGGTCTGTGGCCTAGTGACGAGTCTGACTGGTCTGATGCATATGACGTGTCCGAAGGAAAGGAGTCACTAGATGAGGTGGAGGCTGCATGGGGGAGGTGGAAGGGGAAGGGAAAGGGTCTAGGGAAAGGGAAAGAAAAAGGAATAGGGGTGTGGTCTAAACGCCTCAGGAGCTCTCAGGGTGTACCACCGAAGAGGCCTGATGAGGTGAGCATACCCGCTGCATCTAAACAGCAAGCAACCGCTACAGTAACTGTCACTGCTAAGAATGACACTTCTAGTTCTGTCTGTGACACTTGGTATACCGCTACTAGTTCTGGTTTTGGTTCTAATTCAGGAACACTGAGCGTGCCAGTTGTGCATGACACGCCAAAGCCTGCCACTCGAGAAGATGCAAGTACAAGCACGACGGAGAGAGGTATAAGCGCATCGAATGAGCGCGAATTGGAGGTCGAAGAAGAGATGGATGTTGATGATGTCACCCATGCACCCCGTTATGGAGATACACATCGATCCGTAGCAGGAGTCGACGGATTAAGTCAGCAGTCATTCGCGCAGTACATCAAGACTGTATTCCAGAAAGAAATATATTTAAAACATTTAGAACAGTTAAACTTCTTTTCTTTTCTTGGGCGATGGTGTGATGTAGTGTCCCGGGCCTCAGTAGTGACCCCACCTTCTAGCACTTGGCTAGAAGGGATATCCTTTGTGGCCGAATGGTTAGAGGTGTGGGTAAAGCTGCTCATGACATGGTGGAGAATCCGGGCACCTCTGTGAGCATGAATTAGGGGTTGAAGGCCAGGGTAGGCAGTTCGAATCCCGCTCACAGGGGGTATATAAATAGAATTGCGATGTTTGACTTGTGATGTTAGTCAAAATTGCAAGAAAGTATGGGGGATGTGATGTAGTGTCCCGGGCCTCAGCAGTGACCCCACCTTCTAGCACTTGGCTAGAAGGGATATCCTTTGTGGCCGAATGGTTAGAGGTGTGGGTAAAGCTGCTCATGACAATGGTTCACCGATCTTGACCTAGGTGAAACAGGTGAAGAATTCCTCGATTTCTCGGGTCCTATTCCGGTGATATTGTAACTGCTTCTTGAACTTGTAGAGGTTGAACGCACCTATTCAAGAGTATGATATAATTATTTATCTTTTTTTCCCATACTTTGAGCATTTCACTCTCTGTGTCATGCAGAGCATTATCATCATCATCAACCTGGCATCCCTCCACGACATCCTCCATTGCCTCATCTCCTGTTCCAGATTTTGTTCTTTCAGGTGCTCAAGAGCAGCAGGCAGTGGAAAATCAGGCTCCATGTGAAGGTGGCTCGGGAGTCAGTGCTTCTATTTTGAGGTGAGTGTCTATCGCCATTGCCTCAATGCCCCCTACACATTACATCTTTTGTGACATAAACAGTGTGATATAATGATGTAGGCTTCATTTCACTACAGAGAGCTCAGTCCTACTAGAGTGAATAGGAAAAGTGACAGCCTGAAGAATAATGCGAGGAATGAGCATGAGAAGAAAAAGAAGAAGAAACAGACCAACAAAGAGAATCGCGAGGAGGCTGAGAATTCAGCGCCGCATGCAATTAGTGCATTAGTAGTCATGTATTTTCACCAATGATATCAATATCAATAGCACACGTTATTGCTCGACATTGTGAAAATTGTTCTTTCATTTCATTCCAGCTTAAAAGAAATGCTGCAGGCTGAGATGGGGATCGACTCGAACGTGGTTCAGCTGGAGGAGCTGCAGTCGGGAAATGAGATGTGGCTGCTACTGGATGTACTATACGACGCCAATATAATGTGAGAGGGAGAGGGAGAGGGAGAAGGAGAGGGAGAGGCTGGTGAAAATGTGCCCATTGTAAATGGGAATAATGATGATAATAATGGTGAAGACATGGAAGGTAACATGATATTGTTTAAATCTGAAAAAAAAATTGGAATCCATGTTAAATACAAATTATGTTACTTTCAAATTTGGCTTTCTCTTGAGTAATAAATTAGCTTCATGTAGAGGAGAGTGGGGAACAATGATACACTTTTTTTTGCTTTAAATCATGACATAAATTCTAAAATCAGGGCAGTGTTGTGATAGCTACTTTGTTTTGGTAACTAGTTACTTATTGCATATATTTACATACATAAAATATTTAATAATGTCACTTTCTGTTAACTAGCTAGATTTATGCCAAATTTAGCCTGTCGGCAATTTGTCACAAAAAGAACGGCGGGCATGTGGCATAGTCATGTCACTAGCAAGATTGTCTGTCATGAATTAACTGGGCAAGGCAGTTAGTTGAGTTTAGTTCATTGAAAAGAACACTAGGGCTGTGCAGGACAGTTTAGTTCAGTGCATAAACACTGTGACTGTGCAAGATTGTCTAGTTCAGTGAAAGAGCACTAGGCATGTGCAAAGCAGTATAGTTCAGTAAATAGGCACCAGGGAAGAGGAAAAAGAAATCTATTGAGTGCAGCGTCTTATTTACTTAATTGACTACGACGCTGAATCCCCTCAAATAACCCAGAATAGTTACAATTACATTTTGGTTCATATAAATAAGATGAAGTAAACAGCATGAATCAGAAGGGTGAAAGAGCTCATAGCAGAGAGATCATATATATATATAAACTTTTATTGACAGTATGGTCAGTATTGACCTATTCGTCAATTTTACAATTCATAGACATATATACAGTACTATACTACACATTTCTAGCATATTACAGATTCATTTAAAACATATAACAAAACTGTACTAAACATATCACATGTGTTACTGGTTATTTCATAGCATATAAGCATGATAAACAACTTTACTACACGTATCAAACAACTATACTACACAAAAATAATACTGATTTGGGATTCAAATTATAAAACGAAAAACACAATACAATTATATACAAATCTGGTCCCAGAATATAAGAGTCCTGCTCTCATCACACTGTGTCCATAAAAATTAAATTAATACTGATATGTATCATCTTCTGAAAAATAAATGTCCAGTGAATTGTCACTTTTCATCATAGCAGAGAGCTAATAGCCGAGTACGAGGTGGTCTGAAATGGATGTATGATGATGTGATGGAAGAAAGACTTGAACTGGTTCTGGTGTTCCCTTATTCCATGACACTGCAAGGGACACATCCTGCCTTCCGGCGGTCAACAGGTCCACCCGGACCTCATCACAGAAGCGAGAAACAACCCCATAATGAAGGAATAAAAGACTACAACACACTCGTGATAATAATCTAGTAATATTTAATTTAATCATTGATGTACAATTTGCATTGTCCACTTGTAGCCTTTATTGATATTGTTCAACTTCATACTGTCACATAAGGTAAATTTTCCTGTAATGATGTTATGTATTGAGTGATCAGTTGGTCTGTACTTCATTTCCTGTTGTTAGTTCATGAATAAACACCAGGGGGCTTCTGAAGAAAAAGCAGAGGTTAATTTAGTGTGTGGAATGGTGAGGTTTATTGACAACTGTAAAACAGTGCGATCGATGATTTTAGGACACATGTATTTCCTGGCTGTACAGCCAAAAGTAATCCCAGCCTGAAAACTATAACTACTTCTTTTTTACTTCAAGCCTTACAATATAAATATGCAACCTCCTGAAAATCATTTATTTCTTTTCAACACAAAAAAAAGTAATTGTAGTGGTTCAACGTAAGATGCAGCATTGCACAGAATCAAAGAGTAGACGACCCACCTTTGGTGATTTCCCACAAGACCTTGTCCACTTTCTCTTGAGTGGCTTCTTCGTCTTCTTTATCTTTTATCGTCTCAACCTCCATCATTTCCTCTATTAATCCCATCTGAATAAATTGGACACAATGTAGCTTTTATATCATGCATGCAATCACAATGCAAATAATTTATTAAACACACACCTTAATTTGAATTGTGAATTAACTTATAACACAAACTACTACAAAGGGAAAAAAGAAAGAAATACCTTCTTCATTTCCTTAGAAATAGATCTCATTGTCTCGGATAATTCTGGGACTTTGGTCAATTTTTGCATGGTTTTTACGACTTGTTTACTCTTTTCCAATGATCCCAAACACGTCCAACGAAGCTTTTCTGCATTTTTAGAAATGAAAGTTTAAATATATATATATAGGCCCCCCCTATAGATAAAACACTAATAGAGATGAAGATATAAGTCAAAAGTCACACCGTTGGCAATATCTTGAAACCCCTTTTTTAAATCTTGTTTAAACGTTAAGGTTGTATCTTGAATATTTGGGTGATAATATCACCCTTATATTGAGGTCAGGTCACATGTGACCCTAAATTTTAAGATTTAAAACTATCATATCACCATAATATGATTTTTTTAAATCTTAAATTTAGGGTCACATTAGATGGCGTATCCATCCTGACCTTTGATCCAATGTCATTCACACTGATGACACACTTTCAACTGCCGAGGGACCCAATATATGGTCCAATGGATCTGTGTATTTATGATTTTATACATGTAATGATTGATAATATATGTCCAAAAAAATCCTGAATCCATCTAAAGTTACCTGTTGTTTTTGGGGGTAAAAAAGGAATTTTGATGCATCATTCAAAAAGTTTGGTGGTGATTGCAATGGATGAGGGCTTGCACGAATTGGTCTTCACCGAGTGTAATACATGTAGTTGATTATTGACCCCGTGCTCTTTCACCCTTTTGGGGCATCAGTTTGAAATAAAAGTGTACCAATAAGGTATTGTCAAGTTGCTTGCAGCACCTTCGCGCCCCCAATCACTCTATCGATCACCAGAACTATTTTGCTATTTTCCATGTGGTCCACGTAGTAAGAGCTGTCAACTTACTCCTGATAAGGATTGTGAAAACAGTATAAATTGTTCAGTAAAACTTTTAATATTTCTTGAGTAAACAAAACCCACGTGGTTCTGACCGTTGTAACAGCAATACGAAAGTCAAGAGATGCATCTCTTTTCATGCTATTTGACCTAAAGAATACAATTGCTCTCTTAGACCGTAGTTTGAGGACGCTAGCCAGCTGTTTTCTAACTGAATAACACAGGAACTATATGTGGTAAATTCCCTCGACAGCAGCGGTGGAGAGACGGAGGTGGGGGGCCCTGCGAGCAGCTTGGCATTGTGTACTTACCGGAGGCAATTTCTGCCTTGACTACATGTAGCCTGTCAACGCGCATTCTTGACTGGACAATTGCTTTAGCTAAGCAATTACACTCGTCTTTGTTTCTTTTTTTGGCCGCACCTCTGAGTTCCCGTTTCACCCTGCCCTCCATGAGCTGGATTTCTTTAACAATAATCACCAATAGGACGTGTTAGATTTGGTGCATGCATCCATTCAAATATAAATTTCATGCCCTAATAAATTTAAATACCTGAGGCTGTTACATATACATGATAAATATGTGTAAGTGTCGTAAGTTTAAAATAAAATCAAGAAAGTATTACCGGAAATACATCTGTCAAGTTCCTTTTCGATTGTACGTGTCCACTCTCGAACTCGAGCTGTTACCTGTAATTACAATTTTAAATAATTAAGGTTCTGAGCAAGTAAGAATTTACGGTTTTAGTACCTGCCTTTTTTCTCATATTTATCAACAATACCTGACTGTGTCTCATCATACATCATGCTATTAAATTGCCAATGACACCAAGTTGTTCTGGATCTTGACTTGAGAGTTGAGACCAAATGACGACAGGATTCTTAGACCGGATTGACTACACAGTGGGGTTAAGGCCCCTTTACACAAAACCGGATAAGACACCGGAGCGTCCCGGAATAAAATTTCTTTGTATCCAGGGCGGTCCGGGAGATAAAGGTGGAAATGTCAACAAACGAAATATGTGGCGGTGTATACACGATGGCAATACGGTGTCAACAAGGAGCAACACGGTCCTTACACGGATGAATACGGTCGCTACACGGACATGTACGGTTGAAACACGGCGGTGCACAGAGGTGCCCAGTGCAACACGGAGAGGTCCCCGGTTTTTGCCGGAAGTAACTAGAATGCGGAGTGACCCGGAATTTACACGGTGCCTTCGCAGATATAACCGGTCTTTACATGATCTTAATACGAAATTAACCGGTTTCCACACAGATAGCTCTGAAATTGGTATTGGGTCATTCCATGCCAAATCAGCAAATTTTTTTAAATCTTCCTGCCTGACATAGCTACATTAGTTAGAAGGCTGGATGCAAAATTTCAGCTTGATAGCTATAACATTTTTGGGTAGAAAAATTAAAGAAGGGGACTAAGTTTAGTCGATTTTCGCACTCGTTTTTGCAGTGGCAAATCAAATCTAGATTTTAAGAGGCTGTATCTTAATAACTATTATTGCAATGGGCTTCATATTTGTAATCTGATATATCTGGACCCATCACTCTTACCACATAGATTTTCCAAGCTGTAAATTGAATTTGAAGGGAATTGTGGTTGCTTTAAAATGCTTGTTCATTTTACACCGTTTTCTGAAATGCCTCATTTGAAAGGCTGTAACAAAGAAAGTATCCAATGTAGAAAGCCAGTTTTTCCTCTGTGAGTTCTTTTATGTGGCTCTTATAATATTATGAACAATATACATGCCAGACATATGGTTTCCAAGGTATTCCACTGGCTGTTGGAATGAAGTTTAATGTGTGTCCACTGAAGGATGTTCAGAACACAATGGGAACTTGGACAATGGGCTCTGGGGTGGCCAAGACAATGACTGCAGCTGACCAGGTGGGCAGTTGGTTTCTTGGACAAAGAAGCAAGTATAGTCTCAAGGGGTTTGAGAGGAAGGGCGTTTAATTATAAGCCCTTTGGCCACAAAGCCCATTGTCAACCCCTGTAATGGGAAGCCAGAAATGGCGGGAACTATTCCAACAGCCCAATTATGTAATAGGAAGAAATATTTTAAAATTAGAGAATTGTTTATTGGTTGAATGTGAAACTGTATGATTTTGTGATTGGATGTGGCCTTTGGCCAATGGAAAGAAAGAGGAGTGACTGGGGAAAAATCACTGCCCATAAATAAGAAATAAAGTGGAGGAAGTGGAGGATCTTGCATCTATGATTTGAGAAAGAGAGACCAGTCAAACACTTTACCTTTGACTTTGTCTTACTTACTTGGAGAGAAGAAATCTATACTTTTACAATATACTGAATTGTGGACTATGCTGAGTTTTCACCTAAGTATTTAAACTTGGAGATGGTGATGAAACTTACAGTTTGATTGAACAATCTATAGATTCTTCAGTAAGAATTACTGAAATAGCATAAAAATTTAAATATTTCAATGGTGTGAATGTCTGAGTGTGAATATAAGAAACCTCAGAAACCAGTTATCTGTTATTATGTGCCTTAGTCTTAGTTTACATTGCAAAATTGCATTAATTTGCATTAATTGCATTAATTGTACCATTATTCTCTAAACTGCTGGAACAACTGATGTATAACAGAAAATTGTCTTTTCTCAATCATAATGAGTATTTTAAAATAAGTAAATCTGGCTTCAGAGAGAAACACAACACCAATAAGGGGTCAGTCCATATGAATTCACCGAAATTCAGACAAACTTCCCAGGTCACCATCTCAAAAAATTCTGCAAAAAGGACCAGTTGTAGGACTATATAGTTAATGGAAAAATCCAGGTCATCATTAACCATGCATTTCCTTTTTCCCCAATACCTTTAGTTTGTAACATTTGATGATTATGTAATCAAAATGGCATCATAAATGTTAAAGTATGTTTACCAAATGAATAGATAAATTTAACTGTTCAAATCTTTGTGCAAATATTAAGAAATAGCAAAAAACTATTATTTTCTTTAATGTATAAAGATCCATTTTTTAAAAATTCAGATAAAAAATGACGGGATCAGACCACCACAATGATATTTTATCCAGAGGTCCACTAGATGTGTGTGATATTGGGAAAAAAATATGGAAGTGATGGTGAACTCTCTTGTTAATCAAAATTACATTAGAATAAAGGGCTTTTTTCACAATCATATATTATTTGTCTTTTTAAAACTTCTCTGGCTTCCATCTTTTTGCAGTTAAGGTGGTTTGGCCATTCAGATAGGTGCAAGTGGACCATAAGAAGCAAGAAAATAAATATGAGCTCTTATTCTTGCATAGATTCCACACAGCCCTGCAAAAATAAAGTCTCGTTTTGCAACATTTCCCATTTTCACCCTTTTTTCAGAGCATTAAAGTTTGAAAAATATACCCAATAGCCCTGATGTAACAGAATGCACGGTTTCAAAATAACCTCTTTACTCTAGGTACAAAATTTCATGCCTACATTATGAACAATAAGAGAGATATGGACGTCTTAACTTGGAAATGCATGCCGCTGTGCTTTTCCACAAAATAATAATAAAATTTCAAATTGCTGTATCTTCTAAACCATTGACACTGTAGACCTGAAATCTTGGATTTTTCCATTAATTATATAGACCTACAAATGGTATTTTTTTTATTTTTTTTGAGATTTTGAGATGGTGACATGGGGAGCATTCAGTGAAATCATAAGGATTGGCCCTAAGGCACTTCTCATGCTAATGGACCATATATATAATGTTCAAATAAAGGTTAAGATAATAGCTTTATCTATTTTACAAATTAATGCTGCTTTATTAATGAAAATTTAATAAATTTATGCTTTTTTGTGTATTAAGTTATTTTCAGTTGTAAACATTATTCTTTAAAAAGTATATATATATATATATATATATGGAGTTCATGGACTATGAATAAGATATCCCCATTTGAAATTCTTGTTAAAAAATTGTGTGTTTTTGTCTGATTTCTCACTCATATTTCTTGGAAACTATATGTCTCTCATGTGTGTTATTCATGATACTTATAAAGCTGATACAGCAGAACAGCCAAGAAGAATGTTCGACCTCTTTATCGATTGTTGTTGATGTTATAGCCATAACAAAAAAAATCAAAAACCTAATTCAAACAGCCATAATATTACGGAAAAATAATTTGTGCCATCCAAATTACACAGATCCAAGTGCACTAGTACCAAATACTTGGAATGCAATATTTCAAATTCATATCTGTAATGGTTGGTGATATTTGAACATTTAATAATTGGATTTTATTTCACGATTTCTAAGACGACCATAAAAACAGCACCTGATTAATATTGCTTCCTCCTTTCATTTTTCTAGCAAAACTACTGATTTAAATTGTGTACATTTCCTTGATATTAAGGTAAAATGGTCTTAGAATTTTTAGATGAATCAGAGGGGATAAGGCGGGAAATCGAAAGACCCTGATTATTTTTTTATTGGAATTATGAAATAGCCAGTTTCAATCGACCGCAGATTAAAATTTTAAAGCATGCCATAACAGGCCCTTATTTACATGTAATCACAAAATTAACAGCAGAAATGAACTTACCATGCTCAAATTGACAGAAATTGATGTATCACACTAGGGTTTAGCTCTGATATTTCAATAGTTGAAATTTCAGCAGTTTTGTTAAAATTTTCGCTAATAAGGTAATTTAAAAAAATTTATAACTAGATATTTACTTCTTTCTCCACCTTGAAATTTATAGAAAACATTACCAAAATCTCACTCTTCAACATGGTTTTGGTTTCAAGTTGGTGGATGGTGGCATACCTTGGCAATATGACGGTAAACTTGGGGAAAATTGTGATTTTCTGTAGTTTTGCAATGGTTTTTCTTGGAAACCACATGTCTGGCATGTATATTGTTCATAATACTATAAGAGCCCACATAAAAGAACTCATAGAGGAAAAACTGGCCTTTTACATTGAATATTTTATTTTGTTACAGCCTTTCAAATTTGGCATTTCAGAAAACGGCGTAAAATGAACAAGCATTTTAAAGCAACCCTTCAAATTCAATTTACAACTTGGAAAATGCATGAGGTAAGAGTGATGGGTCTAGATATACCAGATTCCAAATATGAAGCCCATTGCATTAATAGTTCTCAAGATACAGCCTCTTAAAATCTAGATTTCATATGACACTGCAAAAACGAGTGCGAAAATCGACTAAACTTAGTCCCCCTCTTTAATTTTTCTACCCAAAAATTTTAAAGCTATCAAGCTGAAATTTTGCATCCCGTCTATTAACTAATGTAGCTAAGTTGAACATTTTTTTCAAGAAAATTTGAGATAGTCAGGCAAGAAGCATTTGTTGAATTGGCATGGAATGACCCTATTTAAACTGCCTGCGGCCCACTGTCCATCATTCCGCTTTGGACTACCATACAGGAAAGGTGTTGATGCTACTACAGAAGAATTGGATATGTCTTTATCACACAACGACAGGGTGGAATTGGATGTAAAGTTCCTAGACATGCAAGTCCAGCTACTTATTGCTGCAAAGGATATACTGCTGCAAGAAGAACAGAAACTGCAAGACAAAGCAGAGAGGGCCAGAACAACAAGTGAAGATGACTTATTTCAAAATGCTGGTGCTGCACGAAGAAGAAGAAGAAGAAGAAGGCGAATGTGGGTGCGACTGTGGCTTCTAAGAAGACCTCTTTATGAGCAGTATGAAAAACTTATATCTGAATTGACTGCAGAAGATGTGGGTGGCTTCAAGAATTTCATGAGAATGGAGCCTGACTTATTTCATGAAGTTCTTGCCAGAGTGGGACCTAGGATTACAAAGCAGGATACCTTTTGGAGGAGGGCCCTTGAACCTGGATTGAAACTGGCTATTACCTTGCGCTACCTGGGTACGGGCAACAGCTACATGTCTCTTCAATATGGATTTAGGGTAGCCTTCAATACCATTTCTATCCTTGTCATCAAAGTCTGCCAGGCCATCATAGACGAGTACTCAGCAGAAGTGATGCGTTGTCCTGTAACCCCAGAAGCCTGGAAAGAAGTGGCCAGTGGATTCTACAACAGATGTAACTTCCCCCACTGTGTCGGAGCCATTGAAGGGAAGCACGTTGCCATCAGATGTCCAAGGAAGTCTGGATCCCTTTTCTACAACTACAAGGAATTTTTCTCTGTTGTCCTACTGGCTTTAGTTAATACTGAATACAAGTTCCTCTATGTTGACATTGGTGCCAGTGGATCAGGCTCAGATGCTGGAGTGTTTAGTCAGTCAGAATTGAAGGAAGCGCTAGAAAGTGGGAACATTGGATTACCTAAACCAGATAACCTGCCTAATGATGACCAACCAGTGCCTTACTTCATAGTTGGGGATGATGCTTTTGGACTGCAGACTTGGATGATGAAGCCTCTGCCTCACAGGAACATGACCATGGAAGACCGAATCTTCAACTACAGACTTTCTAGAGCTAGACGGGTGGTAGAGAATGCCTTTGGACTTTTGGCTGCTAGGTTCAGGTGTCTCCTCACAACAATGCCTCAAAGTGCTGAAAGAGTGTGCACCATAACTCTTGCTTGCTGTGTGTTGCACAACCTATTGAGGCTCAAGTATCCAACTGAAGGTAATGCTGTGGACCAGGAAACTGCAGACACCCATGAGATCATTCCAGGTGCATTGAGGGAGAATGCCAATCTACCAGACATGGGAGATGTGTACCGAGGCAACAGCAATGGAGCAGCCAAGGAAATGCGGCAATACTTGGTCAAGTACTTCAACTCAGAAGCTAGGAGTGTACCATGGCAAAAAGACAAGATTTGAAAACAACACGAATGATGATTGTTACAAAACCTCAGACATCTGCAGCACACAAGTGCAAAAAATACACAACATTTATTATTGTCATGCAAACGTATGCAATACAGTTTACATGTTAAACAAAACTTGCACAAGTGTATAAATACAATAACCTCTGTAACTTTAATAAATGTAAAAACTTGCTTTTAAAAGTTCATTGTTATTTTGCAGGTGAAAATAAATCTGTTGTGGTATTTGGAGGTGTGGGCACAGAAAAGGAGAAGTTATGGTCATCACCACCAACCATCCCCCCCCCCCACACTAGTGTTCAGCAAGTAGCTGGTAAGAGAAATATCCTGAGGCATGCTACAATCAAGTGCAGAAAAGGAAGGACGACCGTGCGTAGGAGTTGCAGTCAACCATGCCTGACTTATGATCATCGAAGATGATGCAGTCGCCACAGGAGGAGTGGGGATCGGTGCAGACACAGGCGAAGGGGCAGACGACAGGTGCACCTGCTGCGAAGGGCTGGAAGAATGAGCAAACATCTACACAGCAGGGCTGGAAGAATGAGCAAACACCTGCGCAGCTGGGCTGGAAGAATGAGCGAACATCTGCGAAGGGACAGACGAACTGACTGTAGTACCAGGAGTAGGGAGGACGAACTGCTGCTGAGCATGAACGGATGATACTGCTGTTGCTGTTGCTCCTGCAACTGGCGCTTGCGACGATACACCTGCTTAAACTGCATGAGGTGCTGCAACGCTCGGGCCTGGTAATCCGACCAAGTGTCCGTGTCCATCTGCATGACCTCGCGGAATATCATGTCTGTAAAAAACCTCTTCGACAAGCTGGCTGAGTCATTTGGCATCATCTTGGTCTGCATATCCCGCTGGAGATTGGTGGCTTTTTAAATCAGCTGGAAATAGGAAAGAACACAACATTAGAGTAAGTCACATGGCAACTGCAACAGCATGTGCATTATTATTGACAATGTAATGAAAAAGACACATCACCATACAGTGAACACTGGAAGTGCCAAGAAACAAAGCTACCACTTTCTACTATGGAAAAGCTACAACTTTAAATTGCAAGATTACAATTACATTATCCTGATTATCATGATAACTGAGGTAGTATACTTACTTGAGTGACAGCTTGTGTAGTATATCCACCTCCACTTCTTGCAAGGGTGGATGCATCACAGTCCTGCTCATGATGACGAAGCTCGTGCTGACGTCTGGACGTCTTCTTGCTTGGAGGAGGGGCCACCTTCTTGGTCCTGCTGCTGCTGCTGCTGCTGTAAGGCCCACCCTTGGACCTGCTGGTATCTGAATCCCTGGCATCATCCGATGTATCCACAATGACCTCAGCATCAGTAGTGTCATCATCGTCACTGGTACCTCAGTTGCTGGTGGACCCGCTTTTCTTCCTTTTCCCAGCATCAACCCTCTTGATGTGCCTTTCCAGATAGCCAAAATTTTCCATGATCCAGTTGTCCCGGTCTGTGAGGATTCTGATTGCGCAGTGACGAATCGACCTGCTACCGGTGAATGCATGAACGAAGCGAATGTGAATTTGAAAATGCTCTTGAAAAGGATGTTTTCAGTGGCTTTTTCAGTAAAATCTGCGTGCAAGTAGTAACAGAGCAGTACTCCTGTATATAACATCGAAATAAGGTATGCTAATGTGTTTATTGAGAAAATTGTGTCATAAATTTCAGCTTCCACGAATTCCTATAAAAGTCGTTCCGACCCTACATCTCATTTATTGCAATGTAGGTCGGTTCTAGCTAATTTCATTTGTGACAACTGAATTTATTCTTTTGATTATTGTGTTGACAGTCGCTTTTTTTTCTTCTTTTTTCAAAAATATGTACACAAGTATATATATCTCTATCAATATCAAATTATATTTTACGTGTTTTCTAATTTCTCAATTATTTAGTGTGTCTGGATGTCGTCCTTCTATTAGTTTTATCTGTGTATGTCTTGTATATATATATATATATATATATATATATATATATATATATATATATATGTACACAAGTATATATATCTGTATATATATATATATATATATATTGATATTTTCCATTTTTTAAATTTATTTATACATTATAAAAATACTTATTTTTTTTGGTTTCCAACTTTATGCATGTATATGAATTTATGAGCTTTATGTATTAGTTTTATATTTATAATTTCCCTACCTTTAACTGTTATTGTGGTCTAATGAACATGAATAGTCTTTCAATACTCTTTTTTAATTTATTTATTCATTATAATAATACATTTTTCTTTTGGTTTCCAACTTTATGCATGTATATGAATTATGACTTTATGTATTATTAGTTTAATATTTATAATTTCCCTATCTTTAACTGTTATTGTGGTCAAATGAACATGAATAGTCTTTCAATACTGTGAATGAATATTTATGGGATATACACTGCTATAGTGTCAGCCAGATGAAATGGTTTGAATATGGGGTTGGACCATCAAATTTGTTCTTGCCGTGCATAAATGATGAAACAGATTATAGAATTAATAAAAAAAAAAGAAATATGATAAGTGACCAGCTGTCGAAAGAAAATTACAGGCCCCTCAGTGTTCTCACCTCAACTTCCTAAACTTCCAAACTATTTGAAGGAATAATGTGTGACCAAATACTAGACTTTATCTCCATATCCCTATCAACAGATCTCTCAGCAGGCTGATAGTCAGTTTCTATATGTTTCATAGACAATAGAGTTGAAAAGTTATCAGTCTAGGAAACATTCATATGTTATTCATTTTTTCTGACTTACCAGCTACTGCATAAGCACTGGTGCCAGCCAGCCCATTGATGATTATTTTCAAAGCCAGCCAGCCAATTCAATTTACCCAGCTAGCAACTTTCTTAGCCAGCTGACATTTCTTAGCATTTCTTCCCAGCCGACCAACTAAGTCTACCACCCAGCTGTAAATTTTCCCCCAACTTTTCCGGCTGGTATTGTTATGTTAGGCCAGAGAGGCCTAATAATAGCAAAAATTGAGGCAGGATGATTCAGGCTAGTGATTGTCTGCATATTTTGTTATTATTTTTACAGAAGTCTGTTTATGACTGAAAGTGGTAAATAAATAGATCTAGACATTATTTTGTAAAATCACAGCATTTTTTCCTTATGTATTTCTACTTTTGAATGTCAATAAATGCTAGATAATAAAGCCAGGTGAGAGGAAGGAGGGGGGGGGGGGGGGGTAAAGCTGTTTGTAAATCAGAAACCCATTGCAATGACAATCACAGATAATAACTGTACAAGAACTCACCAGATGGCGACATCAGCCAGCCAGATGTGAGACTGAAGCAAGAAGTCTCCAAATGGTGCATAAATGGGAAAGGGCAGGGGTTGGCCCACGGGGAGGGGGGGGGGGGGTTAAAAAATTATTTATTATCTGAAAAAGTCCAATATCTTTTTTCTTTTCAAAGCAATCGGCTCATTTAGTATCTGCACCAAAGATCAATGTTACCTCTTGGGGTGCTCATTCTCTATCATTCAGGAGAGAGGGGTGGTTGACCATTGCAACACCGCCCCCCCCCCCCCCCCCATTTGCAAACTGCAAACCACTCATCAGTTGCATACAATTTCATTATTTAGCTCATTGTAACTTTCTCAACTGAATCTGCAATCCCTCCCATGAGGATCTATCTGCCTCTGAATCATTGTTGTCACTGCAATAAATGTTTTTGTGTAATGTTATGTAATTGGGTTTAGTTTCTGCTATCCTCAATGTGCTCAGCAGACATTACAAATTACACCATTTGCAGGCCTGTTCAAGCTTGAGCTATTAAAATGAAACAAACAAATCACACAATTACAACCACAACTTATTCCCAATTGATTGCACCATTTAGATGAATAGTTAAGTTCTTGAAATTGTTGGTGGGGGCTGTGTATACACATAAAATTGTCTGATTATATACCGTTACGAAATAATAACCGGAGTAAACAGTATGGTAAAAGCCTGTCATTAATTATTTCATTTGTGTCACATTTAATAAGTTGCAACTTGCAATGTCAAAAAAACTTTATTCGAATTGGTGGATGCCTTAACCATTACGCCACCCAGCTGATTGTAGATAGATACTACTGGCTTGTGATGTTATTTTTAAAAATAAAAATTACTTTCTGGGGTCGGGTCAGGATATTGTAAGTTTTGGCTGTTCCATGATATTTCAAATATTCTTACAAAAAATAACAGGTATACACTTATTTCACATAGATTTTTGTTTCACTTGCGTCCATCCAAAATTTTGATATCAACCAAGATATTGTTTGTTCTTGGCCAATGATTGAATACATCCAACAATGTTGTTGGTTAGTTTATTAAAAAAAAAAAACTCTAATATCTCACTCCACCCAAACATAATACCGGGAAGATGTGAGTACCTGTGGATAGATAGCCAACTGAAGAATTTGAGCTCACCGTGAGCTAACATGAAACTCACTGAGAGGTCATACTATATATATAATTTGTATTTGACTTCTCAATGTCATCATTGACATATGTGTCCAGGGACAAGCAATAAAAGGAATAAAATATGTACAGAAGATAAATAGATAATTAAAAGTGAAAATGTATTTGATATAATAAGTTAAAATAAACGTTCCAGCCACCATCTATACTCAGTCTACTGCAGAATTGTTAATACATACAGTTAAACAACATTGTTGTGTTTTATGAATGAAGTATAACTCTTAACACAGAGTATTGCTTGGCTTAGAAAGGGTGGCTTTTAATCCAACATATATGCAATGTATGTAATGTAAATGGTACATGTATCAAAACCAGCTACAGCTGGTAAACTGACTAAAACTCTAGATCACACAAGTATATCAAGGCCCCTTTTTCCAGGGGTCATTTTGCTATTGGTTCTTTCTACTCCAGTGCACATATACATGGCCTGTTATAATTGGGTTGTGCCTTGGGGTGGACATTGGTCACTGCCCCTTTTTTTAAGTTTCAGACTTTAACTACCTTAATACAGCGTCCTTAAAGTTCTTATTAATGGCCAGCTCAGGGGGATGAACCAGGCCTGAGGGCGAGCGTGACAGCTTTTTAGTGTCACGCTGCAGGGCGATTGTTATTGTATGATTGTATGCAAAATTGTGATTTTTGTGAAATTGTATGAATCTCGTTATTTTATGTCGTCCTGATCGTCGTCGCACAAGCCTATTACATGTATTAGTTGAATATGGGGGCATATTCCCAGTAAGAAGGGGGTAATGTGATGACCCCAGGTCACTGACCTTACTAGGTCAGTGACCGACTTTGACGCGCACTGGGTGACCCGGACCACGTGACCACGGGGTCTTGGCGGGGGAATACACCCAGACCGCGTCAGTAGCTGAAGAAGCAGAGGATAGGCAGGCTGTGCGGCAGGGCAGGGCAAATAAACTTAAAACTGGAATATTAACGCTTTGTCTTTCTTGGGGAACCTTACAACGACCACTAGTTGACGGCCAGCGCGTCGCGCATGCGCGAACGTGACGTCATTTCGGGAACCCCTAAACGCTCCTATAGTCAAAATTGACCCCAAGTCAGAACATGCATGTAACTCACTTACACAGAACAGCAAGATCGATCCCTGCAGACTGGCAGCATCAGCTGCTGCTGTTTATTTCGTTCCAATTATTGTCTCAACTGACCAGAATGCATAAAAAAATTTGGTCGCGCCATCTGTTGATTTTTCCGGAAACTAGATATTCGTATTATTGCCAAATACAGATAAGGAAATAGCCACATCGATCTTTTCACATTATGGAAATATCCACTGCCGGATATTTTGGAGCTATTTTGGAGAATTGGATATTGACATTAGGACTTTGGACTGTTACAAAAAAAAACATATATAAATATGTACATAAAAGACGTATAAAAATAAAAGCAAGTTATAAAATCATAAAGCACCACTTACTATATATTAAAATTTAATATATTGGGACCTTTCTATATATCACACAAGAAGGGGATGATGGCTTTATTTCATCAATATAGATTATATATGTTGTAATTCAAAGCTGCTCATGCTCCAAGCTCCATCCACACTTTTAAAAGGGGAATTCTTCGTTACACATTATAGTAAACAAAGTGATGTAAATTGTAATTATTATTATGCAAAATAAAGTTTATTATATGTGTAACTTTTTTTAGCAACCATGGACTGTTGCAGACTTTTGAGTGACAAAAAACGTGATAGAGGTCGCCACAGTAAAACGACTACTGAGCGATAATTCGCACTCGAACTGAGCGATAATTCGCACTCGAACTAATTTACGAGTCATAGGAACTTTGGGCAAGCTCGCCCAAAGGCTTGCTGATTCACCCAAAGACTAGCTGATTCGCCTAAAAGATATAATATCCTGCCCAATATGCAATCTCGGCAGATATTGGATATTGGCAGCAACAGCAACCGCAAATTGAGAATATCCAAATTGAATTATATATCACAGCTAGGTATTACAAATTTGGAAAAATGTTTAATATTTTTTTCTCTGTTGGATGGACAAATAATTACATATTAAATACAGTACAATGTCTAGGTGCTCAACTGCATTGGTCGCAGAGGTTTTCTTGAACAATATTTATGATGTTTGTGTGCTGTGTTTCTGTCACGGCCAGAGTTTTGGCCTATGGTAAATCAGTATAAACAATTATATTGATACTAATAGCTAGTATGTGGTGTATATAATGGTGGGTTAATATTATGAGGTTTATCAATTAAGTTAGGTGGTTTGATGTTGCATAATTACTGCTCCCTTCAGTTCAGTCAGCTGATTCATGAGTATTGAAATAATGTGATTAAGGGAGACAAGAGGATTAGCAATGTGGGTCGTTATGCGTGCTTGAGTGAATTTCTGAGCCAATGTGGGAGGTCTTGGCTGGTGTCACATGGTCACTTCCAGAATAGATTGCAGAGAAGCAGCATCTTGCTATCTCTCTCTCTCTGATTTTGGTCTTGTGTTTATTCCTGACCTCACCACCTCATAGGTAGAATCCTGCTGTCCTTTTGAGGATCATCATAAGAGGATCTTCTTGTTTGACTTGAAGAGAACCGGCATGTTTGACTGGTCTACAATTTACAACGGAGTCTACAGTTTACATCTTCTTTTTGCCTAGATCAACTTTATCTTTATCAACGTTGGATCAACACATGTGGTTGCAGCAGCAGTACTTGGTTTTCTGACTTATGTGTCTTATGAGACAATTTACTGACTTTATGCGAGTCTAATGCACTTCAATGGTCTAAACCAGTGCTACAAATATCTCTGATACACCGTTGTGTCGACAATATGTAAATATGTAAAGAATAATTCCGGTAATAATAAATTTGTTCTCAAATTTAAATTTGTTGTCAGCATACTGTGAGTAGTGAGAACACCTGGGGACCACATTCCGGAACAATGGGGGCTCGTCCGGGATCCAGATCCCATGTAGGTTACTCACGCTTGCAGTGGCTGATTAACAATACAGCAGTTCCTATGAGGTGGTGATAGTCGTTCTAAGTGACCCTATATACTCTTCTGTATAGCATGTAGTATATAGTAGCTTGTTGTTTACATTCCAATTACTTTTTCAGATATCTGGTGTACAATACAACCTCAACAGTAATAGAGAGGAAAAGAGCACGCAGAAAAATTGACGCTTACAAGTGGTGTGATCAGGAATCAGGAGAACGACCAGAACTTTTGGGTAATACAGTAATAACTGTGTGACGTTGATGCCAGTTGAATGTTCCTTTGTTTGACTCAGTGATTCACTCAGCCAAATTACCTTATAGAATTCACTCATGTGAGGTTAGATTGCTGATTCTCGGTGTGTCTGGCTCAGTCATGAATACTTTAGATCAGCTTATAGCATCTGGGCAAAGTCTTGGTTTCATTGGTAAAGAGCTGCAAGACTTTGTTAGCCAACAACAACAGTTGGAGAGGGAAGAGAGAGCAGCAGAAAGGGCAGATAAAAAGTTAAGAGAAGAACATCAAGCTACATTAAGAGCAGCAACGTCTCAGTCATGAAGAAGCTTCACAAAGGCTTCAGTCTCAGCAGGTAGAAAATCAGTTGCAACATGAGGCGTATGTGGAAAAGCTGAAATTTGATTTAGCTGAGAAAGAAAAAACGTTAGAAGTGCAAGTAGAAAGAGCAAAATTAGAATCGCTAGAGCAGGTAGAATCTTTCAAATTACAGTTACATGAAAAGCAACTTGAAGTTGAAAGAGAAAAGTATGAAGCAAAGAAAGGTCATAGCTTTTTGAAGTCTAAATTACCTCCATTCAATGAAGATAAAGACAAATTTGATGCTTACCTTAGTCGTTTTGAGAGTTATGCGGCTCTTAGGAAATGGCCTATAGAAGAATGGGCTATACAGCTTAGCATCCTTTTGAGTGGGAAAGCCTTAGATACTTATTATGGTCTTTCGGTGGATGATCAGGTTGATTATGATATGGTCAAGGAAGCTCTATTGCGTTGATATGAATTGACGGAGGACGAGTTCCTTCGACAATTCTTTAGTGTAAAACCAGATCAGGGTGAGACGCCAACTCAGTACATTGTTCGATTGGAAAGGATTTTGAGTAGGTGGATCCAGTCATCCAAAATCGCTCGGACCTTTGAAGAATTGTGTCAGTTATTGAGTAGGGAGCAATTCATTAGGAAATGTCATCCATCCTTAGCGGCATATTTGCGGGAAAAGAAATTGACAAGTACCCTTGAGTTAGCCAAGGTCACAGAATTGTACTTGGATGCTCATGGGGGAACTATGTATGAGGAAAAGGGTTCAAAGAGGAAAGTTAGTTCTAATTTCACAGGTCTTGTCGCTAAAAAGAGTGATGAAAGGAAGAGGTTGGACAAAGAGTCTGATGCACAGGGTGCACAAAATGTCTGCAGGTATTGTAAGAAGCAAGGGCATGTGATTGACAATTGCAGGAAACTTGTTGACAAGAAAAGTAGAGTATGCTATGTTTGCTCAAGTCCTGACCATCTTGCATCAGAGTGTCCCGAAAGGAAAGTCTTTGCAGGATTCTTGTCGAAAGAAAAAAGGGCAATTGAGAAAATCTGTAAAAAATCGGGTGTTCCAGTTAGCAGAGGTTTGGTCAATGGTAGTAAGGTTGGTGTCATGAGGGATCAAGGCAGTACTATGGTGATTGTCAAGAAATTATTAGTGAAGCCTGATCAGTTCTTGAATAAGGAAGTTCAGTGTTCACTGGTGGATGGTACTTCATGTAGTTATCCATTAGCGAAGGTAGTGGTTGATACTGATTATTTGAAAGGTTCGGTTGAGGCAGTAGTCATGGAATCACCTTTGTTCGATCTTGTAGTAGGGAATGTTCCAGAAATTAATTCTGTTATTGGTGATTGTATTTTGTCTGCCGAAGATGCAGATGTTGTTCTAGATGGTGGGGCTGCCGATAATGCAGACACCATTTCTATCAATAGTGTAGGTGCTTATCCATCTGTCCAGAGTACAGATGTTCTTTGTGATGTTTTCAACACAGAAGGTGTTTGTATTGATTCCAAAATGGATTCACAGGTTTTGTCTGCGGAGAGTGCAGGTGTGCTTGCAGATGGTTGTACTGCCGAGAGAGCAGATGCCATCTCTGCTGGTGATGCAGATGTTTTGTCTCACTCTGTTGAGAGTGCAGGCAGTGGTTTTGGTGTTTATGCTGCCAATAGCGCAGAGGAGTCTAATGTTCCTGTAAGGAGTGCAGGAGACTTTGAGAGGGATCATTCTCTTTCATTTGGGGTCGATTCCCAATTAGTTGTTTCATCTGCCAGTGGTGTAGATAATGCATTAGAGATTATTAATGCAATTGTTGACCCAAATCAGGTTGTCTCTCCTGTCTGTGGTACGGATAGTGGGTCAGATGTTGCTGACAATGTTCCAAGTGGTTCCTTTTCTTCTAACAGCAATGAGGTAACTGCTGTTTCATCTGCTAGAAATGCAGATTTTGATGTTATTGTTAACTCTGTCAAGTGTACAGATGATAATTTGTCGATTCCAGGTGTAGAGAGTGGCAAACCTCAATCTGGAGACACAAAAAGTGTCACAATTAAGGTGTACCTCAGATCACCTCCAGAGGTTAATATACCGGATGGGGTAGTTGCTGCAGTGACAAGGTCACAGGCAAAGGGAAAAGCCATTTCTCCGTTGTTGGTGCCACCACAAGATGTTGTAAGCACTGACAGATTAATAGAGTTACAGAAGTCTGATGAGACATTGCAGACTTACTGGCAATATGCAGATGAGGGTGTAGTTCGAGACACCAAAAATGCTTCCATTAGTTTTGTTGTGAAAAAGGGTGTTTTGCACCGTTTTTTTGTCTATGGTAGTGCAGTTGGTTGTTCCTTTGGGGTGTAGGAAAAAGGTTTTGGAAATTGCCCATGACGGACTAATGAGTGGTCACAGGGGCATTAGAAGAACTCATGATAGAGTGATTTCTAACTTCTACTGGCCTGGCGTGAGGGATGATGTCACAAGGTATTGTAGGTCATGTGATCGTTGTCAAAAGACGGTCCAAAAGGGACGACAAGGCAAGGCTCCCCTTGGGAAGATGCCAATTATCAAAATTCCATTCGAGAGAGTTGCAATTGATCTAGTTGGTCCTATTGTCCCTTGTTCAGAGAGAGGACATCGATACATTCTGACAGTTGTGGATTTTGCAACGAGATATCCAGAGGCAGTTGTTCTCAAGCGCATTGATACTATTTCTGTAGCTGAAGGTTTAATAGAAGTGTTTAGTCGGGTTGGTTTTCCTTCGGAAGTTCTATCTGATCGAGGTTCTCAATTTGTGTCACAGATTATGCAGGAAGTTAGTCGGCTCTTGTCTATCAAACAAATTTTCACCAGTCCATATCATCCTATGTGTAATGGGTTAGTAGAGAGGTGGAACGGTACGATGAAGTCTATCCTCAAGAAACTTTGCGCAGAGAATCCAAAGCAATGGGACAGATATCTCCCAGCGGTATTGTTTGCAAATCGCTCCACAGTGCAAGAAAGCACTGGGTATTCTCCTTTCGAACTAGTAATGGGTCAGAAAGTTAGAGGTCCAATGGAAATTCTGAAGGATTTTTGGGTGAGAAAGGATTGTCAAAGTGAGACAAAGACAGTCTATCAGTATGTCTTAGATCTAAAGAAAAGGTTGCAAGACACATGTCGCATTGCACAAGTTGAGTTAAAGAAGGCCCAAGAGACGCAAAAGGTTTATTATGACAAAAAGTCAAAACCAAAGGTACTGAAAGTGGGATCTCAAGTTCTTTTGCTCTTGCCTGTGAAGCAAAATAAGCTTCTGCTTCAGTGGAGAGGTCCTTACAGGGTTGTTCAGAGAATGTCACGTGAGAACTATGTCATTGAAGTTAAGGGAAAGAACAAGGTCTTCCATGTGAATATGTTGAAGGAATATGTAAAGCGAGAATCTGTTGACCATGGTGTCAGTTGTGCAATCATTGTTAAAGATGGCGAGGATGTTGACAAGGAGTTGATCAATGTGGTCTCAATGGGTTATTCAGGCAATTTGACTGATGTAAAAGTGTCGGGGGAATTGAGTGATGACCATAGAAATGAGTTAAGATCACTGTTGGATGAATTCAGTGATGTACTTACGAATATTCCTGGTAGGACTGATATTGAGACTCATCACATTCGGATGATTGGTGATGAACCAGTGAGAGTCAAGCCTCATCCCATTCCGTATGCATTGCGTGATACAATAAAGAAGGAAGTTGCTGAGATGTTGGAGTTAGGCATAATTAGGGAATCTAAATCGCCATACGCTTCTCCTCCGGTAATTGTTGCTAAGCCAGATGGATCAAACCGTTTTTGTGTTAATTACAAAAAACTGAATTCTCAGTCTGTTTTTGATGGAGAACCAATGCCTAATCCAGAGGATATTTTCATTGCCATGAGTGGAAAAAAGTTTAAGTCTAAGATGGATTTGTCAAAAGGGTATTGGCAGATAATGATGTCGCCAGAGTCTATTGAAAAGACTGCTTTTGTGACTCCTGAGGGTGTGTATGAATTTCTTAGGATGCCTTTTGGTCTCATGAATTCGGCTGCTAGCTTTAATCGACTCATGCGGAAAGTTTTGCACGGAGTTTCAGGGGTTGGATGTTTTGTGGATGATGTTGTCATTTTCACTGATACCTGGGAATCTCATTTGTCTGTGCTGAGAGAGGTGTTTCTGAGGTTGAGGAAAGCAGGGTTAACTGTGAAACCATCCAAATGTCAATTGGGGTTTCAAACGATTGAGTTTCTAGGTCACGTTGTCACTAGAGATACTCTTGAACTTAGGAGAGAGAAAGTTAATGAAATTTTGGCTGTCGGAAGGCCACATACAAAGAGGCAAGTAAATTCATTTTTGGCTATGGTCGGATATTATGGGAAATTCATTCCCAGACTCTCTGACATAACGTTCAATCTGAATGAATTAACCAAGAAGGGATTGCCAAATCATGTAGAGTGGAAAGATTCTCACCAATTAGCATTTGATGCTCTAAAAGCTAAGCTTGCGCAAATGCCTATTCTAAGGTTGTTGGATCTAGATAAGCTGGCGTATGTCCAAACTGATGCTTCAGATGTGGGTCTAGGCTGTGCATTATTGCAGCAGCATGATGGTTATTTGCATCCAGTGAGATATCACTGTAGAAAGCTCAACAAGGCTGAGAGAAACTATGCCACAATTGAAAAGGAGTGTCTCACTATTATTTGGGCTATTGATAAGCTTAAAGTAATACTGTACGGCAGGGAATTTGTCTTACTCACAGACCATAAACCTTTGGTATTTCTTAGGGAATCTAATATCAAGAATGCCAGGATTATGAGATGGTCTTTGTTTTTGCAAGACTGGTCGTTCAAGATCCAGTCAATAAGAGGTGTAGACAATCATGTTGCAGACTATCTAAGCAGGGCATGATTTAATTTAACACTTTCCCCAAAACTCTAGAGATGATCTGCTTTGCAGGATCTTTAGAGGGGGGTAATGTCACGGCCAGAGTTTTGGCCTATGGTAAATCAGTATAAACAATTATATTGATACTAATAGCTAGTATGTGGTGTATATAATGGTGGGTTAATATTATGAGGTTTATCAATTAAGTTAGGTGGTTTGATGTTGCATAATTACTGCTCCCTTCAGTTCAGTCAGCTGATTCATGAGTATTGAAATAATGTGATTAAGGGAGACAAGAGGATTAGCAATGTGGGTCGTTATGCGTGCTTGAGTGAATTTCTGAGCCAATGTGGGAGGTCTTGGCTGGTGTCACATGGTCACTTCCAGAATAGATTGCAGAGGAGCAGCATCTTGCTATCTCTCTCTCTCTGATTTTGGTCTTGTGTTTATTCCTGACTCCACCACCTCATAGGTAGAATCCTGCTGTCCTTTTGAGGATCATCATAAGAGGATCTTCTTGTTTGACTTGAAGAGAACCGGCATGTTTGACTGGTCTACAATTTACAACGGAGTCTACAGTTTACATCTTCTTTTTGCCTAGATCAACTTTATCTTTATCAACGTTGGATCAACACATGTGGTTGCAGCAGCAGTACTTGGTTTTCTGACTTATGTGTCTTATGAGACAATTTACTGACTTTATGCGAGTCTAATGCACTTCAACGGTCTAAACCAGTGCTACAAATATCTCTGATACACCGTTGTGTCGACAATATGTAAATATGTAAAGAATAATTCCGGTAATAATAAATTTGTTCTCAAATTTAAATTTGTTGTCAGCATACTGTGAGTAGTGAGAACACCTGGGGACCACATTCCGTAACAGTTTCAACCACAACTGTTAAGTAGATCTAAAATTTTTTATTTATATATTTTTCAACAACAGACCTTGGGACAATATCCGGGGCCTTAGTCTCGAAAGTTTCATTGGCATAACTGCTAACATCACCACGCACGAGCTAAGAAGAGGTGAGCTGAACCAGCCTCCTGAACACCCACGAGCGGGCACCACTGACTGCTGTGAAACTGGGGCCACATTTCACACTCAAAGAGTTGACATATGAATTTCACAGACTTGCTTTGTTAGCATACTTTTTTCTTATAGTGTCATTTTATATTCATGCAGTGGACATATTTATAGAAAATTTAGTATCAACACCTTGCATGTTATTAAATTTACATTCAGTGAATTCACAAAAGAAATTGACCTGGAAACTAGATATTCGTATTATCGCCAAATACAGGTCCACGCACACATGAATGTGTTTCAAGCTGCAATAAAAATACCTAAAAAAATACTATAATTCAAATTTTATCATTTGCAAAATTTCGCTCAAATAGGGTAGTGTCTTTGATATGAAAGTTTAAAAACAAAAGAATTTTCAACTTATTAGCCCTTATTAGAAATATAACTTCATTTTTGATTGTAGTTAGGCATTAAAACGTTGCACTAAATGAAATTTTAACCTGTTAGTGTCCAGCCATGAGAAATCGTACCCATCTTCCCACCATGGCATCAGGTCCACAACCAGATATTGCAACATCATGTTGTTATACCTATGAAGATGAAATAATACCAAGTTTAATTGATTCATATTTATATCCCAATCTCAGCAAGGTTGCACTGGGCCAAAATTTGAGTTATATTGCTTTTGAGCATTCCTGCATGTTTCATATTTTCTTTTTTGCATTGAACAATTTTGATATGAACAAAGAATGTGCAGCTATTGAGATCTGTGAAATCAGCTACCTGGCACTGGCTACTTGGCATTTACTTGAAATATCTTGAAGTCAGCTACCTGGCGCTGGCTACTTGGCATTTACTTGAGTGGCCTTGAAGATAGCTACTTGGCACTGGCTACTTGGCGTTTACTTGAACTTGTCATATGTTAAGAAATAATAAAGCAGCCACAGTAAATTTCATTTCACTTCATTAATGCATTAAATCCTATCTACTTGAGAAAAATCGGCCGAAAGTTGGTTTTTGGCCAACAGCCAACCGACCAACCAACCTACCAAAACTAATTCTAAGGACCCCAGAAACCATAATCAAGCATTAGAACTAAGTTTCATTGCTTCATTTTTGTATACAAGTCCACCGAAGTTTTTTTCAGCCGACAGCCAACCGACCAAGCGACCTACTAAAACTAATTCTAAGGACCCCAGAAACAACATTCAAGCATTAGAACAAAGTTTCATGGCTTCATTTTTGCATACAAGCCCATTTACTTGAGAAAAATCGTATTTACTTGGCCGAAAGTTGGTTTTCAGCCAACAGCCAACCGACCAACCAACCTACCAAAACTTAGTATGGTCAAGTGGTCCGCCCGACGACTGGTCCACAACCAACTGGTCCACTGTCACTTAAGCTCTCTTGTAATCCATGGTGATTACAGTCCTATCTGAGCTGCTCATTGCAATTCATACAGTGCAGTGACACATGGCAACCTTGTGATCAACCATGTGCTTGTAATCATGTGTCAATTGCAATTCAGTTTATGACTGTAATAAGGCCTTCTGTAATCTACTTCACGGGAACTCCTAAAACAACTGGCCAACTTATAGTTACCAGTTGACTTTCTGGCGGGCCAGTTGACTCATATGATATCAATGTGTAACTCAAAATGCTGTTGTTTTTTGGCAAATTTAGATGACATTCCACGCATAACTGCATGTGCAGTCTGAAGTGCATATGCACATTAGTTGATATGTGCAATGTGCCAGTGGTGGCTGCATATGCCATTGTGGCTGCATGTGCCAGTGGCGGCTGCATGTGCCAATTGTACTGCATGTGCCAATGCCAGTTGCATGTGCAATTCCACTGCATGTGCACACATGCATGTCATTTTTTAGGAAATCATATATTCCTCTGAAATTTTGACAGAAGACCTATAAATGGGCTCAAAGATAAATGCATTGCAACATGATTTTGTATGATTATAGTGAAGTACACATAAATAGTAAAATCGTATTTTTTGCAAATTATTTAGGTATATTTCCATAAATATGAAAAAGTTAATTAGTAAAATATGCATATATATAAACTGTATTTATAAACAGAGAGTATCATGGTTTTGGAAGGATAGCAAACTACACAATTTCAGCATAGATATCTATATGCTGAAAAAATAAATTAGGCCTATATATATATATAATTTATTTTTTCCTATTTTCCATTATGATGAAAAAAGTGTGAAATAAATGTCAAAATGTATATTTTTACATCTAAAACATAGCCCTGCCAAATCAGTTCCATTGTTTGATTTTGCGCGTAGCCTCTGAACGGCTGACAGCCAGGGGCGGACTGGGATGAAATAGTGGCCCTGGAAATTTGAGTCACAGCGGCCCAGATGTATCTCTGGGTATTTTTTTTTAATTATTATTATTTTTTCTTTACACCATCGGCCCACCGGGAAACCTCCCGGCCTCCCGGCGGCCCAGTCCGCCCCTGGTGACAGAGGGGGGGGGGGTCAATACGGTCAAAAGTTATGCTTCTGACATTCTGATGTTCGCTTAAATAATCAAATACTAAATTTGGCAAAATTCTTCGGGGCCAGTTGCACTAAAACTCAAATCAAAAGAGGATATTCTTCTAGCTACGGACTATTTCCGTAAAATTTTTTATCTAATAAATTTGTTAATCAGCATAACGAAGCTGCAATGGCAAAGGTCTGGATTCAGACAGATCTTGGTAGCTAGATTAGCTTAGATGGCTGGAACATGTTCAGGGTAACCCCCCCCCCCCCCTTCCAAACTCTCAATGGGGGAGGGAGGGGTGTTGTCGAGGGGGTTCGACCCACCCAACTTAATTGGTCCATGTCCACACATTGCATGGTTCTTAACCAACGCTAGAGGCTGGCAACAGGTATGTCATGCTAGGTGGCAGGTCTGAGTAGTGGCAGATTGCCCCCCCCCCCCCCCCCCCCCTCTTGGCCTAGTATTTACTCATCCCCTCAATACATGTTCAACGCCCCCGTGATTATCTGGACCCTGGCCTGGACAAGCCACGTGCCATTTTCCCGCCAGTGGAACGTGCGAAGTAGCGTCGCCGTCACCATGGCGACGGAACTCTCTGGCGTTGAAAACGCGAAGTGTGGGACACTTCCGGCGAAAGTTCACAACAAACACATCTCAAAAATAGTCATTTTTGGCATTCAAAATTGGAAACACTTCATTTACGAAACATCTTAAATAACTTCTAAGGAGTTGGGGATCTTCCTGTGGCAATGTCATGCCGTTTAATTTAGCGCGAAGACGGTCAACAAGAAAAACATGCCCAATGGCAATAGCAATGGCAATGCCCGACCACCAGCAGGTAAACTTCCCCGAATTATCACCATATATGATCACTGTAGATAGGCTAAGATAGCTACTGTAGACTAGTATTTTACGTGAACTGTTGGTTTGTTTAAGGGCACGTGTTAACGTGTTGTAAATAAAGTTGTGATAAATGTATACGGCCAGTGGCGGGACCAGGTTTTTTTTTTTTTTTGGGGGGGGGGGGGGGGGGGGTGGGCAACAAAATTATGATTTCCCCAAAGTCGCTACATGTACATTTCCCAATTTTTCCCTTCCCCAAAATTTCCCCTTTTTTTCCCGAGGGGACATGTTGTCCCCCATTAGTCTCGCCACTGTACACGGGTGTGATATAACAAACTATAGTAAAGTTAGAATTTACGTACAGTACATTGTACAGTTTAATGCAGAATACAGATGCCACTCATTCAGAGTCAGTCTCACTTGGTTGCCGCTGTTGCACTCCTCTTCGTCTCACTCTTAAGAGAACCAGAATTAATTTTTAACATTTAAATTAAAATTGGTTGGAAAGGACCAACTCACTCATTCACAACCCCGAAACTGGGCATCTGTGATAATTAGATGAAAAATATATCTGCAGTAAATCTCTAAACCTAAATTATTTCATTTTAGAACCACAACTTGGGCACCTCAGTCCTGCACCGTTAAGTACTAGTAAGCCCTAGGGGAAGTGAAATAGGCCTTTGCATGAAAATATGTTGTCGACAGTGTTTCTTTGTTTTCACATTTGAATATCTACGTATATTGTATAAATGGACAGCAATTCCGCTTTCTTTTTATTTTCTCTGTTATTTTAGTAATTCTTGTTTGTTCAGACGCTGTATTGAGAATTACTCTGCGTCCAAGAATTATATCCATATATACTATGTAATAAAATACTGAGCATTTCTTTGCTTGCATGCAAATGATTCTTGACCCCATTAAGAATGGAAGTCGTACACAGGCTAAATCTGGCAGCCGCAACTTGGCAGCCATTCTGTTTGTCTGGGCAGCAATGCCACGCGGAGTGCTTAGAAACCGACAAACTTGTCAGGTGTGAGGAAAGTGAGTCAGCATCTTCTCTGTCGCTCGTTGTGTTGCTAGGCTTGTCAATTCTCCTTATCTCAAGGAGTAATAGGAATAATACTGACGTACAGGGGGATCGAAGAGTACGAGTGTTTCATTAATACAATGATTGTGTTATTGTGCTGGATTTGCCATACCAGAAAAGAAATGCCTTTGTTTTTGGAGGATTATGAAAGTCGCAAAAACTCAGATGGATCATCTTCTATCCTCCTTTCGTTGAGACATTTGGAAGGCTCCATTTGATTCTGAAAACGATATGGCACGAGTGAAAAAGCAAAGTAACAGTTCTACAAGACTAGATTCAAAATTGTTTAGAGAACTGACACGTTCTGAATCAGTTCTTGATGGAATAGATACTCACCAACTAAGTTCAAGGTTTAATATAGGTAGGTTGTGAATCTTGTGATAATGGTTTCATTTGATGGTATAATTGTGATTGGTTATACATATGTACAGCTGTAAAAAATTGATCAAATGTTGATTTGCATTTGGTAACTTGGGAGTTTGTATTATAGTGTTTCACGTTGTTTCAGCACCACGGAAACTTAGCTGGTCAGCGTGTATACAATTATGGTTAATACTGAAGTTAGGCCTGATAATGAAATGACCAATAAGACAAGGGAGTCCGCACCATGTTGTTTGTGCATTGTTTTCTTAACTTCTTTTTTTTTCAATACAAGTTAGTTAGTTGGCAAGGCAGAGTTGAGATCTCTATAGCTTACTCACCGCCATCCCGCAACTAATCTTTTGTGATGAATTATAAATGACAAAGTTCTTGTTCCTGCTTAATGAGGGTATGAATAATTCCTAACATTCATGAGATAAATCACTTTATTAAATTGGACGTGGTCAGATTTCTTCTTCTTGAGAAGATGCTGCACGAAGAGAATTAAGACATTTTAATTGCAATAATTTGTACATGCTGGATGAATTATATGTCGTAGTCCTCAGGCATCAGGAACCTGAATGGTCTGTGTTGAGTAGGTGAATGTGTACTAAGTATTAAAAAAAGGGGTGGACTACAAATCTCATCATCACATCTGCCTCTTGCAGCTGGACAAAATTATTCTTGTGACTTGTCAGCATTACTGAGGTTGCCCTCGGACTGGCGCACTACTCTGGCAAAAGATGCTGAGGTCTGGACCTCCGTGACCTCATAGCTGTCCATTAAACTTAGAAAAACTTTTCTTTTTTTTTTTTAAACTGATTTGAAGACAGCTAGAGGATTGAATACCTACATTATCTAAATGGACAGCAATTCCGCTTTCTTTTTATTCTCTCTTATTCTCTCCCTCTTCGTACTTGACTTCTGAGAAAAATTTGCCAGCATCAGTACTACTGAAATGCAAAATGTCTCCGCTTGGTTCACCTGGTATTCTTTTCAAAATCAGATTGTTTTGTTCGCATAGTGAAATAATTAACCAAGATCACTAGATTATACAATTGCAATGAAAAGAAGTTAGTGAAACATTTGATGTGATTTAATTCATGTTTTTCTAGCTTATTGAGGCTAATGAAATTATGAAACAAAGCAGTCATTTAGCCAGTCAATATTGTCAAAATGATCACGTTGTAATGTTGTCAAGTTGCTTTGATAGTCTATGTGTTCATCAGGTTTATTAATGCAAAGTGAAAGAAAGGAAAGTCCAATATAGTGACTAATGTATAGATCTATAGATGTATATTATGTGAGAGTTTTGTTTGATTGGGTAATGTATCATTGTATTGATTTTACTCTACTTATCATTTTAGGTTTAAAAGTTAAGAAATCCCATACATGCGAAACTCCTTCCAAGACCTCACATAAAATTCATAAATCATCAAATAACACATCATCATCATCTGCTTTGTGCTCAAACACTACACAATGTCGACCACCTCTGAACACAGATCCCACATTTTGTCAATCGAAAGTTTTGTCCTCTCCGAAACCAAGTTGCCGTGATCCTCCAATACGTTTGTTTAGAGTACCACAACCCCATAGTTTACCCTCACCTGTTATAAGATCGCTTAGGTCACCAAACGCCGACTCAGATGCTTCTTCGAAATCAAACACAACACAACATGGGTTCCGTCACAATCAATCACCAGCGCCGGTCAAATTTCCCGTTCCAACACAATCCAGTACTTCAGTACCAAAAAAAGAATTTGCGGAAGATACTGACTGCAGTCTCTGCTATTACCATTGGGTTTCTGCCCTCCAGAATTCTTACGTGAACCTGTACAAGAAATCACTGCAAAAACAGGCGTCACCTAGTGTACATACCAGATCTCATAGTTATAACAAACCTTCGTCAAATGTAACCTTACATAGCCCAGCGACTATTTCTAAAACGAAACCATCACATCCTGTTCCTGATTCTCCACCATATTGTTATACAACGACATCTCATCCATTAACAAGAAATCAATCAACTGAAAGAACAAGCTTAGCACCCACTTCAAGTGAGACATGTCGTTCAGTAGCAAGGCTTCCAAGGTCAGATCCTAAACCAAAGTTCAAACTAACTCATCAGACATCCAGTAGTACCAAGGTAACCACATCTTCTGATAGCGTCCTGAGTGAGCATGCTACAGATGGTAACACTAAGGCTGTGCAAGTATCAAACAAAGCTTCATCTTGCCCAAAAAGTGATTTACATCCAGAAAAATCAACTTTAGCTGCTCATCTCATAGGACAAAGTGATCTTCATTTGCAACGTAATTTACGAAGCATGCGGAGCAATTCATACGAGCAAACGAATAAACGGGGATCAGCACCAGTTCTAAAACTTCACTCTTTGTATCATCAAATCATAAAAAGCAAGTGCATCCATTGTGAAAGCTCCGAACATTACGACAAGTTCAAACTCCGGAAACCGACAGTTGCTGATGAATGTACACAGCCTAACACTAGGTCTGGAGGAAAGAAGTCATCCATGTGCCTGTCCAGGTCTCAGCCATCTGTACAAAAGGGGAATGGCATGAAACGGAAGAAATCATGGAGGAAAAATACTTCAGTCAGTGGACAAAGTTATGGCAGTAGTTCATCAAGTTGTGTTGTTAAGAAAAGGACCAATCAGAAAATTAGGTACAGAAAGAAAACGATTAGAAAAAAAAAGCGAAAACAAGATCAAGGTCAAAAATGTGTTTGGAAGAGAAAGAAAAGAAAACTTTCAAAAGGTAGTGCCAAAAATTGTGTCCTTTTTTATTTATTTATTTTTTCATCTTTTATTTCAGAATGTGGCGAGTTTACTTTTATGCAAAACACTTGGGGTTAAAACCTGATGTATAAGTGACGGTCTGATAAATGACCAGGAATCAGGTGTAAAAGCAGAGATGCATAACGTCAATTCTATGCATAGTGCCACTAAATGAAAAGAATGTGTTGATGGACACATAAAATTTAGTTCATCTTCACAAGCCTGCTGTCACGATGGATTTAATTTTACTGTTGATGATATCAGGTGACATCCATAAAGATTATGTTTATCATTTAACCTGTTTTTAAACCTTGGCTCATTTGCTTATTGTGTGATTTAAAATTGCTAAAACATTTTTGGATGATTTGTTTGTGCTAATTAGTAATAATATTCTTGCATGATGTCATGTAAATGTTGGGACCATTGCTGGTGGTGCATGCATGTTTCTAAATAGAAAATTTATGACTTATCATGAACAATGCATTAACTGATTTGGCACAACTGGCCATCCATGCCTCAGGTAGATGTTCATAAAATCAATGTTGCTAAGGCAGCTAGGCAGCCATCCGTTGTGGTCTAAGCCATTGAACAGTTAATTGGGTTCAACTATTGACCGTGATGATAGTTGCTGGCAGTGATGTTGTAGTAGCATCCATGATATGTGTGTAAAAACAAGAACTATTCAGAATGATCCGTCACTGTGCCTGACAGCATTTTGTAAACAGTAAGTTTTTATCCAGAATATCTTGAATTGTTGCTGTCAAGGTCTCATTGTCATTTGTGCAATATTGTTATAAATATGTGTGACTTTTTGTCTATGTAGTATCAATTATAGATCTAAAGGTGTTGTAGATTGTGAATGTATCTGCATAGAATAACTTCATACAAAAGGCAGGATTAGTTAGTGAGAGTGTTGTAAAGTATATTACATTTAAATCTTGTATAAATATGTGAACTCTCTTAGTTGTATTGAATTAATAAGCTTAACGTTCATTTAACTTGATAATCTGTGCTCTATTTATACCAGGGGGTCTGCCGAGACGTGCCAAATCAACATATTCACGTCCCAATCACCCACAAATCAGAACCTACCGAACCAACATGCCGTCGGCCAGCGTCCACAAAATCCACTCGGACACTTCCCTGGAGAATAGTATCAGAAACCTTGCCATTTCTTCAAGTTCTTCTGCCATCTCATCCAAGTCCCATGTCCCTAGGTTTGTTATTGACTATTCAATTCAATAAGTTTTTATTGTAAAATGAGCATGGAAATTTCAGTATAACCTTAGGTATGGTGCCTGAGATTCATAGCTTCTTTGACATGTTTTGAAATAGATTTCAGTGTCTTTATTACATCTAGAAGACTTGAAAATGTTCATTTTAGTCTTCTGATCATGTTAACTGGTTAAAGACTTGACCATCGGATTGCCGATAACATAATTGCCTTTGATTAAAATAATTTTGTGCAAAGCTTTGTTTGCGCTCAAAGGTATATGTTAAAAATGACATGACATCCAACTGGAATATATTCTAACTAATGCAAGACTCTGAAGTGTATATTACACCTGATCAAAGACTGTATGATGCAAAATGCTTGGAGATAAAATGATATTGCATTCTCAGACCATCCTGATGGTTTGTTTGCAATATCTTCATGTTAATTTATTAATTTTCAGTCGGAAACACAGTTCGGCAGGAGGGGGCAAAACATTCCTCAGTGAGTTGGCGAGACAAATTAGCAGCAAAGCCATCAAGAACATCGTAGTGATGGCTGGAGCAGGGATTTCAACGGCCAGTGGAATCCCTGATTTCAGGTGATAAATTCATTGATGTGAACAAGTTGTCTTAACATACAACATATAATATATGTCAGTAGCATTAAGACACATGTATCAACTCATGATTTTGAGATTGTCAATACAAATTATATATATATTATATTAAAACTCACTGTTCTTCTGTAAAACCACACTGATGTCAGCTGATTAATGAAATGTGAAATTAGGATGCACTTGTGTGAACGTTTTTCATGTGACATTTCATGTTAGGACCAAGTGCTATTTAAAGATGGCGGGACAGGCTTTCACCACTAAAAATTCACCAGTACACTGCAGCACTTGTTATAACTGTTGTACCATTTGTGCTGTTATAATGCTGGTAAAAAGCTATGATTCACTGTTTGTAAATTGGGTATTTAAACTTGAATTTTTAAACATAGTATGTGATTTGAATATGATTCTGTCTTTCAGATCCCCTGGCACAGGGCTGTATGACAACCTGCAGAAATACAACATACCATACCCGCAAGCTATTTTTGACATAGACTATTTTGAAACAAACCCAAAGCCTTTCTATACTTTAGCCAAAGAACTTTATCCTACGGGACGATATCGGCCGAATTACATTCATTATTTCTTGCGGCTACTTCACGAAAAAGGAATTTTGCTTAGACTCTACACGCAAAACATTGATGGTTTGGAAAAAAGTAAGTTATTCATATTTGAATAATCGCTATAGACTATTATTTGTTGACCTCTAGCCACCATGGCATAGTTTAAAGTGGAAAAAGTGCAGTATAGCGACCCAAATTATTGACCTTATTTAGCGAGCCTCGTTGCCCGGCCTATGATGTAAAGTGCTTGAGTTCAATGAGTGACGTCACGAACAAATGGCAGTGGTGAGGCAAGAACGCAGTTTATCAGAGTTTATTTTTTAAACCCCCTGCTACCCTCAACAAATGTATTCTTATTGTCTCCAAGAATGTAATTTGGTACAAAATCGGCATATTTTCATATTTCGTGGACGCCAAATATGGGCATGAATTATGGTCCGCTATACTGCACTAAACCCTTTAAAGTATTCATTGGCCTAGGTTCAAATTTGGCATCAAACTGATGGCTTATTGTACTAAGTATGCATGGTACATAAATGGTACATAAATGCCAAAGATTTGGTCAATCATGTGTAAAACTGATGTAGATCCACTGGCTGCCATATCATCATTTTGTCTACTCCTAGCAGCTCATCAAAGCGGTATTGGAGAAATCCTTTTGTAACAGATTAGAAATAAAAATAAAATTAATGTTCAATGGAGTGCAGAAAGTCAATAAAATATCAATAGATGATCATTATGAATAATACGATTAAAATTTGTCTGCACAGTGGCTGGTTTACCGCCAGAAAAACTGGTCGAGGCTCATGGGACGTTCACATTGGCTTCTTGCGTTCGTTGTAAACAAAGCCATTCTCCGGAGGATGTCAAGGTAAAGTTGCTCGAACTGATCAATATTCTAGATTCATTCATGCAATGCTAATGATATTGCGGAATGCTGCTATTTCTTAGCAACAGATCTGGATAATTCATTACCTTCAAAGAATAAGTACAGGATGAATAGTTTGCGAAAGATATAAATGATACCTAGTCAGTTATTATTATGTATGATTTCAGGTATAACATTACATTAGCTTACATTATTGTTATCATATTGATATAATACAACATACTCAGATATGTTTATTTTTTATAACATATCAAATCATTTCGAAATATATTATGTGATAACTGTTAAGTGGTCCTTCTATTTAAAAATGGTGGTGACTTTACTGTGTCAACAAATTTTTCGTAATATTTTTCAGGACTGCACATTCCACAACAGATTACCCCGTTGTAAGAAAGCTGGTTGTTATGTAAGTAAAATTAATTTAAATGCTTTGTTTAATTCATTATCAGTGTAATACAGTGAGTATATATGTGTCTTAGTATAATTAGTATGTCACCTTCATCAGATGAGAACTTAAACTTCTGCTTTAAAATTCGTTGTGAAGATGTGGAATTTTTGTGGATATTTACAGGGTCTGGTGAAGCCAGATATTGTCTTTTTCGGTGAAAATCTTCCACGTAGATTCTACTACTACCTTCGAGACTTTCCTCAGGCTGACTTATTGATAGTAATGGGGACATCTTTAGAGGTTTGTCGAAAAAATCTTTTATTTTTTTATATTACAAGAAACTTCTTTATATTGGTTCTGGACACAGTTGACTGTTAAAGCTCTCAATTATCACATACTTTTTACAACATTAGGTGGAGCCTTTTGCCAACATAGTAGACTCAACCCGGATGTATATTCCCCGGATACTGTTCAACCGAGAGGCTGTGGGACCGTTTGAGAGGAAGAGAAAAATGAACGATACTGTAGTTGCAGGTATTTAGACTTTTTTAAATAAAATAATTGAAGCTTTCTATATTTGTAACATTTTATGCTAGTGGAACTTTGCCATTCAGACCACCCTTGGTGTCAATTTTACTGGTCTAAATGAAAAAGAGGTCTCAAATACATACTACACAACATAAATATCCAATTGGGTCCAAAAATAGTTGGTGTTAATGGTGAGGTGTTCTAAATATTTAATGTTTGCATGATTTTAGAACACTGTAGAATGACCCTCAGAAAATTGTTAATAATTTATTTTTAACATGCTGAATTTACCAATGTTGTTGCAGCGACTGACTTGGATAACTCTATATGGATTACAGGTTACAATTTATTGTGACGTTTACGAAAAATTATCACTGACTCGTTTGGTTAAATTTAAGAATCACATACAACAACTTTACGGAGTACTCCGTTTAAGTGAAGAGCATTTATTTCTTCTGGCATGTTTAGGATTATAATTAATTCTTTGAAGAAATATGTTTTTGCAGGATTAGTATGTCTGATAATCACATGTGCATGACAGGATTCCTATTTCTTAACTGATTTCACCCAACTTGACCATATTTTGTCACCAGATGTAAACAGCATGAGATCATTCAAGGAAAGCATTTTTCTGCTCTGCTTCAATCATGGATGGCTCACAATATTTGAACTTTTTTGTTTATGTAATGCATTATGATAACATTGATAGGTGTGTGATGCATTTTGAGTCATTTTGTATGGGCTGTCGCTCACTGAGGCCCTGGCACTAGTTGTGGGACTCACCCATCATTTGAAGGCTATATCATCAGAAGTGAAACCTTTATAATATCACGTCATAATGTTTTAATATCATCACATCATTTTGTTTCATTGGTCTGTTCAAATCATTAAAAAAGTGTAATCTTCTTTAAAATGTATGCTATATAAGCTATGACATATTTGCAGCCTTGAATGCCTTGTTAAATTTAAATTTTCTGCTATCTGCTGTAGGTGATCTTATTCAAGAAGTGAAAGCATTTGTCAAATTGCTTGGGTGGTCAGGAGACCTGGAGAAATTAATTACGGAAGAAAAGAAGAGGTTGGAGGTAATGTAATATTGTAAATTTTAGTGCATTTCTATTCAATGGCATGAAAGTTGTTTGTTATGGGGATTTTCCAAAGAAAATATATTAAAATTTCCATCTTTGAATTTTTAGGTTTAATGTAGCTTAACATTAGCAAATTCCCAAATAGCAAATAAATTCAAAATCAAATAAGTAATGTCACCAAACAAATTGGCTACGGAGCCAAGGAGATCAACCAAAAAGTTTTTATGGAGTTTGTATTTGCAAGATGTTAGTACATATGTAATACTATAATCTGATGCAAATAACTGCCAAAATGTCGTTGTGATTTAGTTTGTCAATCGTCTGTTTTTTCAGAGTTTGGCTGATTTAGAAGAAGGGATTTCACCAGAAGAAATAGCACACAATCAATCTCTTGCTCGTCTATCGTCTGCATCTGACACAAAATCAACGGTCAGCTTGGACCCTGTGGACAATACAGACAGTAGTAGCCAGTCAGAATCTCAGTCATCTAGCAGTTCAGATGTCAGAAAAGTGAAACATAAAGCTAGGAATAGTGAGCATAAAGCTAGAAATAACGTTCGTAGTAATGTTACAAAACTTCGTACTAACAGTCAATCAAGATTTAACACATCTACAAAACCAGGAGCGAGTACAGCCAAGAGACCTGATCCACAAATAAGGAGATTTGGTCATTCTGGTCTCAACAGGGCTACCCAGAGTCGACAAACTATCAGTGCACAACCTCATAATTCACGATCATCACATATGAATACAAACAGGAACATGCCTGGTCTACCAGGCAGAAAATTTAATACATTACCCAGGATCTCATACGCACACCGGACTAAGACATCTGCGAAAACAAAACGTACAAAAGATAATAATACTTCGGAAGAAAGCAGCTCAGAAGATTCGTCCGAAGAGGATGATAGTTCTGCCTGTGATGAATAATTAATGACCCAATTGAGTGATAACTGTGATTTTAAATTACAATGATGATATTGTATTATTTAACATGGAATTGCTTCAAGTATACATACAATCAAGTATACATACAATAAAAATCAGCATTATGACTGAAATCACTGTTTCAAACATCCACTGAACAGTTGTTGAACTTAACTCACTATGATAGATTTCATGCTCTGTGATATGTATTTCATGTATCTGTATTGAGTTAGTCTTTCTTACTGTTTGGTGTTAATTCACTTGATCTCAGCCATGTGCGCTTGTGAAAAGAGATAATCATTGCAAAAAAATTTAGCCATTTTGGAAAAATTTTACTTCCTTTTGTTTATATTTTCCATTTGGATTGTTATTAATGGAAATATCCATGAATAAACTATTTAGTTTATTTTACCCGCAATGTAACTCTAGGCATTTATAACGAGAGATGATATATATAAACAATTTTGCTGATTATTGTTGGTTGCTAAAAAAAATGGCGTTCTTGTTCAAATTGTTTCTTAATTCCTGAGTTAATCAGAAAAGGCTTTGCATGAAGTCATGTGATTTCCATCTAATAGATCTTTTATTGCCCTTATAATAACACTTGCAAAATGCAGTTCAACTAATGCTATTTTGTATTTGTAGAGCACAATGATAATCATTTTGTGTATTCTGTTTATTTGAAAATGCTTTGCCACAATAGCATGTGATTTTCATCTATTTAATCTGAACTGCCATATTATGTTGGCTTGCTCAGTCGCAGCAGCTTGATCATGGTATATTTACCAACCAACTTTTCTGAGTCCGCATCCTTGTATAACCTCTACTTTCGCTGGACTTCCCATGAGACATTGAATTTAATATTGGGTACTGTGCAGTCAGTGTTTATATGCTGAAGCAAGTAAAAGATGAGAATTCCGGTTTGTGTGCCACGGGCAATAGGGTTTATTGGAAATATTTTGAAAATCTTGTTAAGTATAACCGAGTGCTCAAGAATAAGCTATATCTGTCGACCATCCTGATTTCAAATCTACTTATGGAAGAAATACTGTTCATTCTATCTTTGGGTTAGTTGGTAGTGAAATATTGCTAGATCTTGGTAAAATTAGGCTGCCAATGGATAGAGGGTTGGCATTGATTTAAGAAGTTCTCAATAATCCACAATGTAATGTCTGAATTAAATGCTTCTGGCAAAATATTAATATTATCAAAAATACCTGAGGCAGGTTCTGAACAACTTTATTGTGTTTAAATTGTGAGATGAAATCTGATGCTTTCTGAGAAAAAGTCTTACCATTACCAGAATTGGTGATACGGTTATATATTTCCTGATTCAAGTTCAATGGTTTTTCGAGTTACATCCTCCATGGAGCTGAGGAGTTTAACCTCTGTGTGACTCTCAAGTGATGTTAATATCATTGATAGTGTTGGTTCAGAGAAATACCTGTGAAAGATCTGTGATATCAAAAGCCAATGCCGGTATTCCAAATGTAACGCCGGAGCTTTAAATATCGAAGTAGTCCTCTGCAGAGAACATCTTTGAACTATCTTCAGTTGCGGTTTGATTGGCTTTTCCATCTGACTTATTGGCTGAAACAAATGGAATATTGCTTCATTTCTTGAGAATTCATTTCCTGAAGAAGCCAAAATGACACCGTCTTGTATACTTTATTTACTAATGAAATAATTTTGATTCCATTTGTTATCTTTTGCTCCCCACTCCTAACCATGGTGGTGCTGTTGCAAAGTCCCTCTGTTTAAGATGACTTCTAACGTTTGCTCGATGCTACTTACAAACAATTATCTTATTACATTGGCCAGACAATTTATTTTAAATAGTCAATTTGATGTTAAAATTTGAACTGGAAAACAGTTTTCTAGATGGAACCAGCAAGACATGGATTAATTATCTAATCAGTTTATTGTTACATCTTAATCTAATTAGAGGACAATAAATGTTATTGCTTACTGTCTATTGATAACTTGATGCCATGATGTCTGCAGCAACGACAATGTTTCTCAGTCGTCCAATTTGGAATGTCATATCCCGTTTTCTCGCTAGTTGGCCTCACCTGTATGATAAAGTGGCAAGTTAAGAAATGTGCTGGCTATGAGCTGTTCAATTATTGCCTCTCATTTTCAACCCAGAATTTCTTTCCTCTGTATCCCTGTAAGTCTAATGACAAAATTCATCTCGAGCACTGTTCAACCTAATCTTGGGAATGCCTGGTGCCTGTAGGACATCCTGAAGGAAGGAGGTACTTTTGGCTAAGAATGGGTCATACTGGCATGGTTAACCCACTCTTACCGCCTGCAAGGAGAGCCTCTGCAGTGGGACCTTAAAGTTCTGCGGAACACATTTTGATGAAATGTGCGGACCTGATCATTGTCAGATATAGATTTTATATGGCTCACTCTAATAAGGACCTATTGCAAACATTGCCCCCGCTGTAATTTTAAACTGTCTAAAAGCTCACGATACTTACATTAGACCTTTGCATGTCAGCGTAAAACTGATTTTCAGGTTGCTTCTTTGAATCACTAATGCAAGATTCCAGTTGTGACACACCATCATTTGATAATTCTACACCTTGGCCTGGATTAGATGGTATGGAATCACTTGGCAGGAGATTAACACTGGTAGCTGCTTCCTCCATTACAAACTCCAGTATGTCATTCAGAAGGTCATTTGTTGAGTGAGCCCAGTCTGGGCGAATTGCATCACTAGTACTGGTAGAAGTTGATGTGGCATTGTCTATGTTCCACAATTTGTTGCTGATAGCACCATCGGGTGTCTTGTCATGTAATGAAGAATAATCTAGATGACCTGCTTCACTGTTGGTTAATGTGGCATTGTTTATATCGTCTGAGAGATTAATATCATGGGCATCAATGTCTACGTTCCTGCATTTGTTGCTGATGACATCATCATGTTTCTGTTCTCTTGATGCATTTGATAATCGTGCAAGCAGAGGAATTGAATTTGTGATATCAGATAAATTAAATGAAGACGTTAGCAGAAAATCTTTGCCACTAGCGACTGTATTTAGTGCATGGTTTTGTTTATATAGTGAGAGTTTGCTGTCAGTAATCACATTTAGCACTTGGTTTTGTGTGTGTAATGCGAGTTCACTGTCACCAATAGTATTTAGCACTTGATTTTGTGTATTCAATGATAGTTCGCTGTCAGTAAACACATTTAGCACTTGGTTTTGTGTGTGTAATGAAAGTTCACTGTCGCCTATAGTATTGTGCACTTGGTTTTGTGTATTCAATGATAGTTCGCTGTCATTAATCACATTTAGCACTTGGTTTTGTGTGTGTAATGAGAGTTCACTGTCGCCAATAGTATTGTGCACTTGGTTTTGTTTATTCAATGATAGTTTGCTGTTAGTAATAGTACTTAGTGCTTGGTTTGGTGAATTGATTTTGTCAACATCAGAGTCAAATGTTGGCGAAGATACTGATGCTATTGGACTGAGCATCAGTTCATTGTTGGAGTTCCATACTGTATCATCCGCAGAACTAACAGAGGCATCACTAGCATAACTACTATAAAGAATACTATTATCTAAATATATGGCCTCTAGATCATTTGGAAACTCGTCTTTCCATGCAAAACCTGGGTTGCTGCAGTCATACAATGAATTGTAGTCATGAAATGGTTGGGTTGTAGAGTCATCGCTTACTGGTAATACATCTGTGTTGGGTGGTCTGCTGACAGCATTGTCTATTATTAATTCTTCAGATGCATCTGGCAAATTAGCTGAAGTATCCTGAAGATTTTCGTGTGATAAATCTTCTGGTCTATTTCTTCGCCAAGGTTTCCTTGCTGCAGAAAACAAAATAGGAGAATATTATACAATTATTGCACAGTGACGAGTGCAATATCTGTTTTTATCTGTTCCATAAAAACAGATATTGCCCAAGACACTGCAGTAATTGTTATATTAAATGGCCTTTCAATATATATAAGAAAAAAGGCTGTTTTGAGTACAGTTAACAGTGTGTATAGTCCTCTGAAACCTTGATTATTTAACAAGGCAGAGAAATCCAGAGCCTATTTTACTCAATCATCAATTTCATTCATAATTTTTTACACTTTTAATCATTATTTATGCATATATATATGATGGCAGCCCACAACAATATTAAATTCTTTTTTTTTTTTTCTGTTTTGAGCAACTGAACAAAGCGTACGTTTAATCAAAGAGGTTGTTCACCTTTAACGAAAGCAATCCCAATTGCCTGTAACGCAAAATGCGATAAATAAAATTTTATTGATACAGTGTAATTGCCCTTTATTCACTTACGTATGAAGGTATAATAATTTGTTTATACTTATGAAATACCCATTCCGCCACTTAAAATGTACCATGCAATATAGCCGTGCAATATAGGAAAATATTGCACGGCTCTCAGCCAATCAGAAGTCAGGATTTTCGCTAGCCATATAATATACTGAAGTATTGCACAGGCAGATAATTATGATAATAAATAAGTCAAGATTCACCAAAAACTTGCCATCTTTGGACATTCCAACAGATAAACATTTCCTGTATCTGCAGTTACGACAGTCTTTCCTGGTCTTCAAAGTCACTGTGCAAGTTCCACCTTTTTTGCAGGGAGATAGTTTCTCTGTCACAGACCGGCGAAAGAAATTCTGAAAATAAAAATGGACGGAAAAAGTGCAGTAAAGCGGTCCTTGATTTATGACCATATTTAACGAGCCTTTTTGCAGGCCTATGACGTAAAAGTGCTTGAAATCTCTTTATGACGTCACAAACTAATTTCTTATGACGGCGGTTTTCATATTCATGGTAAAGACAGAGTTTATTTTTGCTTTTTCTAGGGGCCTACTGCCCCCAAACCCCCCCGCTACTTTACACAAAATTTTATTCTAATTATGCTAGAATTTCAATCTTGTGACATATTTGATGAAACTTAATTTTTAATGGATGCTAAATATGGACATAGATTTGGGTCCGCTATACTGCACAAAACCCAAATGGACACCCTTGGTCCTAATTCTAAGTGTGATTACTTCACATGTTGCTATGCAAGTTGTCCCTGCAATACATACTAAAAGTAGCATCAACTCCAACAAATCCAACATATGATAAAGTCTTTCATCCAAAGTACATGCATCATTATGAATCTCGTCCAAAAGCCATTTGACCACTGGGATTAAGGATGAAACTATCTTGATGCTGCAAAAATAGATACTACAATCATTGCCGTGACAGAAGTACCATGGATTCTCCCAGTTCCCAAAGTTATACTGGATTTGGCAGAACTTAAGAAAAGTGAAACCAATCCTGTAGACTATCAAAACCATTATACTATTAGGTTTAAATACAAATTGTTTAAGTTTTTATACACAGATGGCTCAAAAATGAAAAGTCGAGTAGCCTGTGCAGTCACCTCGTATAACACCATTATTACTGAATGTCGCCTTCCAGATAACTGCTCAGTATATACTGCAGAGTTAACAGCAATTTACCTAGCTTTAAAGATCATAGAAGACTCAGAATCAAATCGTTATGTTATCTGTTCTGATTCCAAATCTACTCTCCAAGCAATCCAAAATAAACTTAGTAACCCTGGGATCTTAGATGTTTTTTATTAAGTATTTCCATCTTCACAAATTCAAAGATATTGTATTTTGTTGGATTCCTGGACATGCGGGCATTCAAGGGAATGAAAAAGCAGGCCGGGCATTGTATTCCATACACTGATTTTAAAATAAATATAAAATCTTTTATCATTTCTTACTGGCAAAGACTGTGGAATGAATATAATAAGAATAGGTTGCATTCAATTTTACCTTGCGTTCAAAATAAAATACAAAGCAGGTTCAATACTCACAAAGATCAAGGAAGATATCACAGATGCCTTATAGGACATTCAAGACTTACGCATTCACATCTTCAAGTCAATGAACCGGCACCAGTATGCCTGAGTTGTCAGTGCCCCTTACAGTCAAACATATTTTATTAGATTGCATCCACTTACAACGCCTTAGAAGACCTTTGTTTCAAGCTACTACCTTACAACATCTCTTTGCAAGATATCCAACTCAGACAATTATTGAATTTTTACATGTTTCAGGTTTCTACTACCAAATATAAATAACTAATTTTAACCTAGAGAGCCTCTATATAGCCCAATCAGGTGCTGATGAGGCGTTAAACAATAACACACACACACACACACACACACACACACACACACACACACACACACACTACTGCATAGATTTTCAGTCATTATCCTTTGATTTAGATTCTTACCTTGCAACCTTCACAAGTCACAGCTCCAAAATGAAATCCATTTGCAATATCTCCACAAATCCAGCAAAGCTCCTGTCCTTCTTGTGGAATTGCCTGTTCAGGGAGTTCACAGAAGACAACGTTTTTACCAAATAAACTGATCAGATAGAGATTTCCGATACATTTTCCTCTGAATTCCAGGGTAGCTGGGAACCCTGCTCTAAAATAAGTGTGACTTTTAACAGATGCATCTGCTGTGTTTGGGTATTAATTTGAATTTTGGTGCCTGAACATTACCTTTCCTTGTTATTCCAGCTGCTAAGCACTTCTGATAGCGACAAGACTGGCATATGCGGATGTTGTAATGGTCGAAGTCACATGCAAATCTGAGTCCTTTAGGTCTACGACGTGTGCACCGCAGAAAGAACAACTGGAAATATACATAATTTGGGCATGAACTACTCTGGGCCATCCATGAGGTGACCTTACACTCAATGACCAACACACAGCATCATATTTAGCTGTTATGTCTATGAAGCAGTATAATCTCATACTAAATATGAGTGGCTTAATTAGTGTTTATAATTAACTGCCTTGCTGAGTTCACTATTTCTCTATAAGATAAATAAATTTCGCCAAGAATTTAATTTTTCGTGCCATCAAAAACCAATATGTAAACAAACCAAGTGATGATGTCACAATAGGTTATGATGCCATTTCCATTGTATGTCCAATGTTTTAGTCTTGATTTCTTTCAATGTATTATTTATTTTTTGTAATTAACGCCTGATAGATTCATCAGCAGATTAGCTTACACATATTTAGTGTGCCTTGATTAAATAAGGTGATTGTCAATCATTTGATGAAGTTTTAGAAAATATGTCTCTGGCGACCTTCCTTGAAGGTCCTGATACATCAAATGGGTGGTTAGCTTGGGAGTTCTGAGCCTCTATGTGGCAAGAGTGGTAACCCTAGATCTAAGTTCCAACCATAGAGGCAGTCCATTATGGTTTGGAAGGTCTTCACTAAAATTTCATTGAGCAAAATATAAATAGATAGGTTCAAGTTTCTTTGTTAGAAAAAAAAAAAAAGTCTTACTTTGCATGGTAAACAAACGATGGCATTGCAGTACGTCCCTGCTGCCTCTTCGCCACAGACTCTGCATGAATTAGTGGATGTCTTGAAAGCGGTTGAATTTTGCCTTGTTTTCGTGTGATGACATTTGACTACGTTTGACTCATTGTATGAAGATGTCATGATGTAATATCTGAACTTCTCAAGTTAGGTGCACACAATTTTTTTGCAAGGCACTAATGTAGGTTAGTCTGTGGTGATCAACGACCTATACCTCCCTGTTGTTTCTCAACTGTAAACAAATAGATTCAGATATTTTTATTTCACCTAAAGCAGTTATCAAAATTACAAATTTCAATCAGGTTTATTAAACTTTGCTTTAAGTAGGGTGACCCATTTAATACATCTTTGATGAGGCTGCCAAGGGGCCACCCTAGTCTTAATATAAAAATAATAATTTATCTTTCAAATTTCAATCTTCTAATATGAATAAGTGAATACCTTATTTGTGAAAACACATGCTTTAAACAAAGTAAGTAAGTAAGTTGAAGGCATTTTGAATTCACATAAAAAGGAATGTATATAACGGTTAAAGAACTAATTTAATATAATGTAATAACACATACCTTTCGATTAAATGTGGACATCATTGAAGTGTCAATTTTCTGCAAGCATCCTTGAACATGTTCCGCTATCTCAAATTTTTATATCCAAGCATTAACTCATGTAGCGATATACATGGTTCTAAGTTTTTAATTTGTATAAAAAGATGACTTGGGTTAAATATTTCACAAGACGCAAACCTGTTTGGTGTAATTCAGGCCCAACTCTTCATCAATGACATTAGATGACCTTTTTTAAATCCAACATTCTCTGGTTGCAATAGTAATAAAACATTATTAAAAATAATCCCAAAATAAATCTGAAACACTAATAATGATTTGATTCAAGTTTGGTGACACTGTCCATTATATTACAGCCAATTTCATAGACTTTGGGAACCTAACTCCAGGGCTCAGAGTCAGAGTAGCATTTATACATAAGTGGGAGGTGACACTCCAAAGACAATTACATGTTGCTATAAGGGTGCCACCAGATAAGGGAAGGGGTGCATTGGAGGAACCATCCTGCAGACCACATTATCAGCTACAAGTCAACATAAGATAAAGCCAATGACATTCCCAAATTTACATGATGTCCCCTGGAGCAGCTATCTCTGCTCTGGAATTTAGTTTCCAAGTACATGAAATTGGCTGTAAGACGTGTTGTGGTGCAGTACATATTAATAAGAAGCAGGGGTCTAAAATTGAGGTTTAGAGGCCGGTTGATCTAAATCGCCATGGGTAATCAAGACATTGCGGTAAAGCTGAATGAAATGCAGGTAATACCCGATGCAAACTTATAAAAAAGGACCGACCCCCCCCCCCCCCCTCAATGTCTCAAACCCATATTAAACAATGCCTGTGATTTAATCTTTTGACCATTATCTCTTAATTTTACATGTTAAACGATCAATCATGACCAATGGTTTCACGAGGATCTGCTTAGTTCCTCCATGCCATGGCTGGGTTTGAACTCTATAGTACACTAGTCCAACACACTCTTTAAAAAAAAAGGTTCTCTAGGGCACTCTTTGTTGCTTCGATGAACCCCGAAGTCCCTCCAAAGGAAAAAAAGCTGCATCACAAAATGCAAGCTGTTTCATGGGTCATTAAAGGGTGCTTTACATATATATATATATCTTTATTACACACACATAAAGGTGTACAGACATGGTGAGGTAAATTATTTTAGATTTTTTACATATAAATTATGAATGAGAAAGAAAATGTAAAAATTTTGAAAGTTCATCAGGTGTAAATTGTACTCTATTGTCTATAATGTCTTTGATAGCCTCAATCATGGCAAAATCTTCTGAGGAGCACTTGCAGGAATTCAACTTGCAAACATCAACGACCCCATTTAAGTGGTAATAGTTCTGTATATAGTTCAAATTGTCACCTATAATTGTCTGGATATTTGCTGTACCTTTGGTTGCAATGAATTTGACAAATTAATAATCCATCACATTTTTTGCCAGTGTATTGGCCTTAGTTTACTTCAATGCAGCACAATGGCTCGTGTCCTTTGACCTTAGCTCAAGATTCTATTTGCAGCTTAAATATGGTAATGCACCTGTGCAGCTGCAGTTTTACACAGTTAATTTTCACTTCAAATACTGCCACACTCATATTTCAGCCAGGTAATGTCATTGAGTCGTAAAAAAATATTTAGGAATAATTTTAGAGGATTGCCCGAATGCTCATGTATACTGTAAAGCCCCTGTCACACTGGGCGATTTAGCCGTAGTGAAGCCGTAGTATTACGCAATTGTTACGCAACACGCTACCCGGCTCCAAGCCGGCTGCTCCAAATGGGCTACCCGGCAAGCACCCGTGGGACCCGTGGCCAAGCTGGGAAACCCGGCCCCGGTAGCCGGTTGAGCCATTGCTTGCATGGCACAACCGTAGAAATCTCCCGGTTGTCCAAAAAATTTAAAATACCCGTGGAAGCCGGCGGGTGACCCGTCGAAGCCGGTGAATTATCCGTCGCCGGCGGCTTGTTCAGGGGTTCCACGCCGGCTTCCACGGGTAACCCGCCGGCTTCCAGGGGTTACCCGCCGGCTGTTTGCTACCAGCATCAGTGTAGGCAGGGAGGGGGGGGGGGGGTAGTGTATACTTCAAAAGGCTGCTGCTCCTCTAATATTAGTCCGATTTTCGTCAAATAAGGACTGAATTGTAGTATATTTCATACTGAATCCATACATGTTTTCGAAAATAGACCAAATATTAGGCGAGATATTTGTCTGAGAAGGCAGTTGTCTGGCGGCGAAGGGGCTCTATGTATGGTCATGACTTGAATGGTGTGGTCAATATTTTTTACCATGATATATATACATTGTTTGGATGAGCTTTATTGCAATTCATTTCTACTCATTCTGCCAAATGCCATGACCGTTATGTCAATTGCTATTAGCATTTTGAATGATACAAAGAATGGGTGTAGAGAATACAGCAAATGCTCAATACATGTGTCAATTGCCTAATTGCTAGCTACAAGTCCCCTGTCCACAGGACAGGGTTACAAGGTCCTGGATGAAAAAATATTGACTTTTTGGCTTGAGTGGGAACTAGCCTTTTAGTAAACGTTTGTCACACAACATACACCCACTGTAGCGTTAGACATACCTTTTTTATATTGTGTCGCGCTCAGATATGGTTGATTTCTTCCAATATTAATCGATTTCTGTGCCATTTTCGAATTCACATTTCGGTAAACAAAGCTTGAAGCATGGCCGCCTAGTTCCGAAAAACTCACAAGAGGGCTCTGGCGACGTTTCAATGCCCCTAGTGGCACACAGAATAGTGCTGACCAGTCCTCATTTCTGTTACTGCTGGGGGCGTTGCAATGGGGAAAGTTTAGTGAATTATTAACAGAGTTTTTGGTGCTTGTTGATGTACTTCTTGGGCATTCTACTGTCAGATTCCGAGTGGACGAAAAGCAGTCTGTATAAAGAGCTATCAGCACCGAATCGCACTGATGCGCCCTCTTGTGTATATTTACCACAAAAAGCATGAACTAGCAAACGTGAATTTGAAAACGCTTTTGAAAAGGATAATTCCACTGGCTTTTTCAGCCAAATATGAATACAAGTTGATAGTTAACAGAGTCGTACTCCTGTGCATCACGACGAAATAAGGTATGCTGACATGTTTACGGAGAAATATGTGTCGTAAATGTCAACATCAAAGAATTCCCATACAACGCGTTCCGACCCTACATCGCATCTAATGCAATGTAGGTCGGTTCTGGCTACCTAATTGCCTAAATTGGGGTTCTTTGACCTGTCATTTCGTTTAAAGATGTCACAGTAATATGACATTGTCTTGATTGTCATTCACAATTACAAAAAGATGTAATTGCTTTCATTAATTAAATAAAATGTATTTTATTGTAATTACCAGGCAATGATTATATTTGTATATATATTAGCTAGATATTCTATATTATATAATAAGCATATAAATCTATCTGTCTCTCTAAACTATCTGTCTATCTACATATCCGATTTTCGTCAAATAAAGACTGAATTATTCAGGGAAATGTGTAGAATTTATATAATAGTTAAGGTGGGGAAAATTAATGGAGTATACTAGGCACAAACAAGAATATTCTTGTTAATAAAGTTAGTAATACCTCATAGAGTATAGATAAGTAGATATGTAGATAGACAGATAGTTATAAGATCTTCACCTAATAATATGTTACTATCAATAATTCATTGATTCGTAATCAATAAAAAACGAAAATAAAACAATGTTTGTTGGCTTGTTGCCAATACAATTCCGACTTGATAAAGATGTCTATGGAGCTATAACAACTTTCTATAGATAGTTATACTCTAGTTTAGAGTAATCATTTTAGATATTTATTTCATTTTATATAAATTATCAATATTTCGTTCTTGTTGTTGTTACTGAAAATAATCCAACTGGAATTAAAATTGATATTGCATGTTCCATCCAAGATCAAAACAATCTCCCTCTTTAATATGCATAATAAACAGGAATCAGTTGAAATTCAGAATTTTAATTAATGCTTGTGATCAATGATGAAAAAGCATGACTTACCCCATTCTTTGTATTATTCAAAATGCTAATAGCAATTGACATAATGGTCAATTCAGAATTTCAATTCATGCTTGTGATCAATGATTTTAATTCATGCTTGTGATCAATGATGAAAAAGCATGATTTACCCCATTCTTTATATTATTCAAAATGCTAATAGCAATTGACATAACGGTCAAGGCAGATTGCTATTACATATATAGGTTAATTGACTTTACAAAACCAAAGGAAAAGTCCTTCCCATTGGCCAGTTGGCAGAATGAGTAGAAATTAATTGCAATAAAGCTCATCCAAACAATGTATATATAATGGTCAAAACTATTGACCACACCATTCAAGTCATGAGCATACACAGAGCACCTTGCCGCCGCCAGAGAACTGGCTTCTCAGACGAATATCTCACTTAATATTTGGTCTATTTTCAATCTGAAATTCTGTGTGGAATTAGTATGAACTTTACTATAATTCAATATTTATTTGACGAAAATAGGATTAATATTAATGGAGCAGCAGCCGCCGCCAGACAACCGCCTTCTTCAGACGAATATCTCGCTTAATATTTGGTCTATCTTCAATCCGAAAACACCTATGGAGTCAGTATGAATAATACTACAATCCAGTCTTTATTTGACTAAAATCGGAATAATATTAGGGGAGTAGCAGCCTTTTAAAGAAGCGCTCAGCATTGATACAGTCAGGGCGCGGATGTCTGCGAGAGCACCACTGTTTGCCTCCGCCAACCTAGCTACCTTCTCAGACGAATAACTCGCTTAATATTTGGTATATTTTCGATCCAAAAACACGTATGGAATCAGTATGAACTACACTACAATTCAGTTTTATTTGACGAAAATCGGACTAATATTAGGGGAGCAGCAGCCTTTTAAAGTATACTCCTGGAAGCCGTCGAGTTACTCCTACTACCCGCCGGCTTACTCCCACAACTCGGCGAGTAACCCCGTAGAACCCGCTGAGTCACCCGTAGAACCCGCCGAGTCACCCGTAGAACCCGCCTAGTCACCCGTAGAACGCGGCGGGTAACCCGTAGAACACGGCGGGTGCTGCCCCGCACCTTTTTGCCGCCAGAATCCGTCGCCAACCCGGCGGAAAAAGCTGTTACATAACCGTTATGTCACTCTCACGGGTTCACTACAGCTAAAACAGCCCAGTGTGACAGTAGCTTAAGACTCTTGGGAGTCTTGGTTGATACTTGGACGGCAACTTCAGCATAAATAGAAATTGCATTTTAAAAAATTACATAATCCAACTCAAATTTAAATCCAGTATTAATTTTTCTTCAAATTAAAATCACTAGCTATTTGGACAATACCAGTCCAGCAACTAATGGACCGACATTTTTCTGCCGGTCCGGCACAAGTCTGATCCAGGCTGTGGTCCTGGACTGTTCCGGTCCAAAAGCAGTCCAGGCCACATCACAATTCTGCACTATGAAGACTTTACAATGGACTATAAGTGATGTACATGACCATATAATGTCTTCAAGCAGAGATGCTAATTATCATTTATACTGATAACCTTGCTTGATTAGTCTTAGATACAGCAGCTTGTATTGTATCTACCCCACTCAAGCTCATGAGATCTTTCACCTTACTGTGGACACTGATACTTGTTCATTGGGTTTAACTAATGCCAGGAGCATTATATTTTGTTTGGCATCCTCATTAGTCCTCCATTCTTTGATCCTATTCAGATATGCCTGAACACAAGCTAAGACGTCTAATTTCTGACTCAAATTCTGTCAGTCCTGGTTTTCGCATTTGTCAGCTTGCCAATTGTGTATCCGCATGATCTTTGATCAGCTGGGGATTAATGCTTCCAATTTCATGAGCTCTGCCTATCACGGCTTATTTTAATAGCGTTACCATTTCCATGGTTCCTTGTCTGTTAAGTCGCTGTTATTGCCCATGTTGTCAATGTATGTTATACCACTGTTTGCCTTTTTCATCCAATCAGAGGCCAAGATTCCAGGGGGATAAATTGCATATGCCTGGGAGAATATGGTCACACTTGACTGGCTACAAGTTGTAGTAAAACAATTAAACAATGCACAACAATCAAATGAACATCTTATATAATAAGCAAACAAAAGTCTTAAGGGGAGAACGTCATATTCAAGTGATCAAACAACTACAAACAAAACAAGTGGCATAAGTTAGATAATGACTTTGTTTTCGTGAATATGCAATTAATCCTCGGCTAAAGCCTCGGATAAATTGCATATTCACTCAAACGCGGTCATTATCTATCACTTATAGAGCATTCAATCAAACTGACTACATTTCACACATGAGATTTATGGAAGTTTTGATGTGATGTCATAAGAAGTTCTGGCTTATCCCTGAGTTTGTTGTTTGTCCAAATAATTGTTGACCCCAGGCAGGGTCTTAAAGATTAAATGGGGACCAGATGGTTAGGCATCAATTTTTATATATTTTGATTTAGTGGTCTCCTCACCCACACTATGAGCCCACACTTGCATACGTCACTTGATCAGTTGTGGTGGGTTGGATAGACTCATTGTGGTCAGTTTGGTGGAACAAGCAGTAACAGCATATCCACATCCCATATATCTGCTTACCTCGGTTGTGGGGTCTTTCATCAAACACTCTTGTCATGAACTGTTTGACCATCGGGTGCTGGCCCACTTTGTGTCCATCTAATTCTGGGTGACAAGCTGAAGAACACCAAACCAGCTCGGCAAATTACAGAAAGTTCACTACATTACAGTGGGTTCACGTGAAGTGCTTACTTTTGCTCAATATTCATATGAAAATTGGCTATCATGACTCATCATCACAGTTGTGTGTCATAACTCAACCTCCAGCTGCTTGGCCATGAGGATTTGGCTGCTTGTCCACTGCAATGGCATTCACAATGTTGACCAGCTTGCAATTCAGGTCCCAAGCTCAGTCATTCTTTGCATGGGATCATGAGTCATCATGGACATTTTAATATGAACAACTAGCAAAAGCACTTCACGTGAACCAACTGTAACCAGAGAGGCTTCAAGTTGATTAATCACCTCGGAATCGCACCAGCTAAGCCAATTACGATTAATTTATGCCAGGCGCTATTGTAGACAGATTGCGTGGCTGTTCTCCTGGATTTTCCCAACAATTCACAAGCTGTTTCTGAAAATCCTTCTGCTCCCCGAGTTGTCTGCCGCTAGGTGCAAGGTTTTGTTCAGTATTAACAGTAAGTCTGACATTTGAGGAATCAGTCGCGGATAATCTATTATCATCTGAATCATCTTGTTGCATCCTCCATACCATGTAATCATTACCACTTTTGCTTTCTCTCTGAATCTTTGTAACCACTTCCTATCATACAGAACGGAGGGAAAGCAAAAGCTTAGAAGCCCTTCCATGGGATCCAAAATGCATCAGTTACTATAGCTTCTGGATCGGGTTTCCAATAATTCAGTTGATCTGTAAATAGATCTATTTCCATTGGCCCCAAATCTTGTTGATCTGATTGAATATTTGTGTGTTCAACTGCCAGTTACTGGTGTCGTGGTAATGTCGGGACTGATGGTCTGCAATTTGGTTGAAAACCCCCGCTAGGTGCTCGGCAGTAATTATACGCAAATCCTTGGTCACACTCACATGAGGTCCTGGGATCGAGTCCACCCCCCCCCCCCCCATCTTGTTGACAACTGTGGTTGCTACTATATTGTCTATCTTTTTCTGCACATGTTGTAGCTGCCTTGTTTCACAAAATCTCACCGCCTTTTACTCTAGTTCATTTATGTGTAACATTTGTTGTTCATCGAACCTGAGTTCACTGCCCCAACCTAATTTGGAAGCATCAAATCTGGCACTGGTTTAATAGCTTTAGCTTCTGGTGTTCTGGAAGTAGGTGGTATTCCTCTGTTCCAGATCCATTTTCTTCTGTACAGTATAGTTTGTGACTGAATGTTGAGTATTTACAATTTTGTGCAATATATACATTAGGTTTCCCTCAATATTATAATATAGCTAGCTGAGCCTCTGATGCTGCCATGCAAGTATAAGTCCTCTTATTTATTGTTTACAGTTAATACTGAATTTAGGATGCTAATGCTGCTCTGCATCCTGGTTCCATATATTCCGAAATCCTGGTTCCATATTCCTTCGGATTTATACATTTGTGGACCCCAAAACTTCTCTAGTGCATTCTTAAAGGCATTTAGACTGTGCCATACCGCTTTTTCTGGTAATTTTTTCCACTCTTCAACCATCCTTATGGTGAAGAAATTCTCAGATCCTATCTCAGGAATCTTGTCTTGAAGAGTTTAAGTGGATTTCCTTTCGTTTGTCCTTCTATCCTGTGCAGTCTTGGTGTGCATTCAGAGTCATAGATGCTGTGCAATATTTTTAAACAGTTCGATCATGTCCCCTCGCGTCCTTCTATGTAGCAATGTTGGTAGGTTCAGGTATTTCAGCCTTTGATGATAGTTCATACCTTGTGTTCCATTGACTAGTCTAGTGGCATTTCTCTGTACCTGTTCCAGTCTTCAAATGCCTCCCTTGCTGTGTGGGCTCCATACTGATTGTGCATACTCAAGATGACTCCTCACTAGCGATGTTTATAGTGGTAGGAACACTTCTTTGTCCAAGTGTATAAAAGTCCTTTTTATGAGTCCCATCAATTTGTTTGCCTTCTTAATGATCCCGCCAATGTGTTCCTTGAATGTCAGCTTGTCATCTATGACAACACCTAGATCCTTTTCGTTACTAGTTGTAGCAATTTCGCTTAGTAGATTTTGGATCGGTTCAATAAGTGCTCTATGATCAGATGTGAAGTTTGGTCTTCTACTAATGGTCATCTGTTTGTGGTTGTCTGGGTTGAACTGAAGTAACCACTCTTCGGACCAGCTGTCCAATTTCTCCAAGTCATTATTCATGGCTCCAAAGTTTGTGACATCTCGGGCTATTTGGAACAATTTGGAGTCATTAGCAAACATGTAGACTGTGTTTTCTAGGCTCTCCGGGAGGTCATTTATGTATGAAACGAACATCGAAGGACCCAAAACTGAGCCTTGGGGTATTCCGCTAGTAACATCTACCGATTCTGATTTCTCATCTCCAACTGCTACGAAGAGCTTTCTATTCTTTCGGAAATCTTGGAGCCAACCTTTGATGGGGTCTTGTATGCCATAGTACTCGATTTTCTGAAGAAGTCTACGATGTGGTACCAGATCAAACGCCTTCCTAAAGTCCAGGTATATCACTTCTATACTGTCACCATTGTCGAGCACCTTAGTCCACAGGTCTAGGATATTCAATAACTGCAACACTGTTGATCCGTCTGTGTCCCTTCCAATTTTCCTGCTTGTCCATCTACCAGGTTAATTCTTTGAGACACTCCTGGTTCAGTGTCACTGGTGGTTCGTACTGTAAATTGTTGTTCGGCAGAGCTCGAATTTTGCATCTGCATGTTGGGACAGTGTAGTGTTCCTGGTTGTACAGCTTTTACTGTTGCAACCAATCGGCCAATTAGCACTGCTAACTGCTGTACTGTTGTTTCGAATAATGTTTGACATTCCTTTTGTATCTGATGTATTTTCTTGTGCGTTAACTGGATCATAATCTATCTGAACCCTAAAAACTCTATAATCTGAATAGGCTGCATTATTGACTCCTCCAAATTCACCATGAACCCCAGATGAGTGAGTAGCTACACTGCTGAGTTGGTTTGCATCTCCTACTTTAGGGGATCTTTGTTGATAAAAATCATATCATCGGAGTAAATCACCATTTGAATGCCCACCTGTCGCAAAAGAGCTACTACTGGTTTCAGAATCTTCATGAACATTCGAGGTGCGGAAGCCAGCCAGAATGAGAATACTCGGAAATGATGCAGCTGTTCGCTCCATCAAATCGATTGGTATTTTCCCTGATATGCATCCTTCAAGTCCAGTTTCGTGAACAGGCTGCTTGGGGTGATCATGTCCAGAGCCAAATGGGCTCCCTCCATTTCGATATGCTCTTATGGTTTGAACGTGTTGGGCAGTCTCAGATTGAACACTGACTCATCGTTCTTGGGTCAAGGAATGACCCAATACACTGGATGGGGCATTCTGTAACCTGTGTTTATTGCCTCTATCTCCAGCAGTTTGACTACTTCCCTTTCTTAGGCTGCTTGGTCGTTTGAGGGGAACCGTGGTGCACAGAGTTCTCTTACTTGAATTGGCATTTCTGTCCATTCTATTGGGCAAACGCGAACCGCCGCCAACACCCAACTGTCGATCTTTGGTTATTTTCTCCAAGCTGCCCCCGATTGGGTACTACAACAGGTGGAGCCCCAAAGATCTGTTAACCCCAGGATGTTGTTGACACCAATAGCTCTCTATCCCAGAAGTAGCTACCTCATTTAGCTCATTTGGCTCCACCCCTTGAAAAGTAGGAAAGTGGGACATACCCATTAGCGCCTGCTCCTGTGCCTTGGCCAACGGCAGAAAGACGGCCTGCCTCGAAAGGGCTTAAGTGGTATGCTGATGTCAGCTCTTGAATTTGCATTGTGGCTCAGTCTGAACTCTCTGGTGCTGACTCCCAACTTGTAGATATAGGGCTTCATAAAATCTCGCAGAAAAAGTGCAGTATGGCGGATTCTTTCTTACCATATTTAGCGAGGCTCGTTGCTATACATATGACGTCAAATGCCTCACTTCAATGAATGATGTCACAAACAAAGATGCGATGGTTTCATTTTTCATGGCAAGAACGATGTTTATTTTTCCTTTTTCTCGGGCTACCGCCCCCAAGCCCCTGCTACTCTTCAGAAATGTTATTCTTGTTGTAATAGAACTTCAAAACTTGGTGAGTGTTGGTCAAAATAATGATATATTTTATATTGTTAATGCTGCCAGGTTTCCTTTGAACCCAGAACTGCCAGATATGCCACGACCAAAGCTCGTAGCAATTGTGAAAGGGCAATATCGTGGCTACTTGTCAGCAGGAACTAGACGGGCCGCCATACTGCACTTTTTCTGAAGGTTTTCATGAAGCACTATCTGCAAACCATTGTCACAAGTATATCTTTTTCTGATATGAACAAATGTCAATAAAAGCTATATATATATATTTTATGGAACTCTCACCAAACATACCTCTGATGTTTGTTGGAACACATTGTTCACCAGTAAGCCTGTTTTCCTGTTACTCCGGACAAACTTGGAGAGCAAGTTTCTGTGCCTCAGGCGGTGTACAAAATATCACTATATGAACATTAATTTCTTTGACTAAAGGACAAACATTATCTGCATCTGGTCTTTGTTGTTGTCTTTTCCTGGCACGAGGCAGATTCCAATTTACCCTTACCCTACGGCCAGTCTAGTTCCTGCTGACAAGTAGCCACGATATTGCCCTTTCGCCATAGCTACGAGCTGTGGTCCTGGCACATCTAGCAGTTCTGGGTCCAAAAGTCTCCTGACAGCATTAACAGGAAGCTGGTCAAATTTGGCTCAAAAGGTGGATCCAAGAATAATTTCTGAAAATGAACTCATTTTGCTCACCAGACAGGGTGTCCTGTGCCTCAGTTTCCTTTGCTATAATGGGTCATACATAGACAGATTACTGGACTTAAAATTCTGGGCTTGACTGTAGGTCATTCCAAGCCTCTGGATCCGTGTATTCTGAGTAATCACCATCATATTTGTCATCAAAACCAGTCAAGAATGTAAAATTAACGTGTGTAGTGATTGATCTGCTTCCATGGCGGATCTTTTCCAATGGCATGTCCTCCCCCCCCCCCCCCCCCAGCCAAGACTTTGGCCCCCCAAGCCCCCCCCCCCCCATTCCAGATTTCTCCATTGGTCATTGGAGGTGCTGACCAAGGAAAACAGCAAATACTGTTGACCGGGGTATCTTTGGCTGCTTTTGCATAATGGATACTATTTTCTGCCATGAAATAGAAAAGTCATTTTCACAGCCATTGGTTGGACAGCAGCAATACTTTGAACCAGGTTAATCAAAAATATACACCTATTTACCCACAAATGTTGATGTTTCATCACAATACCAAATTACAGCATTCAAAGTCAGTAAGAATTCTCCACCATGTAGTGTTTTTATAGTTGTTACATGAAGATCAAGACAAAGTCAGTAGTACTAGTAAGCTTGGCAGAGAGGGTGGCCTCTATGTTTATTTAGGACCCAGAACTGAGGGCTCTAGGGCTCCTCCATGGCTTTTCTTTCTTGCAGGCCATTGCCTGTCTTTTTCTCATTGGCTAACTGCAGGCTTCCCTGTCAGTGCTCTATTGGCCAAGAGGTTCTGGCCTCATGACCTTCAACCGTGACCTTTGGCCAGGTGTAATACATCCTTAACATTGACTCTTAACTTTAAGGTTTACACAAGTAACAAGACTTTAAGGGTCTAAAAGATATATAATAATACCAGATCTATGAGAGTTGAATATAATCTTAGTTTTTCATAACATGACAATATGACCCTGTTACTTTAATGAACATATTTCTGCATACCCAAAACTTGGGACCCTTGAGGTCGTTTTGATCATGTCCAAAGATACCCCACACTGAACTTCAGAGGGCTGAAATAATCATTTTCTTTGGATTACCGAGAAATAGCTAAATAGTTTAAATTACCTATACACCATTTTGATCTCTGGGACATTCTCTGCAGAATACAGGCATTCAGAGTAACTGGCATATTTACAACCAGGTTTCCTAGACTAAAGTATACATGCCCTAACATAGAGCAGAATGTAGAGTGCATTAAAGGTCATGCTTTTTTTATTTTACGAAGCTTATATATTATAGATCATATTTATTCAAAATAAGCCAATTCAGACTGAGCCTTAACAAAATCCCTTTTTTGCATAGACGGCCAAAGTTACCCCAGTTGACGGTATCAAAGTCACACATTAAACATTTTAGCTCATTTTTGTATTTATCGGTAAATTGGATTTAACCACCTACAAATGTATGCTACAGCAGCATCATCCCTGCACCATTCTATCCATTAGCAATACTACAATCACTATAAGATCGCAATTCTGCAGGATTCCTATATTCAAGGCTGGATTGTCTAAGTTCTGTGGCCTGAAAGACTGAACATTAGTTAACCAGTCCCATTTCTTCTGTGACAATCTGACTTGTCTCACATGCATAGGGAACATAGGAAAATTACATTTATGGGTTTATTGCAGATAGCCTGGCTGTGGTTTACAATACTGTCTTCCTTTTTTTTTTACTTTTTTTTTAGATTAAACATCTTTAATTACAGTACTGCTGAACTTCCTTGTTACTTTACCAAAAACAATGCATTCAGACCCAGTACCCAATTATTTATCACTATCCAATCTATAAAAGTCTTCTTGAAACAACAGGTATGAGTATATTCAGTACCAAAAGTGCATAGAAGACATGCTCTCTAATTATATTAATTATAAGTATTATAGTGTCTTTTTTTAATTAAATTGACACCACTAGGGTACACTAATTTTCTACAATATTTACCAAATGTGAAACATGTTAATCAGGGAGATGCCTGCATATATATACACCATTCAGACCTTGGCTAGCATCCTTTTGCCATGTTGAATTGTAGATGGCGCTATGATGTTCAACTATGTTTTCTACTTTAATTCAAGTCCTGCCACTGTTCTGGTATATATATTTATAAAAATTTTCATAAGGTCAATCGCTGGATCATCTCGAGTCAGATAACCGCTCGAATAAATGCGTAGTATCCATTTTCCAGTCGGCCCCATTCCAGAAGGTACAGCTACGCCACTGATCTCTTCGCTGTTAATGGCTGGTAAATTTGTATTTTTTAATATACCTGAATTATTGTTATAGCATTTCAAAATGTCATGGGCGCAAACCACGTGCAGGGCGTCTCGCTAATGTTTGTAAACAAACACACGTGCTCATCCAAAACTGCACGGAAACTGATGACGTCAGAGTTATCTGCGTCTGTGACGAAGCCACTAGAGACCGAGATTTGCATCGGAGCGACTCTTCTTGGGACTCTTCAATCAGGTATTACTTGTTTCTTTAGCGAAATAAATAGCATAAAAAGACACGATTAACGCCACATGGGTATGGTGGCGTATATGTAGTACTTTGGAGACCGACGTGGAGTACTCTGTTCATGAAAAACGACCCGATTTCAATGTGTTTGTCTGATGCTTCAATCTGGCGGCCATGTTTATTCTGATCTAGCCCTGCAAGGTCCTGTCCCTTCCCCTGTCAAAAGAACGACATCGTTAAATCGTGGCTTTACAAACTGCCTGGAGGTTGTGACAGTTATAGATTATGGTAATTCAGGTGTTTGTTTAATAAGTGAAATTTGGGTATTCTCGTGATACTGGAGTGTCTCAGAAGTTAGCTCAGTCCAAAGTCAACAATCAAAAGGAGGCATTGTGCTTCTGATTTGACAGTTATGTTCTCCCACCAACATGGGGATACCAGACTCCTTTCATTTGGTGAAAAGACAAAGCAGTGGTTGGTAATGACAGTTAACATTTATCAAGAAATGACTTGTATTTTTGCTTTTTATTTTGAGATAGAAACGCAAAAGGGTTAATGGGTTGAAGTCATAGTCATAGTGTGATGACCAATTCCTCACAGTGGCTGGGATGCTATGCGGGTGATTCATAAATATGATATTCCTTTGATATTTCAGATGAACTGATGAAGTGACAGCCAGGCAGTAGTGCTGCACCATGAGCCGACAACAGCAGCCGGCTGGCACTGCCAGGCCTCGGCATAATTCTACAGGTGAGAATCTAAAAAAAATATTTTTGTTTTGCCTTTCTTTATGACTCACCCATGATCAAGGGTTATATGTGGCAGATGTGTGCACTTTAAAAGTTGGAATTTAAGATGTGTTTCTTGTATGGAGTCTATTTAGAATGTAATTTGTAAAAAAACGCCTATTAATTGTATTATAATCCTGCATCATAAGATAGTTGATTATACCTATGCTGTCTACTTTACAGCAAAATGTCGACTTCAAAAGAACATATTTTTCTGTTGTGTCTTAATATGTTGTATTTTTCACAATAATACAGTGTGCGAAGATCTGAAATTATTTTACAAGTGTGATCATAACTTGATACTGTAATTTGTGATAAGGGCAAGGATGTATCAATTGATACTTTTGATGTCATTTGAATTAACACTCAACATTTGTCTAATTCTTGTTATTGGTCTTTTTTCAGTGTCCAACAGCAGTAACAATGATTTGGCAAGTCTCTTCGAGTGCCCAGTGTGCTTCGACTACGCCTTGCCACCAATTATGCAGTGCAGCAGTGGTCACATTGTCTGTTCCAACTGCCGACCTAAGTTGCAGCTTTGTCCTACGTGTAGGGGACCTCTCGGTAAGATTTATTTTTATTTTTGTGCTTTCTAAAGAAAGGTGTAACGTCTTACATGCAAGTTTGAGTGAGTGCGTTATAGCAAACTTGAGTAGTTAAGCGGTTCAGGATTGCCAATCAAAAATACTACTTTCAGATTACATTTGTAGCTGTCTTTCATACGTTTATTGTTTCTTGTACATTTGTAAAAGCCCATTTACAAAGTTCCTCACTCAACATCAATTTATTTTTAAAGATATTTGCCTTTTCCATACAATAGAGCGAGTAATTTACAAAATCGTCAAAACAGGATGCAGTGTATGTATGATGATGAACAACAAAGAAGGGAATCTGGATGTCTGAAAGTAGACTAATGAAGTTCATGCTGTGTTTCTTGACACATGTTTATGGATATAGTAGTTTATGCTCTATGGGAGGTGCAGGTAACAGGTGGATCAGAGGTAGGTGGGTCCGATAATGGATGCACCAGTTGGACATAACGCCACCTTTGATGGTCCTTAATATGTGTTATATCAAGTGAAGTGGCTTCACCTATTATACTTATTGCATCATGTACATGGAGTGATACTCCATCAGCAACATTTTCATTTATGACATCGGAGCTATTACGTTTATAACTGTGGATGTCAGTCTGCGAAGTCTCACTTCACAGAACTTCAATTTCCCAAAGTGTTACGTCATAGGGTTTGTTGACTGTAAAGATAATAGACTGGATTGTGGATAGTTAAGAGATATACAAAATATTGCCATTTGTCGAGCTTACAAGATGTTTTTGTCGAAACGAAAGCAACCTCAGATGTCTATGAAAGTATTCGAGCAGCTACTGAAGAAGCATTTCAACACAATTCGCTATTATTACACGCATGGTGAGTCAAGCAACTCTTGTATTAAGACCATGTTCATGATAATATGTGGCATCATGATGGCATGTTTAATTGACAGGTCTGATTGACATGCTCCACATTAAACCTCGGACTGGTGGCTAGAGGGTCATTGTTAAAGCTACAATCGTGATGAACCCACACTTTTGTTTGATCAGTGAATTAGAAATGGCAGTGGGATGGATAAAATTTGTATTTTTGTTTAAGCGTCTAACATTGAAAATTTAATAGGCAAACAATAATTGTAATCATGTAATCATGATGGTTAGATTCAGATGCACACGTCCAATTAGCATTAGATTAATGACTCATGAACATTTTGCAAGTGCTGTAGTTGTATCAATTGTATCAAGTTGTAATATTGATGGGGTGTTGCCAGTAGCAGTTTTTAAAGCTTTGTAATGTACATAGTATGGCGTCTTGTCATAAGAAGGTGACATCAGCTTATTGTGCTCTCATGTGACAAATAATAGTCCAATTTTTAGTTGTTGTAAATATTGGTAGCCAATACACCTTTTTACCCCAGTTGTTTAAAATCATGTCTCCTAAATAATACATTGCTACATCAATTATGTAATGGCATGTCATCATGATTGCATAATCATATGATAATGAGACAGAATGAAGAGATAATATGTATTGTAATTTACATAGATATTTATGCTGGTTGCTTGGTTTACTGTTGGTTGTCATATGCTGAGTTTTGAGCAGTGTTGAGTCTCTAAGAGTTGGGTTACATGAATGTATAGGGGAATTCTGAGGAGCTACTTGCTCAAAATGGGGATGAATTGAAGGAATTGTTCTTTGTTTACCAACTCTACCCCCTATTCATGGTCTATGCTTCAGGGCACAGTGTGGCTTTGTATCTTCATAAAATGCCTTAAAGCAGCTTTGAACATTGTTGGAAGGGTAAAAAAAAAGGAAGCTTAAAAATAGGGCTGTGTGACAGTGTGTGTATATCATTGTATGCCATTTGTATTCCTTTTGTATATTGTATGGAAAGTTATGATACCGATATCATGTATGATATTGGCTGTAAACATGTTATTCAAACTTACTGACCAATTAATGTTGTTACAAAAGAGGCAAAGGTTTAGAAACAGAGCTTAGTGAGTTTCAGAGTGATTGAGTTTAACAGATTTGATGTATTTTGCTGGAGATCTATTTTTTATATCAAAACACAGAAAAAGCAGAGAGGCTGTTTGTGCTAAGCTCGCTAATGCCCATGGGGGCGGCCAAAAGAGATTCTCAAATCCCAAATATTTAGACCTTTTTTTTTTAGCAAATGTGTATGAAATAGTTGTGTATTTCAGGATTGCTAAGGTTAGAAAGACGTAGCATCTTTCACAACTTTCCTTGTACTGTTTCATCACTTCGGCCAAGTTTGCTCCGATTCTAGGCTCGATAATGTATATATATATATATTATTCATGCCCAAATTATGACCAGATCATCACTTCCAGATGAAGTGTGGAGTCTAATTGCAACGCATAACTGTAGCCCAGGGCCATTTCGTTTGTAGTTGAGACTCTTATGGAGTCTACGGAATGCAGATATTGACCCAGGTGCTGTAAGAATCCCACTCAGCATGTGTCTAGTTATTGCTTGAGTAAGTAAGCCGTTTACTAATGCCTTCCTGGAATGAAACTGAATAGTTTAAGGAAATTAATGATCAGTGGTACAAGAGGTCTGGAAATGTCCGAGAGACACCAATAATCATGATAATTATGATACATGTAATAAGTTTGTGCAATATTAGAGGAATTACAATGTAATGATTTTACAGACACTGGTTGCCTTGTCAGTGATAAGAGGACTCGTCATGCTCACAGTTTAATAATTTTCCATAGGTCTTGTGTTAATCATAATGATTCAAAACCACATGGGCTGTTAAAAATTTAAATTCAACATCGCCTATATTATTACAATGACACATGTATCTTTTTGATGCTCTGCTGTCAATAAAATTCTATATATAGATATTTATGCTGGTTGCATAAATATCTATATATAGAATAATATATATATTATTAGAAAATGTGTTCAACTGTGATCAACAAGCAACCTTTTATAGGATCATTTTGAGATTATACTAGGCTTTCTTCTTAAGCTCTTAGCCGCTTAGCATGCCTTAAGCAGTGTTAAGTGATAGTTCAGCTCCTGAATAATTTCAAGTCATGTATTAAAATAAGCTTGATTGTATGCCAAGTGACCTGGGCTGGGGTCTTGTCAGATGTTCAACTTTTTCAAAATACAGTTGAGTTAAATCTTATTGTAGGATATTTTTGACATCATAAGAAGTTTCAGTGTCCGTCCTTTGTAGCATTTGTTGTTTAAAAATTAGTTCTGTCAGATTCCTAGATCATTAGATCAATTGTTACCAGAGCTCTCTTTAATGCTTGTAATACTTGTAATAGTGCAATGCTATGTGTCCCAAGTTCCCAATATGTTTATCGAATGCTCAACAGTAAATTGTTGAGCATTTTACAGGTTTTCTGATGTCAGAATTCTGAAATCCATATTCTAACATTTGTTCTAATCTACAGTAATGTTATTTTGAAATATGTTCGATCATTGAAGCATTTAGCAGAAAACTAAATTTTAGTCCCTAGATGCAAATCATACGCTAATCCGATGGGGATTTTTCATAGATTAATGACATAACTTTGTAAACTTTGGCCCTCACTGTATGAAAAAGTATATGAAAAATTTTAAAACAATTAAATGAGAACAACGAGGGGTCATTCATTCCGGTAAGCCCTCTTCATTGCTCTAATTGGTGGGAAATTGATCAAACACCTGTCTGTGTGTCCATGATATAAAACAGGACAGAGTTTCAGACAGTACTTCGCACAAGACAGAGTGCATTGCTCTCTGCTGACGTGGGGTCCCAAAGAATTTCTACAACGATGAAAGCAGATTCTCGCTTATGATTCTGGGCCTAATTTTTTTGCTGGTGGCTGCTGTATATTAATGACATGTGTAGCTATGTGCTGGTCAAAACAAACTGAATAGTTTTGCAATTAGGTTGCTCTGATGATACCATTGTGTTGTGCTGGATGGAGGCCCTAAGGCTGTGTTATGGATTCATTATTATGTGTCATTATGCAGCCATATCAAGTAATGAATGCAACTTTGTCATTACTGCTCATTAGTTTGTATTATTGTGAGTGCAAGGACAGTATCATTCTGGGTTGTTTTTTTCCTGATATTTTTTGTTCTGTTCATCTCCTATGTATACACTGCTATACATTCTATGCATAAAGAAAAATTGAGTACATGTATTATGAAGCCTAAGTCTACATGGTCAAAGTGAGTAATATATATGTTATCTCTATTACTATATAATCATATGATCATCATGCAATGTAAAGATTTGTATACTGTTCAGAAAATTGTCCATTCAATCCAATAGTATTGTAAAGCATTATTTTTGTTGCTTAATAATGACCTGTTCTTTCTGGCCTTTTTGTGTTACCTTGGTTACGGCACTTCATTCAGTTGATAGGTTTATTTAGAATAATCGACCGTTGTTAGAAATTCATATGATGAAAAGATGCAGATGTAACAAATGATCACTCAATGATGGCGTACTGAAATAACGGAAGACTAGTTTCCAGTGCAGTCCTTCAATTCGGGTTGTATTCGAACAGTTTCAGTCTCAAGTTAAGCTTGTGAACAGTCTTGGGTCATTGGTCAAACAATTTAATTGATTTTAATCTTAAACATGTTAAAGTCCTTAGTGCTTTGGTTAAGTTGGGTCAGCATCTTTTGAAGCTCTTACAACTATACTTTTACTTGGGTTAAGTGCCAAGATCTTTAGACATAGTCCTGATCTCTCTCTTTTTCTCTATTGTTTACCGCACAGTCTCTCTTGTAGGAGTTAAAAAAGGGCTCGAGGCATTGGTGAGACGGAACTTATTCTTTGTTTGTTTATAAAACCAGCCGCCAGGAAGATATGAACCAAAGCCAATGTGTGTTATCTTTGCAGCGTCGACTTTGCAACAAAGTTGAACCATGAGTTGCCGAAAAAGAAATTGACTCTCTCTCGAAAGAAATTCAAATGTTTCGCTTTGATGTTGCCTCATTGTCATGGTTATTAGCCACTTTCTCTCACTTTAGCTTCTTGATATCGTGGTTGCCACAACTTGGTGTATTTGTGATTCACAGTCCTCTTTGATTATTAGTTGTCTAGGTCATAAGTTCTGTTCAAATTAATGTCATAAAATCATTGGATGAAGTTTGAATACCACTATAGAAGTTACAAATGCTAGATATTATTGTGATCTTTAAGAATAACTTGTATTGTTTATAAAACTACAATTATTATGTTATTTTCCTTTTGGTATTCATAATTGATGGATAAGAGTATTTCTATCAGTGGTTACAGAATAGAGATATGTTTATGTCAAGTTTTATGTACAGTAATTCATTATATGGACATTAATTCTTTGAACGTTGAATGGAAGTATGAAATTTTTATGCGCAATGTCTTAGTTAACAATGAAGTAAATCGCTGACTGGGAAAGGCCCTGCTGCTGTTGCTGCTGCTACTGCTGCTACTGCTGCTGCTGCTGTATTTACAGACTTCTGTAATTACACATAGATCCAGTACGCAGAACTGATTGCTTGCTGCGGAGTCTGTGCTCTGGAAAAAAGTTGTCTTTCGGTTGATAAGTAAATTGGTACTGACTTGCTTCAGCCCCACTAATGGTGCTAGAGATCTCACCGGCTGACTAAGCCAACTGTTCTGAACTGTGGGATGTTGTAGTTTCTCTCGCTGTACATTTCCTCGTTCTTGTAATGCGGTCTGCAGTTGTATTGTGATTCTGCAGTATTTGCTTCGTAGTATTTACTTGGTTAATTGCAGTTTGCAGTCTTGTCTTTTGTAGACTTGATAATCATGATAATAAGGAAGCATTTTGGATATTTCTGGTGCTAACAATTCACAGTTTAAAGAGAATCCTGTAATAAAGTTTCAATTACCTCGCTGGTAAGACCACCTCACCATTAAGAACAGTTAATTGAGCTCCAACTAACACAATGTTTCTTGAACTTGTTTAATGTAGTTTTAGTAAATCTGGGTACTGCAGTTAGTTAAACTTTGTGAAAATAATTGTATAATGTACAGTTAATTGAGCTCCAATGGTGGTTTGTGTTTCTCACAACGATTCGTATATAGCCTTATACATTGTTTTGCTAAATCACATGATATTGCAGTTGGTAATGTCTGGTATTGTCTAGTGTTGGTTATTTTAACAAAGTTAGTATATGTGTTTACTGAGGTACTTGGCATGAATAATGGGTGTTGTTGTCTTTCAGTAATTATGTTATAGGTTTCAAAATTGTTCTCGAGTGATGAAAGAAAAAATTGTCGGTTTCTGTTTTCTGGCAACCGATCATCGTAGCTTTTCTTAGTGAGGAAGACACCTTGAAAATATTATTGCGTTATAACATGCTTATATATTAATTCTTTGATTCTTAAAGTGTGAATTGCATGGACTTTTATGTTTTCACTACGTCAAACTATCCGATTATTCAAAATTCTCAAAGTAAAACAGATCAACATACATATAATGTATGTTAGACTGCAGATAATAACCCTGATGATATATATGTATATATCGTCTGTCCATACCTATCCGTTTACCCTCATGAGAATGTTAGTATGTAGACATGGCCCCACTGTTTATAGAACTGTAATTGATCGTGGATCGACGTGTATAAGATTCTGTCTGCTGAGAAGACACCGCGTTTGACCTTACATCCGAAGCTTTAATGGCTTCTCTGGCTTTTGATGATGTTGGTTGAAGGTGCTCAACAAGACAGAAAAGAGATGCCGGAATTTGTCCGTGGAGTATTGGTATTTATCGTGTTCTTAATGTTACCATGAGAATATGATTACCAATCGCTGACTCCAGTATTTCATACAGAAATATGTATTCGTGTCTGACTTGTAAAATTGTAAGTTTGCAAAAAAATAGCATCAAACTGATTCAGAGTCTAGTATTGCCATTTTTATAAACTCTTTATAAGATATAGCCATGGCAAACTTGGCATATCTGAATATCTAAAAGAATATTTTTCATCATATTTTCCTTATCATTGCTTATGAACAAATAGAACCAAGTACAGCCTGGACAAGGAAATGCTGTTTGAAAAAAAATAATGATTCCAAAAAATGTTTCCTGAATTTGTGTAAAGTAGTTTTAGTAAATAAGCCTGGCAGCAGCAGCTGGTCTTTGCAGTAAGTTGAACTTCGTGAAAATAATTGTATAATGTAAATAATCATTTATAACTAAAGGTACTAGATGATTTATGTGACTATTAATACAGCTTTGCAATTGAGAACTAGACTATAGGCTACATATATTATGGGCTACATTGAATCATTTGAATGTTGGGTTTTATTTGCTTCAGCTCATTCTGATATTTATATATTCAGTATGAATTGAAGCCAAGAATATTTGAAACAGCGCAGTGTTTTGAATGCTGAATTGACTTAGGTGTTCAGCTTGATAAAGTAAACTCATCGAACCAGCTGGGGTTGTGTTTACTCAAAATAAATAGTTAGCTTTTTGTCCCATTGATTATTGTATTTCAAGCACATTTTGATGAATATGCGTTCGATATTTCCTCAATTAAACATTAGCGAAGGAAAATGTGAAATAAATGAACCTACAGTGGGGTTTGAGTTTGAAGTCGTTTACCTGTTCACTAAATGGCATTTCAATGAATCCCAATAGAAATGCTACCGGGAGCCAGGATTTGAACCCATGACCTCCTGAGTCCTGTGTGGAAGTATGCAGCTCTCCCACATATCTGAGTAGGGAAGATAATGAGGGACATTTAATATTTATTGGTTACCAACGTTACAAGGCCAGGATTTGGAATCATGACCTATTCAACTCTGCTGTGGAAAGTTTATGGCACTCTCCCACATAGCAGGGGAGGCGAGATAGATCAAACTGAGATAAAATCTGAAGCATCAGTGGGATGCGGTGGTACAGCAGCAGCAGCATCAGCAGCTGGGCTCAGATGCTCAGTAGTCACGGGTCATCCCAGCAGATGGATGCGGGCCTGCAGCAGCAGCATCAGCAGTAGGAGCCAACAGATGCAGTCAGCAAACTGCAGGATGTGGTAGTAAGGTCTTCAACAGTGCCCTAAGCTCTGCTAACTCAGAGCTAAGTCTTGGAATAAGTAAAGACTTAGGATTGTGCTGAGTACTGGGGAATCCTATCGACCATCAAGGGAATGCAGAATGCAGAATACTGATTTTGTACAAGGATATGTAGCACAACACAGGACGTAAAACATATTAGCCTAACCTTTCTTTTATCATGTTTATAGGCATCATTGGATGTTACATGGATATCTTACCAAAGGACAACTATGTTTAAGTATGAAAACTGATTGGCAGAAGCAAAATTTGGAAATTTCATTATCTGAGACTACGGGATAAGTCATTTTTTGGCCATTAACCAAATCTTCAATAATTGTAATTTTGGTGCAATGAATACTCTATTCGTAACATTATCAGAGTTCATGGTATTGGTTACTGTTTCATTGGATGAAAGTTTGATCTAATGTAATAAAATAACTTCCTGCATAATTTGTTCACATTAGAGAATGGAAATATGACTCCACAGGATAATGACCAATAACTCCTAGATGATGATGTTCATTTAGAACCTTGATTAGTCTAATAAATTGAAAAATATGGATATAACTTCTGCAGCAGTCTTAGTACTATGGTCGCAGTCATGAACTTAATATCCTGCGCTGGCCGGCTAAGTAGCCAGCTACGGCTACCGTTCGCAAAGAAAATGGGTAAGTTTGGTTTATGGACAAGAACACTGTTTACTAACTCATGATATACACTCTCATTTCCCAATGAAGTAGGTGAACTATTTGTTAGAGCATCTTCGGTTGTCCTGCACATATGTCTTATAAAATTGTATGTGGTTTTAAAGATACCTTTCATTTCACAGTTCGAGGTTCTCTAGTTTTCAGTGTGCTGAATTGCTGGGTTGATCAGTTGGACCTGACCAATTAATAAGTTTAAGTTTTGATGTTCATGTAACTGTGAAATTCACCTACATGTATTTGGATGATTAAACAACTACAAACAAGGTATTTGAACAAGATAGTTTCTGATATGGGGGATTACACAGTTGTTAGTTTTAACTTCAACAGTTATGCCGTGCCAATTCTTCTTGCATTTCATGATTTTGCTATATTGGCAATTCACTGATATAATGTATTCTTGAAAAGTTTAGATCATATAACCTACTGATCTAGTTTGTATGGTTGTTAATTTAATGGGAAGTCTCAATTATCATTGCTAGCTAGTAGATTATCACATTGATTATGGCATGTGCACGTTACAGAATGTATGGGTGCAACGACCCGAAAATTTTCCAATTTCTGTTCGCTTACCCATGCCACGAATGCTAAATGATGGTACACTGTAATTGCGAGCATGCTCATCACGTCTATAATGAGCTTCCACAATATAGACAATTGGGTTTCCATGGCAACTGTCATGGGGGCTATGTAATGATTGTTTAGATGATGGTGCTTGGAAGCCTTCAGGGAGACTTTTTCCCTGCTTTTGTTATTGTTCTAGATAAGCTCATATACAATCATGGGCTTGGCTGGGCTTGGCCATTGAAGACCTTAATAACATCCATTTCGTCTAATGCAATTTACAGCCCTCTATGAGTTTCATGCATTTTGGGATGGTGCTCTGTACAGTCGTGTGAAGGACTGTTCGTAGGCTTTAAGGGTTGTCCAGCGTATCGTAAAAATATAACAGTGGTTTCCATGGCTGTATTTTTTTGTTAGTTTGTTAGCATATGGGATTGTGAAAGTCGTGTGGTATACTCATGATACTGTAGTCTAGTAGTGGAGTGTTAGATATGGCCAGGGCTAGGAAATTACCTTTCCTTATTTTAATTTCTGGAGTTATAATCATGACTATTCTATTCTGTAATTTACGCTTGAAAATAGGTGCCGATTTGTTTATCATGCCAAAAGCTCTTTCTAAAATATTTAGTAGCCCTTGGGCCACACTTATTTGATCTACACTTCGTGAGTCCCTCTCGGGGGAATTTTTAATGGGACGGTCGGTGTTGAATTCAAAGATGAAATGCATGCGATATAAAATGTTATTTAATTTTTCTGACGTCACATTTCTCATCATATATTGGAAGTTCCAAGAAGTCTCTCCTTGGCTTATAATCTGGAAAGTATAGTACCCAGATAGAACCTCCTCCCACTGTGGTTGATCAACCCAATCCACCATTGGTAGCATATCATTGAGTATAGCATTCCTGGAAGGAAGCTAGTTAATGACCTTGTCGTTAAAAATAACCTTGCCTGGATCTCAAGTAGCAGTCTGATCAAGTGCCATGAGTTAGGGTCAAAGATAAAACTAACCAGATGTGCACCATTTGTTGAATTCTGGGTGTTTAGGGTTAGTCACAAAGGCAGTTAGTGGATATGCTAAGCTGCTGCTATAACTAGCTGACATTTGCTTGAGATGTGAATTTGGCTGTGCTTAGTATTCAGTGTCTATACTAAGGCAATGAAAGATCCCGCGTATGAAGTTAGTGTATGTTATGGAGTGGACTCTTGTGTAACCCTCATGGGGGGGGGGGGGGGGACCTTTTGAACAGCAGCCATTTGTAATTAGAGGGCTGCACCAGCCTAATATCATGAACATCCTGAACCAATATATTGTATTGTTGTATTGAATATCCAGTACATTATAATTATGATGATATTTGGATTATAATCAATGTAAATTTATTTTTAAGCGTAAATATCATACGTACACTGGTCAATATCATACACTGGGAATATTATGAACATAACGGACTTTTGGATTATGAACCAATGTCCATGGTTGGATAGAATATAGTGTATATGCATATCTAATATCTATAACACAGTTATGTATAATATATTGAATAATGTATATACATGTATTGTATGTACTCTTCAGTATACCTTAAATTCATGACCTCATTAGGCTCAGTTTACACAATAAATTCCACTTTTCTGGTGGCCATGTTTGTCAGTATAGTACTTAGTCCAAAAATAAAAATTACAATAAAAAAGTGAAAAGAAAAAGGTTATGAGGAGAAACAGAGTGCACTAAGATATTTAAATTAAATGATGAAAACAGTTGATCACATTGAAGGACTCGACTCTTTTTGTTTGTGATGAATATTTCATCACATTTAATAAGGAAATACAAAGACTGCAATGTAACGGATGAGATTTTTTGAAAAGGCTAGAGAGGAAAAAGAAGGTATTTATGCAAATTGGCTGCGAGATGTTGAAATGAGCTTGGGAATGGTGATAATGAGGACATTAGAGACAATAGAAGTGACAATGATGTTGACAATAGAGACTGGAAATGAACTGACAACAGTGTTTGAATGATGGACACATGTCATAGGTCCCCCCATTGTGTTTAATTTGCTCCCAGCTCAGTTCATGTTTACATGTTTCATACATTGTACATGTTGTAATGAGCAACATTTTGGGAAACTAAAATACTGCCAGAGGTCGACATCCAAGAAAATATACATGGTTTGATGACATCATTAATTATGACGTAATTTTGTCACAATTAAAGCATCTGCCAATTCCAATTTGACCAGCTCTGCTGAAAGTCTCGGGTTTGATCCCCGGCACGGGCCCTCTTCATGAGCTACATCTCAGCTGGATGTCGATCACATGAGATGTTAAACAGGACATTATTGGAGGTGCCTTGTACTCGGTGTCTATGATGAGGCAAGTAAAAGACCCCACCCTTAGGGTAAATGAGTAACATGGTGTGGACTCCAAGCCTTATCATCTCATTATGTCAGCCTCTGGCAGCTGGTTATACAGTTATATAAGCTGACTAAGCTTAAGACCCAGTAGCACTGAGACATTGAACAATGACGTCTCCCCAGTAGCATTGATTGAGACATTGAATAATGACGTCTCCCCAGTAGCATTGATTGAGACATTGAATAATGACGTCTCCCCAGTAGCATTGATTGAGACATTGAATAATGACGTCTCCCCAGTAGCATTGATTGAGACATTGAATAATGACGTCTCCCCAGTAGCATTGAGTCATTGAATAATGACGTCTCCCCATTGTACTTTATCTTCTGCGGCTGCAGCGCCCTCTGTTAATTTAATTCCCCATTGGGTTTGATGTGACTTAATTCCAAGGGGAGCACTTATGCTAGGACATTGATAAAACGAAATGATGCATGTTTAAATGTTGGTTACATGGATTTCGGTTGATGTACTAGTACACGAGTAACATGACTAAGATCCTTTCTTTTGAGATTCTCGGAGGCAAAATCTTGTTAATTCTCTAAACAGCTAAAAGATGAAATGTTTGAATTATGTCTTCATTGTTAAGTCACGTTTTGTCAATAAATTGTATTATGTATAAGAAAGCTGTGTAAAGTGATCTAAAATTTGTTAAATTACATTTATGGTTAGTTAAGTTTGAGCGTTCTCAGCATTTTGGTCAACATGGTGACATCCATCCGTGTCTTTTAGACCCCACTGAAAAGTTTGAATCCACAACATAAATAAGCCAGTGGACACTCTACCACTAGGGCAGTATAACCATGGACGTCCATGGTATAACATCTATCAGCAAAACTACAACATATGCCATGTAGCCAGATAATGAATAATGTTCAGTCTATCTTAACCATGTTGACTTAGCTAAGGAGTCCATGAAAGACCACTGGGTGAGGTGCACTGGGGGTTATTACCCTAATCTTAGGGGTGAAGGGGTAGTTTACTTTGGAGATCATGGCTCTGGTCCAGCTGATCTCTAGGTGGTCTGGTCTCCCCCTGTGTTTTGTGTATTGAATAGCTCCTTCTCCAAGATCCAGGGATCTCAGTGCATGTTTTGCACATTAGCCTCGAGAGCTGCTCAATGTACAGCTGATAGGAGACTCGAGTTTATTTGTTGTGGTTCACAAATACACTGTACGCTGTATGATAAGAAATGGTGTACTACTCTAGGCGTGGTCGAAGTATGGTTGGAGTTACGATGCAGTATGAAATTCGAAGTTTAGTTGAATTAAATGTTGAAAATAAGGTCTCCCTCTGACGTAATCTAGAAGGTCCTCCTCTGAGTTTATAACATGATGTCCATTTTCAATGTGTAAGCATCTGGCAGGTCTGAAGCTTAAAGGTCTAGTGTTCAAGGTATCAGCCTGCTCCTCTGAAGGTCCTAGGCTCGAATCTGGCCCATCTTTATGAGGTCTATTGCAGCTGGATGTTGCTGGCATGAGATGCTAAATTGGTGGTGCTTTAAAGACCCTCTTAGTGTGTGGACTCCAAGCATTATCATCTCATTCTTACATCTGCATCTGGCTGCTAGGTAAGTAAGCTAACCAAGCTTTGGATGTTATTCGCTGAGATTGCACAGTCTTAGTATTCCCCCTCACCTCCCCCGCTTCCTCCTCTGCATCTCTCTGCATCAGCAGCAGCAGCTGGTCATCTGATGAAGTCCCAGATCAAGAGAGCTCAATCGCTTCCACTTGACCGGATGTCTGGTCATCAGTGGTCATGAGGGGATGGGATGCACAATGACCAAGCTCAATTGCTGAGGGTCATTATTCACCACCTCAGGTTTCCCACTTTAGTTAGGAAATTCAGTAAAACTCACTCGCATAAAGAACTACTGTACTGCAATTTTGAATGTTACCAAGCATTCTGTGGAGGTATTTGATAGGAAAAGAAGAAAACAATACAGAGAACGATAGTATATGGTATTCCCCTACATATTGCAGTAAAGTTTTGGGCATTTGCACATTGTTTGAAACAGGGTTTCCAGGTCTCAGAGCCAACTAAAATTAGGCATAATTGGTTAAGATTTTGTATGGCAGGTATTTAGACAATGTATGTGTAGTTATGTTGGGCAGACAACCAATTCTATAATTACACTTTTTGGATGTCCACACTGGGATTCTCTGTGGAGATGTTTATGTGAACTTATTTTTCTGTATATAGATATTGTTAAGTATCAAGCAAGTTTAAATGGTCATTTACGGATAGAAAACGCCAGCAAATATTTGAGAAATAGAGGCAGTATTTGTTTGCGGTAATCTATTCGGTTGGCCATCCTGACCAATTACATTATTAAGGGGGAGAAAAAGTACCACCAGAGGTCACTGACAATGTAACAAATAAGTAATGTTTAATGACGTAATCTATATTGTGACGTCATGTATGTAACAATTATGTAGTGTTACGATCGTAGTGCCCTCTGTAGGCACTGTTACTTTTTCTCCCCATTGGAACTATACCTAATTAACAGCTGTTTGCGGTGCATCTAGTTGCTTGTATCCTAGACTGCATATAATAGTAATCAACATATGCAACATATGTAATGGTATCGCTGTTTTGCAGACTTGCAGTACAAATGGCTATTATTGTATATTTTCTTTGGTGTTAAACTGTGTAATGCATCGTTTTGGTATCGATATATACCATTATATAGCATAAATGCATACTCCCATGAAATAGAATTTTAATGTAACAATGTGATATTCCCAAACAAAATGTATTTGTTGTTAAAAGGAAAATCCAACTGCAGTAAAGTTCTACATGTATTACGACCGATTACAGGAACCATGTTTTAAAGTCCTAATATGTGATTTAATAAGTTCAATTTGTATTTCTTTTGTAGGGAACATTCGGAACCTGGCCATGGAGAAGGTGGCCAGCACGGTTCTGTTCCCGTGCAAATATTCCAGTTCGGGTTGTATGCTTTCCCTTCTCCATACGGAAAAACAGAGCCACGAAGATACTTGCGAATATAGGTGAGTGTGGGAACAGGCGTTACTAACCGGCTAATTTGACAATTGAAATATGCGGTGTGCAAATAATAAGAAAGTACACTCCACAGAAGCCCAGCAAACGTTCAGCAGCCGTCCAGGAGTACCTGACCTCAATTTGTATGAGCAGGATCTATTCTGAAGTCTACGCTTGTCCTCTTTTGCATCCACTAACAACATCGAATGATTAAAATCGCTACGCATGTTGTTTATGTTCTGAGAAAAGACAATGTGTGGCTGATAGGCCGATGACATCAATTGAAAGGTCCTTTGTATCTGTATCGATCCCTCATGTTGATTGTCATAATTATCCGTTGTCTTGGGTTAGTGATGAAAGCTTTTCGGTTAGCATCATTGTTAGAAGTTGGGTTGGTATTGATTCTGTCTGGCCATTAGCCTGTCGTAATGATTATTCCGCTTCTGAGTGGTTGTCTCCCACTCCGCATCAAATAGTAATCACGTTTGTGGCGAATTCATAAGACATTGACCCTGGAAAATGTTTAGTCGTAGTGTTTCGAAATTAAATTCATCAGTTGTGAACTTGTGATAATTGTTCTCATATGTTCATCGATTCAGGAGCAATTTTTATGGGCAAACCTCAGCCTTTAGGGCATTTTTCTTCATAGGAGAGTCTTTCTTGCGGAAACGCCTATACTATATTGAAGAGTCTGTTCCAAACATTGTCAAAATGCACCCAGTGAAGCCCTTTTCTGTTTGGGGTATCAGCTGTGACTAATGAAAAGATAGTTAACATAGAAGTTGAAACACCACATTTGGAACCTCTGAAAGAGGCACCTCTTTGTAGGAGGTTTTTCACAAATACCTGTTGGAGCCCCATAATCAGATAATGCAAAACTGCCTAGCAATAGTTATGATTCTCAACAAAAGCTTATTTTCTAAGTAATAATTACGAAGAATTCCAATTGAAATTTTGCATAGAGTTGGAACATGACATCATTTCAGGTCTTGTCTGCTAATCCTATTTTAATCCCTACTTTGCTGCTACAGTTTACACGTTCTGTGAGAAACTTGGTAAGCAATTCAAAGAGTACAACAGAATTAAAACAAATCTCAAAGGAATAACTATAAACAATCAAACAGATAACAACTATATACAATAAAATATTCTAACAAAGCACATGATTGGTCAAACTCTGTTTTTGTCATGTTTACAGTTCTTTACAAGTTGAAAGTGGCCAAATATGCCATGAAATGTGAAATATGTTTGTTTTTCAATGGCAACATTTATTTAATTAATGTTATTTGATTGCAGACCTTATTCGTGTCCTTGTCCGGGAGCATCTTGCAAGTGGCAAGGATCATTGGACCAAGTCATGCCTCACTTGATGCACCAGCACAAAAGCATTACCACGTTGCAGGTATCATCTGCGTTTTTTAATCCTCTTGTTACTGTATCCTACTTTGTATGTAAATTGTATATAGACTGTTGATTGTGTTGAGGTTGGCGAATAAATCAAGTAATCGCGCTGAAATCAAACATTAATCTGTCACTGCTGTATACAATATGTAGTAAAGAGCGTTTCACTGGGAACGAGGTGTGATAAATCTCTGTCCGAGTTTGTTATTCTCATGGACGAGCTCAACCATCTTTGTACATCATTTTGGGCCTTGGCAGGCTTGTTCAAGCAGGGGTCTTTCTCAGCTCCCTGGTACAAGATTAAGCCAAAGAGGAATCCAAAGATATTACAAGATGCATATCGAGTCCATATTTTACATTTCTTTACATGTATTAATTTCAGGGGGAGGACATTGTATTTTTGGCGACAGACATCAACCTTCCTGGAGCAGTTGATTGGGTAATGATGCAGTCCTGTTTTGGTCATCACTTCATGCTGGTCTTAGAAAAACAGGAAAAATATGACGGCATCCAGCAGTTCTATGCGATTGTGATGCTCATAGGCACTAGCAAACAGGCGGAAAACTTCGCCTATAGGTAAGTAAAATTTTACATTGATATTTGCCGAAAGTCACATGTTCAGACATCTCAGCTAATTGGAATAATTACGTCAATCGTTAGAATATCGTTACTTGTAAGAAGACATTTTAGTATTCTTGGAGCTGTCGATTTGGAAGGAAATAATATATGTATATAATCTCAATGCTTTGATTTAATTGGTGAATTTCTAATGTTTCTTCTGCAACAGTGAAATTGGTTTTAGAAATTTAAAGAGTGTTTGTACAATCCAGCCTGTGTTATGCAGTCACCCAAAGGTATTGATAGAAGTTGGCCACTTAAGAGAGGTGGCCGTTTCATATTAAATTTAGAACAATTTGGAAATGGCTGTTTATAGCAGGTGACCATTGTATATGCTGGTATACGTGGCCATTAAAGCAGGTTTGATGTAAATACAAATACTTTAATACAGTAATTCTTATATCTGATTCTCGTTGATATTACAGATTAGAGCTAAATGGCCACAGAAGACGCCTAACATGGGAAGCGACGCCTAGGAGTATACACGACGGAGCCCAATCGGCAATTATGAACTCAGACTGTCTCGTATTTGACACAAACATTGCTCAGTTGTTTGCTGATAATGGTAACCTGGGAATCAACGTGACGATCAGCATGTGCTGACAAAAAGATACGCAGCCGTCCAGTCCGGCCAGTAGCACTATGGCCGTCGCTGTGGCCGAACTTTGCGCTCTCACGGTCCATTGAATGTTTTCAGTGGATGTGCTCCAGTTGATAGTTTCATGCAGAACGTTCATTTGATCACATCAGGCATACTCATCTATAATCATAATGATTATAATCGTGTCAACGTCACTTTCATAGTTCATCCACATCACCTCCAGATCATACATTATATGATATAATGTAATATAAAGCATATTCCATGGTACTTCCAGTATCATTGTGTACAAGTTGTATACCTCATGAGTCATGACATTGTCAACGATCATCTTACCACTGATTATTATTTCTTATGAACAGTAATATTCATTGTTAACTCATCCATCATTATACGAGCAATCCGTGTTTCCATCATTTCATTAGAACAAGGAATGCATCCGTATCACAGTATCACATTCATCTGTATCATCTTGTCACTGTATCACGTATCATCCATTCACAAAACGGCCGTGACTGCGCGGTTGATAGCAGTCCCTAATCCTCAAAACTGTTCAGCATCTCAAGTTTTTTATCGTTCGTATAACTATGAAAAAGACTGACTCGTACGAGACTGTTCTGTATTACAGTCCAAACATATTACACATGGTAATATAAACTCATTTATGTTTCATTATGTGCTGTGAATATTGTATAATGCTAACATTTCCACTGGTGTACGTTCTATTTTTTCTTTACTTTATTTGTGGCTCTGTGTGTGAGGTGCATTGTGAACGAGGTATGTTTGCATTTTCGTGTGCATTCAGCATTTGCAGCATTTTTCTTGTGTTCATCCTTTCTAGTTCATTTTCTCAGTGTTGAATTAGTTATTTCGTATGCATTATGTAACATGTTAAGTTCAATAACGCTAGATAGAAAGTGCCAGATTTATGCATGTTGGGCAATACTGAAGTATACAAAGATATTGTCGAGTGAATACCTGGGAAAGTAATCCATGCAATTGATAATAGTAATAACGTGAGAATACTGCTATTTAAAAAGAGGCAAATTTTTAATAGTTAATGAATAACAGAATAAGTAAATGGGATTTAACATTTCTATAATAACAATCATTTTATTCGCACAAAATTGATCACTTGCTAAGCACACCACTGAGTAAATCCTTCTATGCTGTCTTTGATTCACAAATAGTGGTAGCCGAATGGTAACAACTAACCAGTATTGCGTTACCTGGTATTCAAGGACCATCAGTGTAACATTGTGCGTAAAAAGTGATGCAATCCGATAATTCATTGTAACCCTTAATATAATCTAAATTTTTTTGGCAACTATCGTGCAACTTTGGTTTCTGATTTAATTCGATGACATCTCAAACACCTCTGAAGGGAACATTAAATAAATGTGTCTCATAGCTGTACATGTTATTATGGTGTGAATTTGGGAATATGACAACCGTTTTGCTCTTTTTTTTAAACAAGCTATGTGTGCCATGTGTATAATTTGTTTGTTTGATTGAATTACGTTAACATTACTGCCATTTCACTTGCTACGCACACCACTGAGTAAGTAATACCCAGAGGCGCCAGTGTAATTGAAGCAATCGTCAGCTTGTTCAAGGTTTAGTGTTTTGTATTAAGTCAAGCCCGCAGATATATAACGAAACAATAAAATCACAATGACTTCACTTGTGATTGTGATGATTATATATATATATATATATATATATATATATATATATATATATATATATATATGATGTCACTTTCACAAGGGGACACCATCTAACTCTGAAATTCCCACAATCCTTTTTGGTTGGCATATGCAAATGAGGAAGTTTCCAATCTGTTCACTGTTAATCTGTGACATCCTTGCTAATTGTCGCTCAAATTTATAAGTCTAGTGCTCCTTTGGGCTCCTCATGTATCATAGCGTTGGCATTGAACAGTATCCGAAAAACTAATTGGTTCTGCACTGATGTGATATTTAGAAAATAAAATATCTATCTATCTTATGTCACTCAAATTCAGGTTGATTTTTAAGTAGTACACTTGTGTAATTTGTTGAGTGCACTAGGGTATGTCAGGTAGTTCATTCAATTAAATTAAGCTGCCCACTGTAGACATCTACTCATGTGCATCCACGTCCAGCCAGTAGAACAAAACCATGAAATCTTACCTGTGGGGAAATTTAGTTGAAATGGGATGTGCCCATTCAACCTGTGTATATGTAGGTGGTGAAATGGCAGTAAATTGAGGACATTCGGAGATGTAAAAAATAACTAGGAAATAAAGTCAATTATCATTGAAGCCCAATGTACCACTGTTTCTGCCAAGTGTTGCATCTCATCAAGTTGTTATTTATGCAATGTACTGATACACAGCTTTATGTTTCGAGTGCTAATTGTTGATATGTGTAAGTGTATATTGTGTAAATATGTGTAGCTTATGAACCAATGAGTAAATACTGCTTGATAGGCAATTCATCATTTCATATCTGCGTAACATAGGCACGGAACTCGACATGTTTAATTGGTTTTTGATATTATAGAAAAGGCAAACAGTATGTGGTAATTTTAGATGATTCAGTAGTGAATGTTGTTGAGAATGTGTCCCGAGTTCAGTTAATACTGCATTTTCCCGAACAATTAACCTATGCACTGCTAATAAGGCGAGCCACACGCCCCATAATACACAAGATACAACAAAGGCCTCACTTGAATAGAATAGCATCATCAGGAACTCTTTGGATTTAAAGCCGCAATACCGTTAAGACTCAAAATCGTATTTGTTTCTCATCGTGAATTAGCCGTGGTCTTTACCATGGCAACTGAAACCTCAATGAAAAATAGAGAGGGTTGATATACATGCCACTGTTATTTATTCGCAATCCAAGTGCATACTTCTGTGAATCAGCCAATATACCAAATTTGCATTCGTACTCCCGGATGCTGAGAAATTTGACTGGAAAAAGTTCTATTCACATTTGAAATGGAGTATAGGAGTTATTTATTGGTAAACATTTTGAACATAATATAGTGGTGACATTATGCTGACTAGACGTGGCAATTTAAGTGTACATTGTAGGGATAATGCAGTTTATTGAAAATGTTCAAATGGAAGGTACGGAAACCTTGTGTGAAAATGACTGTTAGACTTGAATGATGACTTAGAATGTCCACTAATTGTTAACACATGATCTTATTATAAATTCCAGCCGATGAATGAAGACTGCAAGGGGTAAAATGTTTGTTACGTGATTCATTGTTTACTTTAAATGCGTATAAATATATAAATAATGAAAGTTTGTATCTTATCCATATATTTTTTCATCAGCTTGAAATATCACGAGGACTGTAGTGAAGCTTTCTGCCGCTTTGAGTGTAGCTTTTTTTCATTACCGAGTCTGATACGATATGTTGACATCTTGGCAGTTGTTTCTTGCAATAAGTCTTGTTTCATGAGAAAATTACCATAAATGGTGATATTCAATGTCAATGAATAATTTAAGACTGCAGCTAAAGGTAATACAAACTCCTTGATTAAGAACAACAGTAGTTATTGAAATTGTGAAACCTATAATTATTACGTTTTGACCTGCATTGAGCCACAATAATTATGTGAAATCTGGTCCTGTATAGAACTTGTGCAAGTGATCGCAGTTTGTACTTTGCAAATGAACTGTAAATTGTCAAAGACATGTATGCAATTAAGTATTTGCTTCCTGATTATTTGGTTTTTGTTATAATTCATTTGTATTCATCTCAAATGTTGTAGAAATAAATTATTTACATGACGAATTGTGTGGTTTGTTGTGCAAAACATTTAGTGAACGGTTCCTAAATCTTTGAAACCAATTCATAACAGACTCGCTGTGCATTTGCAGTCTCCAAGGAGGTAGTGCAATCCACTGGCACTTGGCAATTTAACCCAAGAAGCTAGGATTTATTACACCGAAGAAATAATCGCTCGTTGACATGAGGGACAGGTTCCATAACTTTTCCACAATTTTCTGTGACCAAATTAAGATACGACTACTGTCATACCTGTCGATCAGTTGTGTAATACATTAAAAGACTAGACCACAGAGTTTCAATCATTTGTGTAGTAAAGACGGTGCATGTTGTTTACGAGACCAGCCTTCCAGTTTGGGAGAATCGGGCGGACTAATGTTCAAGATCTTAACATTTAATGAAATGACATCCGCAACATTTAGTGAGTTCTTATTTTAGCTGTCTCAGCCATGGGAGCACTTCTGCCAAAGACATTTAAATCATAGGCAGAACATTTCCCGGACTTTCCATGGAACACTGGGGACACTGGGAAAGCACTGCTAACGAATGTTAGATCCCCTCGTTCATAGAAGTCGTAGTATGCCCTTGTGTACATATTGTCCTTGTGTACATACTGCAATCTTGCTGCCCAGTGACATCCTGCAGCTTGGGTCAAGTAACTGAATCTTACTGCAACATGGAAATGCATACAGCGCAATGCAATGATGACGTGTGTGCTGTCACCTAACAGGCCAGCTGCCGCCACCGCTAGCGACCTAACCAGTCCAGTGAATTACCATGGAACAGTAATGCTCTATCATTACCACAAATATGGTAGCGATAGAAGAGCTACCATAAAAGAGGAATGCTCTACTGTTACTAAATTCTGGTAGCCTTTGCAGTTCATTAATAATATGTTAGATGGCAGCAGTATCCACTTGAAAAGGGGTAATTTAGATCTTTATCACGGATGATTGACACCAGCTGATGCTGGGTGTTCAACACCCTCCCTTCACCTCTCTGGGATTTCACCCCCTCTCTCTCCTCACCCCCTCCAGTAGCAGCTGATAGCCCATCTTATCATGTACATTGTATTGGTATCAATTAAGAATGGGGTGTAGAAACTCTCCATAGAAGCTGGAGAAGAAACACATTATTTGTATATACAGCCACGAAACTATTTAAGCAGAAATCTAAATTTTCTGTTCAACATTGATAATAAATATCTAATGTTACATTCACATTTTAATCTAAATTTTTTTTTTGATTGCACACAGCCAATCAACCAATCAAATCAATCAATCAATCAATCAATCTATCAATCTATCAATCAATCAATCAATCTATCAATCTATCAATCAATCTATCTATCTATCTATCTATCTATATATATATATATATATATATATATATATATATATATATATATATATATATATATATATATATCTGTCTATCTATCTATCTATCTCTATCTAGCTAGCTACATGTCTGTCTGTCTGTCTATCTCTATCTAGCTAGCTACATGTCTGTCTGTCTATCTCTATCTCGCTAGCTACATTTCTGTTTGTCTATCTCTATCTAGCTATAGCTACATTTCTGTCTGTCTGTCTATCTCTATCTAGCTAGCTACATGTCTGTCTGTCTATCTATCTAGCTACATGTCTATCTGTCTATATATCTAGCTAGCTACATGTCTATCTGTCTATCTGTCTATCTGTCTATCTATCTATCTATCTGTAACAGAACAATAATTTTAACTCTGGCGTATGGCTATTATGCAGTGGTTGAAATATCATTATATAAGTTACTGTCGTTCTTTTCTTCTTTTCTTTCTTTCTTTCAGTCAATCAATCTATCAATCTATTGTCTATCAATTAGAGCTGTACACCTTTATCTTTATAATGATACGATACGTATCACGATACAGTAAAACCGATATGATACGTATCATGATACATATCGTTAAGCTATATCAATGAAAAAAGCCTACAATACTGACAATCCATTATGAAATGTAATGAACTAATCTTAATGGAATAATCCAGACTTTTGTTTAATGTCATTAAAATTAAAGTGGCTGATATTTTTCTTTAAAAACACGGAACATCTGGGTAGCAGGTGTCTTATTTGCTCAAAAACGCCACTCTGCATGCCATTTAATCGTATCGTTATTATTACCTAACGGTTATCAATACCCCTATCATTATCCATGTACCGTTACAAGCGGTATATCGAGAACCGGTGTACAGCCCTACTATCAATGTATCAATGTATCAATCAATCAATCAATCAATCTATCTATCTATCTATCTATCCATCTATCTATCTATCTATCTATCCATCTATCTATCTGCCTGCCTGCCTGCATATCAATCTATCAATCAATAAATCAATCTATCTATCAATCTAATCCATCTATCAATCAATCTATCAATCTATTATCAATCTATCAATATCACTCAATCAATCAATATCAATCAATCAGTCAATCTATCAATCAATCAGTCAATCTATCTATCTATCAATCAATCTATTAATCTATCAATCTATAAATCTATCTATCAATCTATTGTCTATTAATGTAACAATGTATAAATCAATCAATCAATCAATCTATCTATCCATCTATCTATCTGCCTTCCTGCATATCAATCTATCAATCAATCTATCTATCTATCTATCAGTCAATCAATCAATCAATCAATCTATCAATCTAATCCATCTATCAATCAATTAATCTATCAATCTATTAATCAATCTATCAATGTCACTCAATCAATCAATATCAATCAATCAGTCTACCTATCTATCAATCAATCTATTAATCTATCAATCAATCTATAAATCTATCTATCAATCTGTCAGTCTATCAATCTATCTATCAATTAAATTATCCATCATCTATCTAAGTATCAATGTATCTATCGATCTATATTTCCTTCTATCCATCTATCTATCTGCCTACTTGCCTGCATATCAATCTATGAATCAATCAATCAATCTATCTATCAGTCAATTTATCTATTAATCTATCAATCAAACATTAAATCAATCAATCAATCAATCAATCAATCAATCAATCAATCTATCTATCTATCTATCTATCTATCTATCTATCTATCTATCTATCTATCTATCAATCTATTAATCAATCAATCAATCTATCTATCTATCTATCTATCAATATATCAATCAATCAATCATGATCAATCAATCAATATATATATCAATCTGAATATCTATCAATCAAGCTATCAATCAATATCAATCTATCTATCAATCAATCTATTAATTAAGTTATCAATCTATTAATCAATCTATCAATATATCAATCTATCTATCAATCAATCTATTTATCTATCAATCAATCAATATCAATCAATCTATCTATCTATCTATCAATCTATCAATCAATCTTTCAATTCATCAATCAATCAATTTATCAATCAATCTATCCATCTATCAATATCTATCTATCTATCTATCTATCTATCTATCAATATATTAATCAATCAATCAAACAATCAATCATGATCAATCAATCAATATCAATCAATATATCTATCAATCTGAATATCTATCAATCAAGCTATCAATCAATCAATCTATCAATCAATATTCTATATATTATACATGTGTGTAGCACCCAAGCCATGTATGCCCCTTCCTCAGGTTGAGAGGCTTAATTAACACTTTTCCATGTATTTTGAAAAAAAAAATTTTGAAAAAAAAAATCTTAGGCAGGGTGAATACAATGGTCAGTCAGTCAGTCAGTCAGTCAGTCAGTTATAATGAGTAATTTTTAAGCTAGCCACTTGAATTTGGCTATATTATGACACATTTGGGTTCAGTATTATAGTCATGCAAGATATACTAGCCCATTTTTTTGTTTCCCTTTCCTTTTTTTTTCCTGTCTTTATCTTAACATAAACTTTTTTGGTTACTCAAGACCATTTTGCATAATAAAATACCCTTCTGGCATGATGAATTGATTGAATTCGGATAGTGCAGCCTTCTACTATCTTGACAGACATAGTAAGAACTTTTATTTCTTTTGAATTCACACATGAATGTAATCAGATTATTATAGGCATAATGATAATTTTTAGGCTCTAGACATAGTAATTTGTTACAATGAAATAAGCCGAGTATACCATGGAGAAAAGGTTATTACATACAATAATTTTGAGGCATTGCTATGTAGTCTCTGTTTTGAGATGGCCCCTGCTTCTGTTAATCAGAACAAGCACCTCATCATGCCTCTTGGGCTACATCATTGGGGACCATCTCAAAACGATAAACTGCTGAGAATTTTTAATTTAAGAAACTTTCTACTTTTAATCAGAAGTTATACAAATCAGGTTATTTATAAAATTATTATTATAAGTTAAACATGTTATGGTACACTTACTTTATGCCCAGCTAGCAAATGCACTTGACAATATAACAATACAATCAGAATCTAAAAATCTATAAAATCGAATTAAAATGAAGTCAATTGATGTATATAAACTTGAAATAGAAGAATCAGGTAAAGGCATATTGAATAAGTGAGTCTTTCAGCTCTTCATGAAAACTGACGTTAAGAGTTTTTCATGAAGTGAGGAGGTAAGCCATTCCACAGCAAGGTATTATTGTTATGCATATACATTTTTGTCTTGATGAATGGGTCTAATTGTGTTTAACAAGTCTTAGAACCGTTTCGGATGGAGACAACTAAGAGAAATAAAGCTAGATATAGAGATAGATAGATAGATAGATAGATAGATCTTAAGAATAATGTGATTTTAACAGTGAGGTGGTCTTTTGTAACAGTGAGTTGTCTCAACAATGAAGTGGTCTTGATAGTGAGGTGTTAATAGAGATGTGGTCTTAAAGTGGTCTTATTGGTGATGAGTTCAAACTAGCATGTAGACACTGTACATGCCACTTCGTATAGACTACAACACTATGAATATATTCCCGTTTTCGGATTAGTTAATACAGTGTATATACTGAGATTAGGTATGATCAATCAATCAGTCAGTCAATCAATCAATCAATCAGTCAATCAGTCAATCAATCAGTCAATCTATCTATCTATCTCTCCATCTTTCTTTCTGTCTGTCTGTCTTTCTGTATTTGTCTTTCTTTCTTTCTGCCTGTCTACTTTGTCTTTCTTTCTTTCTTTCTTTATGCCTGTCTTTCTTTCTTTCTTTCTGCCTGTCTACTTTCTGTCTTTCTTTCTGCCTGTCTACTTTCTGTCTTTCTTTCTTTCTTTCTTTCTTTCTGCCTGTCTTTCTTTCTTTCTGTCTTACTTTCTTTCTGCCTGCCTTTCTTTCTTTCTTTCTGTCTTTCTTTCTGCCTGTCTTTCTTTCTTTCTGTCTTTCTTTCTTTCTTTCTTTATGCCTGTCTTTCTTTCTTTCTTTCTGTCTTTCTTTCTGCCTGTCTTTCTGTCTTACTTTCTTTCTGCCTGCCTTTCTTTCTTTCTTTCTTTCTGCCTGTCTTTCTTTCTTTCTGTCTTTCTTTCTTTCTTTCTTTATGCCTGTCTTTCTTTCTTTCTGCCTGTCTTTCTTTCTGTCTTTCTTTCTGCCTGTCTTTCTGCCTGTCTTTCTTTCTTTCTGTCTTACTTTCTTTCTGTCTTTCTTTCTGCCTGTCTTTCTTTCTTTCTGTCTTTCTTTCTTTCTTTCTTTATGCCTGTCTTTCTTTCTTTCTGCCTGCCTTTCTTTCTTTCTGTCTTTCTTTCTGCCTGTCTTTCTTTCTTTCTGCCTGTCTTTCTTTCTGTCTTTCTTTCCTTCTTTCTTTCTGCATGTCTTTCTTTCTTTCTGTCTTTCTTTCTGTCTCTTTTTTTATTTTGCTTTTCTCTTATATTACTAATGTAACTTTTTAAAGACTTTTTTCAGTAAACTTTGTGTAAAAAAATGAAGTTCCTTCAATTGTGACTAATATCTAGCAAACAAGCTCAAACAGCTATTGACTTGTGAACTTTATTATTAAGACAAGAAACTGAATTAATGAGGCTGACTTATCAAACAAGATGGATAAGCATCATAATGTACACTGCTATCTGCATACAGTAGACATCGGGTCAAGGGGTGCGAGCTGATAGGAAAGGGGGCAGTCAAAAAAAGGGGGGGGGGGGTGTTAATTGGCTATCAGATAAGGGAGAAGTGCCTCTGCCTGACATCTGGGGTGAATATGATAAACTATGATTGGCTGTTAAGAGGGGTAAAGTTCTATCATTACCATTCTGTCGGGAACGCTAGAATTTATGAAAACAAACTCTTACGAGCACTTTTTTTTCCTTACGATCACTTTTAATGAAAAAAATCATGAGTAAACTATAGACCCTGGGTCAACTTTTAGTGAAGGTTTCAAGTCAATAGGGCAGCTGGAACATATTCAAAAAAATGTTTAAAGGTGAAAATGAGCCTCAGAGCATTACCACTGAAGTGTAGCTGTTGCTGCCTGCCTGCCTATCATTACCAATTAAATGGTAGCGGTAGAGCGCTACTATTTCATGATAATTCACTCGACTGTAACTATGGATATTTTTTGCCAGTTTACCTAGATAAACAAAGTGATTAACTATGTAGCCAATAGGCTGAGCATAAACTTAAGAAATCTTCTCTTAAAAAACAAGAGAAATGGATCCATATTTTTTTAGTTTAGGCAATTTTTCTGAATTGCCTGCTTGTCAGAACAAGAATAGCGTAAACTCAACACATGAACACCTAATTATTCTGTAAATTCATTGTTAGACCTCCAATACCATATCATCATATGCCAGCCTATAGACTGTAAGAGAAATTGATTAATTTACTTCAGATGAGTAAACAAGCACACCATGTACACTGTTCAGAATTAGGTCGCTGGGCTGATACTGAGGTGATGACACAGTGTTGAGTCCCCACCATATTATGTACACATGAACCCTATGGGTGGGGTCTTTTGACTTAGCATTGACAGGACACACTGGCCTTAATTTGTTTTTTTTTTACAATATTTAGTCTGACAAGGCACTGAAATGTCGGACATGAAATGATTTTGTGACTGACTATCAAAAGAAGATTTCGCGGACACTGATACAGTGAAAATAATTTTTTTCTTTACTGTTTATTGACATTTTATTGCTATGATATTGACAATTTTACAACATAATAACATTGCAATTATTGATACTTACTTCACAGATAATTGTGTCACATAATCGCAAATGGTGAAAATCTAAAAATCTTCCAGCATTAACAAAATGCATAAAATGATCAATAGATAATGAATTGTGTCCCTACTGATAAATATGACCAATAAGTGCACATTCAACAACACAAAACAACTAACGATAATTTCCCACCACTGAGAACATAAATAATCCAATGTTTATAAATTTTTGCAACAAGCTGAATAAATTTGCATCACATCTTCTGCACAGCAAGTTGCAGCAATGCCTAGACGGAAGGCATATGAGCCAGAGTCCAAGTGTATAATATAAAATTCTAGATGCATTTATATATTATTAGCCCTCTATAATTTCAATCTGTTTAACAATTTGTTCCCGCTCTCTCATTGCTTTCAGAGCCATATCCTTCTCTTTCTTGGTCGGTGTTCGTTTCTTTTGACGAGCCATCTGAATTTTGCGATACGCATCCATGACCTGCAATCATAAACAATTAAGTATTAATGCAAGTCACCCTTTAATAAAAATGTTTTGGAATCTTGAATCTTGAACTCCATATTAGCCAGTACACATGCTAAAACAAGAGCTTTGGATTTCCAGACATTGCATTGCAGCATTCGTTAACAAAGTCCTGGGCTCGTGGCCGTCAGTGGAGTTTTGGGCAAGAACAACATTAATGCGGATAGGGGAAGATTGTAGATTGGAGACCTATCTGTTCTTGCTGTTCAGGATGTTATGGATCGCCCATGAATGTCGTCTTTTTTGCTTGCAACTTCAAAGACTGCCGAAACTTTGCTAACAAATGTTACAATCACCAGATCACCATGCGACCACAAAGCTTTAGTAGAGAAGTTGAGGATCAGGTGTACTCGTAACTAAGCAATTTGAAGGTATTCAATGAATTTAGGAATCTGACAGACAACACAAGAACATCTTACATCTGCATCAGCAGCCGCCATCCTTCGTCTGAGATCCTGTCTCTTCATCTCTTTCTTCGCCAGCTCGTACAACATTTTAGTGGTTCGTAAGTTGTGTTGACTCAAGACCCGAAGTTCTTGCTGTTTGCGTCTTAGCTCGTTAAGTACGTCGTCATCTGGGTCGTCGTCAGGGAGATCATCAAAGTCTAAGATTCCTGGGAATTCAAGAATATATGAATTAAATTTCACATTGACAATAACCCATAATTAAATTTCACATTGACAACAACCCATTTAGTCAGACAGAGTATGTTATTTCCCTCGGCAATGACAATGGTTCAATTACCGCGCCCGTTAAATGCTGTGTTCTGTCGAACAAAGAAGTTCTTTAAATATCGCCGAATCTGAAGTTACGTAATTATATAAAGCATAAAGGTTCACATGACTACAATAAGCAATCTACACTGTAAAATTCTTTGCTCCCCTCTTGAAATTATGGAAAACCGAATATTTTATGCATATAAGGGATGTTCCATCAAAAAAGAGGGGGGGGGGGTGTACCAGAAAATGTTCAGACCCCTCCACCCCCAATATCTGTTTTTTGACAGACCCTCCCACCCCCGCTTTGTCCTACATTAAGAGATATTAAGAATACACTCTCACGGCCATGATGCTTTCCGGCCAAAGTACAAAGACCAAAGCCTTCCGGAACACATTGCCTGTTTTCTGTTACAGGTACTGGTCAACCACCCCCTCTTTCTCTTTTGGACGACCCGCTGTTTCAAAAAATCTGGTCCGCCCTTTTAAATGGAATAGCCCTCAGCGGGTTTGACAAAACACTAATTTTGTTTGCCAAATATTAAACTGTTACATCATTATATGGCTTAACTGCACCTGAATTTCCTGAAATTAATGTCAACTTGTAACATCAGGCAGTGCATAATTCATTTTGCCTGCAGCAGATGGCTTAATTATTTAGAAAATAACCATCATCCAAGAACAGGTTGTCAAGGAGAAAGCTTACAAAAACATGGACTTGTCTGTTTTCCTTATGCTCAATTTGACAAATAAATTTTAACAGATAAAAAGATAATAATTCTGCACAAGATTAATAAAAGCTGTTCCATTTAAAAAAAGAGGTGGACCTGAAAATTTTTTGAATTTTGACAGGTTCATCCCCCCCCCCCCCCTCTCCTTTTTTAAAAAATGGAACAGCCCTAAGCTAAGAATAGTCCATTTACTCACCTTGTTCCTCCAGCTCTTTCTTAATACGTCTTTCAAGTTGAGCAGCATTTCCCACGTTCAACTGTTTGGCTAAAGACCTCGGAGACATCGTAGCTGCTTCTGCAGCATCTGAGATCAACATCATTTATTTCAATATCAGAATCATACCACCAAATGACAACAGAAACGGTTGATGTTCAATCCCAGATAATGTATCAGACAAACAGTGTTCCGTAATAAGTGACTAGTATATTCATACAAGTTTAACACTAAAATAATTTGGGCCACACTTATTTGATCTTTAGCTTCGCAGGATAAATTCTAAGGGTCAGCTAAATAAAATTTCATATCAAATAATTTTATTTTATTTTCTGTCAGCACACCTTTCATTATTTTGATGAATCTGAGAAGCTAAAAATTAAATAAGTGCCGTCTGCTGTCTCAAGTAATAACGAATACCATTTTATATTCCATTTATTAGGCATACCTTGCAACAAACTGATTTGTTAATTTAATTCTTTTATCTTTCCGATTACCACAACAGACCTGTTTCCATGTCAACGTCCTCCAAAGGAGTCATGATGTTCTCCTCGATGAGAGCAGCAACCAGGCGCTGCGTCAAGTGACCGAACGGCGACGTATCTTCGTCACTGTTCAAATCCAAAGGCAAAGCAAAGTCGTAGCTGTTTGTGCAGAGAGGGACAGAGAAATGCAAAGGCTTGCAATTAGACACACACATCATTACCAGAAATACAGCAGCAATATCTAAACATCTTAAGAGAATATCAGCACATCGGGGAAGGATGAAGCATGATCATTAAAAAAAGCAACAATGGCAAGAAAAACTACTAGAGGGCAATGCCACCAATGCAGATGAAGCACAACTAGATGTCGTCATCATTTATTGCAAAAAAAAATTGTTACTGAATGAATGACATCATTGGACAATGCTTAACTGCTTTGGTGGCAGTGATCTCTGGTGATACTTTAACGTCCCATTGATTCTGCGAGTATATGCAAGTACAAATTAGGCTGTTCCATCTAAATTAAACAACTAAAACATCACTAATGTTCCAGTTGAATTAAAAACTATGTTGTATATACATTGCATGTGACTGCATTGTCAATTTATGAATCTATTCATTATTTATCACTGGTAAATGAATTACATAATAGTTTCTCATAGGATAATATTAAGACTATTTATCTGTCTAAAGAACAAGTTCTAAGGCAAACTTTATAACACTGAATTTTCAATGTTCATGTTAATTAAATACATCCACTTTCAAATAGAACAGCCCCCATTAAAGCAAAGAAATTAGTTTGGGCATGTATCAATGACAGCAACTTAAAATGCTTTACAAATCAGTATGACAATGGAGTACACAAAAAATGGAGACAGTAAAAACACACAGATAGATGCATGAAGCTAACTTAATAATGGTCGACATATAATCTTAACATTTCTTCCAAGAAAGCAAATGAGGCAAGCATAAGCAAGAAAGAGACATTAAACTACATGAAAAAGTTCAATAATCGACAACAAGTACTGTCTGAAGTCTTAGTTACATTATATGCATAAACTGGCGACATGAAATGTTTCTTAGAATTTCTTGCCATTCATGCTTAAGTTACATGGCATAAATCAGATTACGATCATATAAAATGATCTGACTCTGTAAAAATTGTATAAATAATAGTGATGTGTAGAATTCATGTTGCAAATTGTAGAATTAACTTTCGACAGAGCAAACTATACAAAGCAAACCAAGTGTCAATTAATATTGACTGAATATCCTGGATCGTCTGATCATACACACTCGTCAAGACTTTGTCTAATCTTAACACTTCAAAAGTGGCACTGCTTCGTGATGCACAACATACCCATTGGTTGCAGCGATTCCATCTTCACTCTTAATGACCTTTTTGTGGTGGTTATTTTCAATACTAGAACTGGAACTATTTGCTGTGCTTCTTCTTCTTTCAATTGGCTTACTACCTGTGGATTATAGCAACATTCTCTCTCATAACTTTCACATGACTTATATTACAATATAAATAAACTGAAATTGCACAAATAGAATAAAAGTAGAAACAGTTTTTTAACTCAGTAGTTACCATTGCAGCTTCTACCTTCCCGCTGTTCTTCCAGCATGTCCTCCTGCGCCCATTTATGGGAATAATGTTTCCCTACACTCGGAACTTTCTGATAATCTGCGTCATCCTCGTGTGATCGCAGAATATCTTCAAGAACCTACAGAAAAGCAAGGAGATAGTTATCGGTTTCACTAACATAAACATATTCCTATTTCTAAGACACCATGACACTATATGCTGCACATAATTTTGGTATGTTTTATTTCATGCCTTTACTTTATTATATTTTCTTTATTTATATATAATATTATTTTATTTTATTCTCTTCCTTTGCTTTTTTATGACACATGTATCTGCACTGATATTGCGTTGTCAATAAAATAATATATATATAATACTTTGCCTATTATTTCATGAGGCATAGACTAATGACTAATGAAATTCACAACTTCAGAAACTGATTGTGATCAGCCCAACATCATCACCATTTGCAAAGGCTAGTTGTTGTGTGTCAAACCAGCACTGATATATAAATACTTCTACCAGACTAATAATATATGAACCAATTACCACGATTATCATGATTACATAGACATTTCAAGTATAAGTATTAGACTACTGTCACGTACCTTTAAATGTTCTGGCCCTATTTCCATACAATATGGCTCCAGATTTGCCCAGAATCTATTTGGAGCATCATTTTTGGGAACCCTTGGCTGTTCCGGTGGCTTGTTAGCAGGAGACTCAGGAAATTCATATTCAGATATTTTCAAGGTCTGAAGAGAAAAAAAAAATAATGTCAACATACCAGTATTTTCTGAATTGGGAAGACTGGAACATTTTTATATAGTATAAAATTTGGAGTTTCCTTAGATATCTAAAGATCTTCAATTTTAGGCCAGCAGGATAGTTTACTATTTCTGCAGACCTTTAAGTGATAATTGGGTGTAAAACTTAATTTAACATAACCTTTCAAATGTAATTACAACTGCCAACTACATTCTAGTATATTACCCTACTGTATATTGCAAACTTGATGGCATATTCATGCAGACGAAATTGGAGTAAAAGGAAACCATTTTAATTCAAGTTAGGGAGGTTCCAGTTAAAAAATATGTGGGAGGGGACAGGAGGTTTTTGAAAAAGTGGGGGGGGGGGGGGATAGTTGACCAGCATTTTCTTAATATCTTAATGTAGAAAAAAGAGGGTGTCTGAAAATGTTCCTGTCCACCTCCCTCTTTTTTTAAATTGAACAGCGCTTAAGGATTATTACATTACGGGTGAATAAAATATGAAAAAAAAAAAAATTCTTGCTTACAATGTCTGAATCAAGTGTCTTTTCACTGACCTGTGCCTTGCCCTTTGGTCTACTAGCTGTTGCTGGAGGTGCAGACGCTTTTCCTCCGGCATCCTTGAATTTTTTGCTCGGTTTTTCCTCAGTTTTGCCTCCTCCTCTTTTGCTGGAGTCTGGCTGCTGTCAAAGAACATGACATCTCAGACACAAATATATAATAAATTACTGAACAAATAGATATTCTAATCCTCTCTTTGAAATAGTTTTAAATATCTATACAGCAATGCTAGTTCATGCAGACAATCTGTTCAATATACAGATAGAGTACTTAATACTACTTATATATACCTATTTTCATCGCAATTATTCCAACTTTGTTTGCGTTTTCAGAAAGAATTTGAGTCTTATGTCCATTAGAAATACTGCAAATCTTATGTAAAAGATGATTTTCAATATATATCTTTTTAATATAAACACTTTTAATGATAACCATTTCTCTCGCACCCCTTTTCCTTTAGCTTTATCAGGCTTGCCAGTTGGTGCAGGTGTTTTATTTTCTGCCCAGTTTGACAAAACTTTCATCTCGCTCTCAAGCTGCCGCATTCGTTTTGCCACTGAGGCCAAAAGAGTTTCCAGTTCTGTTTGTAATGTGTCCAGTTCCTCGATACCAATTCCATCTTCCTCCGTTCTCAATAATACTGAAAAGGAACAATATTTAATATTACTTATGGAGACATCAATGTCATTATCTTATGATTCTGATGAACATCAGCAACAAAAGGAGCTCCGTCACTATTTTGAGATATATATTTGAGACAACAAAATTGATACCTGTTGCATGACTAAGTACTATCTTATATGGACACATGAAAGCTACAGCAGTATGGTCAACATTAGAATATCTCCTGTTCAAGTTGAAATCATGCAATACCTTGAGTATATCGAGGGCACATTCGAGCATGATCCACAGGTTTCAGGTCGGGAAATTGCAGCGGACATTCTCTAGGCTCACTGTTCCTCTCCAATCGGTCTGCCCCGCCCCCACTTCCTTTCCCTTTACCTTTCATGACTTCTGCAAATTAATATCATAAATAATATCAACTAATGTCACACAATAATCAATGCAAATTCAGCAAGTCAACACTACATACAACTACATGCATCACAATTAATGACAGGTCAAAGACTGCCTGTGCAGCTCGGATTACCATTCCACTGCCAATTGCAGTCAGAGTTAAATGTAAGATCACAGCAATTATGTAAACCCTCTTTAAAGTGGAAATTAAGGGTGCAATAAGCCAGCTATATATACCCCAGTAAATGTATAATTTACATGGGTGCCTTACTTGGCATGGTGAAAATTCTGCATAGACTTGCCCAGCAGACAGTCTTGACTGAAAATATACGCATAACAACGTTCAAGAAGTTTAACGATACAAACTTAACAAAGTTTACAATATAATATTATGTATATCTACTGGTGTTGAGGCCAATACCAGGGCAGAGGCCAATCCACAAACTTTGGCAGCTACGCAGGGCAAATGCATCAGTACTATTAAGTAGCCAATGCAGATGTTAATACATGGGGCTCTACTGTGGATACATTTCTCCATCTCACCCAATCCTCTAACACTAGGAACAGTATTACAAGTTTTAGACTCTTTTTAAAACAAACTTGTTATGCAAAAACGGTGCTAGCTGAGTAAACTTTAGATTTCTAGAGAACAACCTGGGACATGCTTGACCACCAAATTACAACAAAAGAAGCCACGAAATACTAGGTACATAGATTTACAATGCAACTATAATAATCAGTCACCTAAATTAAATGCAACGCCAATTTAAGTCAACAATATTCGCTTTTACAAGTAAACAACGCCATCTTTGTCTAGCGCTTGCCGCTTCAGCCAATCACATGGCTCGAGACAACAGACCGACCTCTTTGGTCACGTGACTGTAAAGTTTACAAAATGGCGTCCACCTTGACTGGCCGTGTTGGGCAGTTTGCCATTTATTCAAGAATTTTCGTGATTATAATGCAAGTAAGGCCCCGAAATGTAGTCTTAGATAAACTATATAACCTATAGTTCATGATGCAATTGTTGGATTGGGCATTTATGGGCGCATTCCCAAGAAAACAGACCCAAACTTGGGCAAAGTGACACTGTGTGTAGGTTTATGTAGTGGATTTTAATAAATGTATACTGGAGAACAGGGCATACTGAGACTGCTTTTTTATTTAGTCGGTTAGCCAATTACATCATTTTCATTGCAATGTGTGCCATGCCATGGTAATTTAAAAACATTGACTGGTCAGTAATGTATTTATTTGTATCTTGCAGGGATTCTTCAATACATTGATGCCAGACCATAATGCAGATGCCTTCAAGCCTCCCATGGTTCACCGTCGAACCAATCTGGATGTCATATTTGAGTTCTGTTTTGACGGCATTCGACGGTGGGATTCAAATTATTTTCTCTACATAGCTGAAAATGGTTACACATATGAAAATACTCTTGCATTTTTTCCTCTGTTTCCCTACACTGTTAGACTAATAGCTAACAGTATACTTATGCCATTGCAGTATGTAATGACTTACTCAAATGTACTGCTCCTTTCTGCAGTGCTTATCAATTTTATCCTGTTTGTGAAATCGGCGAAAGTGTTACATGAACTTGGAGTTCGTATTTTGGGAAATGAAACTTTAGCTTTCAAAGCTGCTCAGCTTTACTGCATAAATCCAGCAAGTATATTTTTCACTGCCAGCTATTCTGAGACCATGTTTGCTTTTCTGACATTTAATGGAATGCTTACGTTACAAAAGGAGGACTGCATTTTAGCATCCGTTTGGTTTGGACTAAGTGGACTTGCAAGATCAAATGGTCTTGTAAACTTTGGCTTCATCCTGTATTACAAATTGACTGAGGTTATAGCCAGAATGTCTTCAATAAAGCGAGCAGATATGGTGGACGGCAGTTCTCTACTTGTTGCAGTGGTGAGCACTGCTTATTTATGCCTCGGATCATTACTCGTTAGTGCTGTTATTTGTGTCTTGCCCTTTGCTTGTTACCAGTTGTATGCTTATAAACTATATTGCATGTCATCTGCTGCACCATCAGACTTTCCACCTCATGTGCTAAACTATGGGAACACCCAAGGCTACAAAATGCCTTTTGCCAAGCCATCTGATTGGTGCCATTGGACTCTACCACTGTCTTACAGTTACATACAAGACAAACACTGGGACGTTGGCTTTATGAGGTACTTCCAAGTCAAGCAGATACCAAACTTTGCTCTGGCGCTGCCCATGATATTGCTATGTTGCTTGACTGTTCAATATTTCATTAAGAAAAACTTTGTTTACTTCTTCTCGCTGGGATTAACCAGAGAGGATTTTTACAAGAAATTTGACGAAGAGAAGAGTGAGGATGAAAATGACAGTGTCGGTCTTGCGAACAGAAATTGCTTTGTTTACGTTGTTCATCTACTGTTCCTGGTGTTATTTGCTTTTTTCTGCATGCACGTTCAGGTCAGTATAAAATTTTAATTGCAAAAACCTCAGTTAAAATAACCAGTTTTTTCTGTTGTTGCTATTTATTCCTATAACTGTCTGTTTTTCTTTATCTACCCTGAGAGAAAACTTGATCGCTAAGGTATTTTGTTTTGTTGTTACAGGTGACAACGCGTTTCATCTGCTCCTCTAGCCCAGCAATCTACTGGTTCGTGGTGACAATCTCAACTCCCGCAGACCAATTAAAAACAATCCCAAGAGCCAACCGATATGACGTATTCAATCGTCATGCTAACCATGAAAACGGCGATGTACCTGCCAACCATTTAATTACTGAAGACTATTTTGACTGGGATGGCCGAAGTTGGGTTAACAAGACAATATTTGCCTATTTCCACCTTTACTTCTTTGTAGGCATAGCTGCATTTTCAAATTTTCTGCCATGGACCTAATGCATGAATTGTGCTCAATTTGTGTAGTACCAAAAAACAGAAATGCCAAAATGTGACTTTAGAGCTGTTAACGTTACACCAAATGTGTTCTAGTCATTACCAAGTTAGTGTAATTGTCAATTTGTCATTGTACAGAACTATGTCATGAAATGTCAATTTTAATTTCTTTTTTGGCTTCAGTATGTAAAGTCTCCTGTCTGCTACCCAAACGTTGATTCAATCATTTTGATAATTATTAACTAGCAGCTGATTAGGAGATTATGTGTGGCTATGCTTAGAATTTAGCTCAATTTAGTACTTAGATCAATACGTCCATGCTTAGATTATCAAGATCTGCATTATTTATTACTTTAGACAGCTGCATGTAACACTTTAATAACGAGTACATGTATGTTGATACAGTTGTGTGTGATAGTGTCCCATCGAAAATAAAAAGTTTTGCTACAATTGGTTGTAGTGTTTGTAAAGGTTGGCAATTTAAATTGTTTACTCTTTTTTGTGAGTTTTAAAATAGATGTGGACATCTGATCCTGGGCTGCATCAAACAGCAGCGGCTGAATTATTCTCGAAATTCTAGTTATTTCCAAGATCTGATGGTCTCGTAGTGCATATTAAGCAGTGTTAAGGCATTTGCCATTTTGGAGGCAGCACGTTTGAATCCCCACGGTATGGGGTAAATGTATAACATGGTGTGGACTCCGAGCCTTATCTCATGTTAGCCTATGGCAGCTTCTCATATAAGCTATGCTTCAGACCCAGTAGCATGGAGGGACAGGCTTGCTCCAGCAGTCCAGTCAGGTGCAAAGGGCAGCCCTTTAAGGCCTAATTATAAGCAGCTGATAAGGCAACAATAGTGATGGCACTGGTGTGAGCTCTTGAGCCCTACTCTTCACACCTGTGTTAAATACCTACTCTCTATAGGGAGCGTGAAAGTGGTCCGGCTTCCCAAGGACATAATTCAATTAATTGTTAAGTCAGGTCAGTATATATTTTTTTGCAAGATTACATAACATCTGATGGGATACAAGATGCTTTTTGGCTATAGGCTATGCACTATATAATATATATCATGATGGCCCAATTTAGCAGTTTGTTCACAATGTTATTTACCACTTCCTTGGGGTGATACTTCCAGAGTACAGTTTCAGTTACCAGGCGTGGTTGATTAAAAACACAAAGACATGGATTATTTTGGAAGATTTATTGAATGTGCTATTTAAGTCAAATAACCATTATATCTTATAAATATCAAACAATATGAAATATTTTGTTAAATATAAATTTAATAAGGAATGCCGCAACTGTTACCAAAAATTTAATTAATGTCGCAGTAATGAAATTGTGATTGGTCATGTACTTAAATTTGATACATTGCCACATTGGACATACAGTGATAGCACACAGTATATACACTGTACAGTAGCCGTTAAAGAACTTATAACTGGTTAACAATGAGACAGAGTTGAACATGTTCAGTCTGTAGTTTAAAATCTTTATGAAATTTGATTTTGCTGTCAACAGATATATTAATAATATCACACGTGTTTAACATGTCGAAAGGTCATACTGCGCATTTATATGGTAGTAATCACAAGAATTTCACAGGTACGCTGTATTATATTAAACTTGTTATCGTTTCCATGATACACATGTCAGTGAAAGTAACAAAATGACAAACCTAATGTCATAATTTCACCATGTTCACCAGTAATAAATATCACATGAACCCATAGACACATATTGAACACACTGTATCATGCAATAATACATCTAACAATTAGAAGACTCAATTGTACTTCACGCTTTATGATGTGAGGTGAAGTATAAAATAATTAAGAGCTCACTAAACAACACCTGTAGAAGGCATACTACATAGGGCTCTACATAGTACATAGATTATGTAGATCGAGTTAAAACAATAAATCGAAACCAGGAAACATCGCATGCCTGGAAGCAAAGGTTGGTGTTATCAAGCTGCATAAATAAAGATATCATTGTTATCATAAATAATAAAATTGTATTATCTTTTTGTCCTGACAATGAACTTAAGTTACAAAATTGAAACCGCAAAGCATATCATGCGCCAAATCTATCTCAAGAATTGTTATCGTTAATCAACTTGAAGCACTGAAGTGAAGTTTTGCGCTGGTATAAGTGAAATACAACTTGTGCAAGAGTATAAGATATATTAGTTTGCAATACAGTGTTTGAAATCATTATACATTTGTTTAATATACCAGCGAATTTAAACCTGAGTGCATGACATAAGCATTTTCATGGGGAAGTATATACAATTTCTAGATTCTAGAAATTTTATTTTAAAATTTCCGAGTCTGATAAAAGCACTACTGCTGTCCCAGCACAAGAAACTTTTCATTAATTCACAAATTCAACAATTCAACAATTCAACATTGGTCAGGGGGTAAAGTGCCAACATACATGTAACAATGTAGAAATGACAAAGTTTAGATAATTTAGCAGTTCATAGAACTTCACAATACATTTTATTTAATTCATATTAAAAAAATTTACATCTCATAATGGATATGCATACACGTAATTTACGGATATATATCATTATTTATACCAGTGAGTAGATTTTCACTCATTTACAATGCTTTCTGATTTCTTGAAAGCTGTTTGGAATACTGAGTTAGGCCAATAGCATTGAGGAAATCATTTAATTGTTGAATGTACTCCACAGGATGCTGATGAAAGTGAGATACATGCTTCGAATCATCCCAGCGTTTACTGTAAACTTTAGTACCATTTTCTTCCATCGATTTCATGAGCTTTTCGATAGGACCAGCAAGTCCGATGGGATCTGCCGTAGAGTAGAGACATAGGGATGGGACTTTCAAGGGGTTTTTGTGAGTGGTTTCCTCCGATAGCAAGTAATGTTTTGTGGTCTGGTTGTAGAAGACCTTTAGATAGTTGTCGAGGGTTACCTTGATCAGCTTTTGCAAGACCGGAACAGGTGTTACCGCTTTTCCGACGCCATCCGGTATCATAGCAAATCCAACCGGACTGTCGTAAACGTGACCTACGATTCGTTTCCCGACTGGCATGTATTTAGGGTCATTGACCATCTTCACCTGCGTCTCTCCATATAAGTAGCCTCCAACAGAAAACCCATGGATGAGTATTGGTTGTTGAGCTCGTTTTTCTTGTCCAAGAAAATCGAGAGCTTCTGATATGACGCCTTGAGCCACTATTGGCCATAACAGCTGTTGGGGTTTAACTTTAATGTGCATCACATCAAAACCTGAAACAAAAATCAGTCAGTGTTATTAGTTAAGAGGCCTTATAAAATCCTTTAATACTTAGTGGGGGGGGGGGGACTTCCAGGTCATAACCTTTCTTTGATGATATATAATCATACAATCCGGTCATTGAGCGCATTGATGATGTCACAAAGGTTGTAAGGACTGGCACGTACAGTTAGTTTCATAAAATACGGTCGACTATAGCTGTCTGTAGCGCCCTGTACCTGGCTATGGTCTAAACATGCTAATTCCAGCTGCTTCTGTCCACTTCTACAGCTAATAAACGGCTTACAACTATCACCAGATAAATATAAACCTTGGTAAATGTAAGAAATTAATCTAATATATCAAAAACATTTACTTTTAGATCCGGTTTTGAGTAGCCAGCTATGACAGTTTTGTCTAGTTTCAATTTGACGGGCTGTTTTTATGGCTCAAAAGTATTCCATTAAACGTGTAATCCACTGGTAGTTTTCCAGACATGTGATGCCTACAGAAAATCACTATTCAATAGGTCATATCGTGTAAACACTGACAAATAACACTTAAAAGGTTCTTACTTTTAACAGTGTTTTACTTCAAACATTTGTCAAGTCAGATCATTCTTTCAGTGAAACTGCCTTAATAATTTTCACTTATCTAAAAGTTACAAATTCTTACCTTTCCCCAAATAAAAATCTCCATATTTGTAGATATGTCGACTTTTGGCCACCAACCATCCATAGATGACAGAAATAGGTCTTTTTTCTTGTTCTATGGGGCTGTCGAAAGCTGATCGGAAGGATATGTTCTTGTTGATGCGTTCTGGTTTAGCTTCTGCTGACGAAAGGTCCCTCGTTTGAAAGACAGTCAGGACAGCCTGGAAAAAATAATAATGTCATATGATTATAACACATGGTAAACTAACAGGTTTTAATTAGCCGTTAGGACCATCAATTAAACTTTTATTATCCTTTTGACTGAATTTCAATATGTATATTTTGGTCCGATTGAATTAGGCAAAAATTTAGTTGTATATTATGATGTTTAAACAACAAAAATTATAACGTGACTTTTATCTATATTAAAGGCGTGCTTGTTATCATATATGGTTATAATTAGTTATTTATAAATGAGGTTCCACTGGGCCGTCCTTTTAAACTTGTTTTGTTCAAATGCTCACATTTTGTAAGTAGCATAGCATGCATAGTGACCTCTTTAGTGATATTTTTGTGTTATGGATACAAGCAGATTGGGTCAAAATCATGTTCACAACTTAAAGTAACATTAATAGACTAAGAGAAGATTGATCATATCAATCAACCCAATTGGTAAGGTGGTCCTATAACATCGTGAAATGAGGCCCTTGTTGCCTTTACATTTTATCTGCTACAACTTCCAGGATTCCAGTTATTTGCCCTTTACAGCAGTGTTCAGGGTGAAAATAATTGCATCATTTGAATGAATTGGAGAGATTGTTGTGGATACGTTGTATATCTGTAACGCGCTGTAAATGCAGCACAACAGTTGTAATTGCTTTCATTAGCATCCATGGCACAAACTTGTCTGAGTTGCGGTTGTGCTATGAGATGACTAGTGCATGTATACCCGACCTTCTGTTCCAGATAGAGGCTGAATGAGGTCAAACACTGTCCCTGGATGACATCTGTACCGATCTGAGAAGTACCAACAGTCAAGTGCTGTTATATTACATCAGTCCCAAGAGCAATTCCTGATCGTTACGATAACCATGATAACCGCGGTGACATTAGACACAGTTCCAGACCTCATTGAAATTGAAAAAAAAAAGCTTTTAAAATAAAGTCAAGACATTCCTAATTAAGAAAGTCTTGACTTTATTTTTAAAGCTTTTTTTATTAATAACAGCTGTTTTCTTAACAGTGCATTATTATCATAAATTTATGCAATGACATATATATAGTCAACTGAAGACTGCAAAAACTAGAATGATTGCTGCTTTATCATTTGCAATATCTACACATGTAGTGCTCTTTAATTGATAATTATGTACAAAGTAGCCAAATAAACAATATGCTTATCCCTACATTGCTCAGGATTAATTCTTTTGTTTCTAACTTGGCATTTACCATATGATAACTGACCTGATTTTCCCAGGTGTGACCAAATCAATCTTCAGAAACCTAACACATAACAAGTGCAGTAAAAATAGCTCACATGACCTTGGCTTCATTTCCCTACTTTCCTATAAATCTGTAACAAAGGTAACTTAGTATAACTTGTGCAGGATATCATCAGTATCTAATATCTAGGCAAGTAGGATACTTGAAAATATTGACTTCCATACTTCATATTTGTACTGCGATTACTCACAATGTGATTATGTTTATCGTGTTATCAATTCACCACGATTACAGAACTATCTTTGATAATCAGCCTAGAATAATCAAGATATGTTATGAGGTGCATCATGCGCAAAATGATAAGGTGATGCTGCGCAATGAATCATGTTCAACGTGACTTCCCTGTCCGTTAAATGGTAAATGATTTAAGTCCATAGTACAATTAACATGTAAGTGATGATCATCCAGACAAAAAAAACCTTTGGACATGTGTACTTGGAACCCATCTTTAGTACAATGATCTAGTTTATAATTGTTTAAATTTGTAAGTTATTAAAAAAGTTCTGCTGTTTGAAGTCGTATCATAAAGTTTTAGAAAACTAAAGGCTATCAAAACGAAGAATGTGACATTATTGTCAGTTTCTTTTGTGTTCTTTCAACTATTTGGTAGTTAAATCATGGAGAAAAAACTACTTTAATCAGTTTAATAAACCAGCTTTTTATTAAAGCAATGTAGAGGGGAGGAGATGGTGCTCACTGAATTACTAAGTACAATTTTAAGTTATATGACTTATTTTAATTTAACCTTTCTTCTAAAAATTACGTATACAATATAGTATGGTAAAGAAGCATAGTCCGACTTGACGCTCTTTTCCATCATGGAAATTTAAAGATTTTTTTGTTTTAACTAAATCAGCAAATGATCAAGGAGTCATATTCATTAACCCTTGTTGGTTGTCATTTTGCAAGTAACTAGTAGTTGCCAAAATTTTGCTAATTCCATAAATTTGTTAATTTAAACAATGTTAAATCCTGTTGTTGTCTGTTGTACACAGCTTCTGCTATTCTGGATTGACATGTATTAGTTATATCCCTCATAGTCAGGAGTTAACTAACATTTTTTTTTAGCATTTCGTTTAGGCATATTAACTAATTTGTTTTAATTTATTATGCAAAACGAATTCAGTTTTCACTCAGGAGGGAGGTTAACATATTCGTTGGTTATTGCTAGCTCAGAACAATGGAAAACAGTCCCCAAGTGGAGTATAAATGGTGTTATACCAAGGACCTGAATCTCACGTCCTTAGTTATACTGTTATATTACATCAGTCCCAAGAGCAATTCCTGATCGTTACGATAACCATGATAACCGCGGTGACATTAGACACAGTTCCAGACCTCATTGAAATTGAAAAAAAAAGCTTTTAAAATAAAGTCAAGACATTCCTAATTAAGAAAGTCTTGACTTTATTTTTAAAGCTTTTTTTATTAATAACAGCTGTTTTCTTAACAGTGCATTATTATCATAAATTTATGCAATGACATATATATAGTCAACTGAAGACTGCAAAAACTAGAATGATTGCTGCTTTATCATTTGCAATATCTACACATGTAGTGCTCTTTAATTGATAATTATGTACAAAGTAGCCAAATAAACAATATGCTTATCCCTACATTGCTCAGGATTAATTCTTTTGTTTCTAACTTGGCATTTACCATATGATAACTGACCTGATTTTCCCAGGTGTGACCAAATCAATCTTCAGAAACCTAACACATAACAAGTGCAGTAAAAATAGCTCACATGACCTTGGCTTCATTTCCCTACTTTCCTATAAATCTGTAACAAAGGTAACTTAGTATAACTTGTGCAGGATATCATCAGTATCTAATATCTAGGCAAGTAGGATACTTGAAAATATTGACTTCCATACTTCATATTTGTACTGCGATTACTCACAATGTGATTATGTTTATCGTGTTATCAATTCACCACGATTACAGAACTATCTTTGATAATCAGCCTAGAATAATCAAGATATGTTATGAGGTGCATCATGCGCAAAATGATAAGGTGATGCTGCGCAATGAATCATGTTCAACGTGACTTCCCTGTCCGTTAAATGGTAAATGATTTAAGTCCATAGTACAATTAACATGTAAGTGATGATCATCCAGACAAAAAAAACCTTTGGACATGTGTACTTGGAACCCATCTTTAGTACAATGATCTAGTTTATAATTGTTTAAATTTGTAAGTTATTAAAAAAGTTCTGCTGTTTGAAGTCGTATCATAAAGTTTTAGAAAACTAAAGGCTATCAAAACGAAGAATGTGACATTATTGTCAGTTTCTTTTGTGTTCTTTCAACTATTTGGTAGTTAAATCATGGAGAAAAAACTACTTTAATCAGTTTAATAAACCAGCTTTTTATTAAAGCAATGTAGAGGGGAGGAGATGGTGCTCACTGAATTATTAAGTACAATTTTAAGTTATATGACTTATTTTAATTTAACCTTTCTTCTAAAAATTACGTATACAATATAGTATGGTAAAGAAGCATAGTCCGACTTGACGCTCTTTTCCATCATGGAAATTTAAAGATTTTTTTGTTTTAACTAAATCAGCAAATGATCAAGGAGTCATATTCATTAACCCTTGTTGGTTGTCATTTTGCAAGTAACTAGTAGTTGCCAAAATTTTGCTAATTCCATAAATTTGTTAATTTAAACAATGTTAAATCCTGTTGTTGTCTGTTGTACACAGCTTCTGCTATTCTGGATTGACATGTATTAGTTATATCCCTCATAGTCAGGAGTTAACTAACATTTTTTTTTAGCATTTCGTTTAGGCATATTAACTAATTTGTTTTAATTTATTATGCAAAACGAATTCAGTTTTCACTCAGGAGGGAGGTTAACATATTCGTTGGTTATTGCTAGCTCAGAACAATGGAAAACAGTCCCCAAGTGGAGTATAAATGGTGTTATACCAAGGACCTGAATCTCACGTCCTTAGTTATACGACATAGACATTTCATGATGACGTCATCAATCAGCTGATTTTGACTAATTTTCGACACATGTATCAACTCATGATATTGAGATTAAATTATATGATTAAACATTTATTAATTGATTGCTTAGGTGCATATACGTAATTTTATTCACTATCCATTAGTACATGATGTACTGAAGCAGCCTCAGTGCGCTGACTCGTCTGCGTACAGTACATCATGACAGAAAGGTCCTGCAGTCATTGAGTGCAAATGCATTATTAAATGAACACGTCACATTTCTCACTCCAACATGCCACAGGAAGATTAACACCTCACTTTAATAATACTAACCGATGAGATCCGGACTGTTTGTCTGTTTCTAGCAACAACTGATGGCAACATGGCGTAGTTATACCTCAGCTTGTTTTCCTAAACTGTCAACATCAACCGCTAACAAAAGCTCAGCATCCCGGCTCGGACCACTTGGCATACACATGGCCTGGACAGTGCCATTCATACATAGGGGGAGTAGCCTCTTTCTCGGTGCTGAATTAATTTATCACCGAAATTTCACTATTGTGATCTAGTAAGCTTTATTTATGTGCAGCATAGCTTCAATTTCTATATTTTATTTATTATATGTAAGGTATTTAGACCTTATAAAGGCTTATTTAATGGTGATTCAGGTAGCCTTCCCTCCCATTCCAAATGGACTATGCTCATTTGCATATCAAGCTGACCTTGAACCAGGCCTTGACATGTCTGACACGTGTCGCCCTCTAAGGTGAAACCACATAACTGCAACATTGGGTCTTAAAATGTTTTATTCAAGATGTTTAATAGCTCACATGATAATAATAATATCTACACAATGATAGTTAATTTAGCCATGGCTAGCATTCTTTCTTGATTCTTCTGATTCTTGTTGTCTGATAAGTTCCCAGTAAATCCCCTTCTTTTTCTTCAAGTCATTGTGCGTCCCCAGCTGCAACAATTTTTTGTAATATCGATAATATTATAGTGCTTATTATTAGGCTAGCTCTTGTCCATTAATAAATATAGTCTAGATTTTAAGAAATGTTCAAAATAATTATCATTGGTAGCTAGACAATTTACATGATTTAATTTAAGCATGTTAATTTCGACAAAACACAATGCATATGTATGTATCATTGAAATGATTAACTTTAAAATCATTAACTTAAAATATTAATGCCTACTATAAGGGATATGTACACTGTAGTGATTCGCGGAACCTTAATTAATTTTGATTAATTTTTACCTCAGAAATTTCACCCCTTGTTATCACAGCAATGAGATCTGCATCTCGGATTGTGCTCAGTCTATGAGCAATAACCAATACAGTTCTCCCTAAAATGGAAGAAAAAAAACAATCAATCATTATCATATGATTATAGACTAAATGATTTAAAAATACAACAATTTAGTTTAGTATTGTTTAGTAACTTTACTATCTGACATGCAATTATAGGGCCTATAATACAATAATCATGGAGTAATTTCCATTTTATAATTATGTTTCTATACCCACTTGATACTTAACTATTACCTTGTGTAAATATATTGTGTATACTATGTATATAGTTATGTACCTTTTGTACAAAATAAAATCTATTATACATTTTGTAGTAAGAACAGTAATTGCTGTGCTGCAGATTTAGGATTACAAATTACTTTGGTACATACCTTGAACAACTCTGTCAATGGCTTCCTGCACCACTCTTTCAGATTCTGCATCTAGTGCACTGAAAAACATAATTATAATAAAATATTGCAATTAATCATCATCATTGGTGTTTGTCCAATGATCTTAACAATGAATTTTGCGAAGAAATACATTTTGTATGTGTAAAATTGGTATAGCAACACATTTCTATATCTGTGATTTATTACATCTTAACAGATGTACTTTCACTTTTTCCAGGCAATCAAAATAAATTGAGTTCAATAACTTTGAATCACCTGTCTTGTATCCAGGGCTTGCATTGGGCTCTGTGCTAAAGAGGCTTTATCGTGTATTTGTTAAGCCAAAATAGGCCTCGCAGTTTTTAATTAACATATACAAAAAGGTAAAATTTAGAAGGTTCCCCAATGCACCGTTAGGCCTAAGCATGAAACTTAATTAGTTCAAAAACTGCAGCCCATCGATATGGAAATTAAGAGTAAATCTACCAGTTATTCTTACCTTGTAGCCTCATCCAAGATGAGAATCGATGGGTTTTTAACAAGAGCCCTTGCGATTGCAATTCTTTGTTTCTGTCCCCCAGACACAGTGACCCCTCTCTCGCCGAGCACCGTATCGTAGCCATCGGGGAAACCAGAAACGAAGTCATGAGCATTCGCTTGTTTGGCTGCCTCAATCACCTGGAAATGTAAATCACAGAATTCCCTAAGTTACTCTAATTAATCACTTGTTAGTTTGGTTGACCATAATTAATTCCTCCTAATTGGTAGACATGTCATGTCAAATTACGCTAAGGACTAGTTTGATAAAATTGCAGTAATTTGTAGAGTGTTTTTGCAATTTTTGTAAAGTTTTTACTGAGTAGAAATAAATAAAAAATTGTGAAGACTTAAATTTTTTTTAATAAAACACTTAAATCAGCCACTAGCATACCTCAGCATCCGTAGCTTCTGGTCGCCCATAGCGAATGTTTTCCATCACAGATGTAGCGAAAAGGACTGGTTCCTATAGCAAGAAAAAACAGTTCCTAATCGAACAATTATCAACTGATATATATTGTATTGTATTGTACAATGAATTTTCCTTGCCCCATTGGTCAGAAGCTTAGTGAAGTTAATCCAATTAACCTTTATATTTTAATGAACAATGCTATTTTCTGTACCTGATTAATAAAACCAAGCGCACGACCTCTCAACCAGGTGGGATCAAGACTTCGCAGGTCTTTACCATCAATGGAAATTTGACCAGATTCCACATCATAGAATCTCTCCAGGAGCGCTGCAATTGTGGATTTCCCTGCAGATGCAATGAAATACATGTAATTCATTGACAAATAGTTTACCAACATGCATTTATTTGAAGGTGTTTTATTCTGTTAACACGGTAAATAAAGAATTATGTTTCTGCCTTGACTGCTCATTAGAACTGACACTTAGTACTACTCATTTGTTTACTATACAATGGATTACTATAACAAACCATGCAGTTAGATATTTAGTCATTTATACAGTCAGTCAGTCAATTATGCAATAAGTCAATATGGAGTCCGTATGCTAAAATTGTCATTAAATCAGTCAATAAGTCATTCAATTTGATGCATACTCAATCATGCAATCACTCAAATAAGCAATCGGCTTCTGAATCAATCAATCTAGTATGTAATAAGTTAGCAGTCTACAAATCACTCAGCCAGCCAAGCAGGCATTCTATTGGCCGTCAGTTGGTCAGTCGGTCAGCACGTCAGTCAGTCAGTCGGTCAGTCAGTCGGTCAGTCAGATTAGATGATCAGGCATCAAGCTCACCTCCCCCAGATGGTCCCACTAAAGCAACGACTCTACCAGCAGGAATTTGCAGCGTAAAATCTTTAAGTATAGCCTGCAATATGTATAAAAAAATATTATATAAAACAAAGCTGTAGCATTTATTATTTATGGCACAATATTGAATCCATAAAACAAAACAAAAATAGTGAAACCCTCTTACAACTAAAGTCAAAGTCGGCATGCAAATAGAACCCTCGCATTACAAGTGAAACTCCCAATTAACTGAACTTGGTCAAAATAAGCACATTAGCATATCTATATACATGCTGTAAAACAAAATTAACTGTAAAACCTGATCAACAGAGAACTGAAAAATAGTTCAAATACCTGATTAGGTCTCGTTGGGTAGTGGAAAGAAACTTTATCAAAACTGACTTGTCCTCGTAAACTGTGGAATGGTATTTTCTGTCCACCGGTTATCTCCATTGTCGGTTTTAACATCATATACTGAAATGATATAGAACGTCTGATATTTTTCTTAGGAAATATTCCGTCATTAGACAGGTACAATACTGTAATTTTGCACAGTAGCTGTTCCACATCATTAACTTGGATGAAATTTTGTTGAATTAGTTAACACAAAACATTTCATTCCGTCGTTTAACCGATAAAACTATAATCTTCGCTGTTGTCATTTATTAAATGTATATACTTCGTTATCATCATAATATATATTACATATATGTACATATGTTATTTTTAGACTTACCTAAAAAAGGTCAATTTATAAATTTGACAAATTCTTAACATATTTTCTTTTATTACCTCAAACACACGAGCGCCAGCGCTAATACCTCTGACAGCTTGTCCGAACAGCAGCGACATTTGAGCTAAAGACCTGCGAGGAATCAAAGATAATGGTGTAAATTAGACACATCTATAACTGCAATTATTACTGCATGGTTTATAATACTATAAGGGAGATTAATTTGTTATACTTGGGACATACATATACTCACAAAACTACAACTATGACTGGTTTATAAATATGTGTTCGATAAGCAAGATTAACTTGCTATATACTTGGACACACTCACCTTTGCACAGTCTGAGTGGCTACCAAGAAGGACATCAACTGACCAGCAGATAGTTCATTTGTGGACATTAAGTATCCCCCAGCATACATTGTTCCCAGAATAATTCCTGTGGGTAACAGTAATATTCATAAGTACAAAATTGTTATTTATCTGTAAAAAAAGGAGCCTGACAAATAAATGCACTTCAAAGGTTATGCAAATATATGGACCATACCAGCAAACTTAGGATATATGAATCATTTATATCATCAAATTTGTATATTGCGCAATTGTATATAAAACATTCACGGTAGGACAAGACAGGAAACTTGAGAAACTCAATGAAAGGGCAATACCCTAGGTATTCAATGACTATGAAAGTTTGTATGGTGATCTTATAAGTTAAACAGGAAAAAGATTGCTTTATGTTATCAGGAAAATCAACTTAGGTAAATTTGTTTACAAGACCCTTCACAATTTGTCACCACCTGTTGAAAGTCGTTTTCGAAGCGGCAAATTACACAGTACAATATGAGAGACAAGTCAAAATTAGTAAAGCCACTATACAATACTATAAAATATGGTATGAAATCCATAGCATATCAGGAGCTTCATTGTGGAATGATTTACCTGTTAATTTGATTAATATGCAAACTTTAAACAATTGTTAAGAATCAGTAACTACTGGAATAACTGTCAATGTGGATCTTGTATTTTTTGTATACGAAATAACCTATAACTTTACTAAGAAAATTATATGTCATTCCTGATTTCATTTGTAAATATTTCTCATCTTGTTGTTTTTGATATTTTATTTGTCGGTTAAAAGCTACTGTAGCTTATGTTCTTTGTTTTATTGTCACCACCGACTGTAAAACAAGTTTTATATTATCTTATCTTATCCACGCCTGACTTTGCCAAGGGCAATTCTGTTGAATTAATTTTGCGAGGATAATAAATTGTTAATTTGATACATTTTTCATTCATAAGCACACTAATATTTATAATTCAAGGTAGATAGACGAGGACTGACTTCACCAAGTGTAAATCCAATAACGTTTCTTGAATTAATTTCCTAAAGGTAATAGATTATTAATTAGATACATATTTCATCTATCAAAATTATGATAATTAAATATGAGCTGGTGACAAACCATTTAATGCCAAGTTTGACAACCCCTGGAAGATTCCAATCCCATAACCTAACTTCATGTTCAGACGAGCTGACTCATCAACTTCTGAGTTAAATAATCTGGAAATTAACACAAAATCAAATAAATAGCATTGAGTGATTAATTGTCAGTAATGTATAAATGTAGCATCATAAGGTAATGTAGTGAAATTCTATGATGGTCACAATGATTGTACTAATTTAGCCCAAGACACTCTTACTGACAACACACCACTGTTGGTTCTTGTTTTAATATTATTGTGACGTTTCAAGCCAGCTGCCATTGGCTAGCGCTCACAAGAAATGTTAGTTTTGCATGTATTATCCTTCTCTTCCATTAGACACTTTTTTTCTGAGTTTCTTCACCGAAATTGGTCAGATTGAACCTTAGTGTAATACCTTTCATTTTCCTTTATGTTTGAGATTAATTTTCACAGGGAGTACAAAACTTACTGCATTTCTTTCTCCTCCATTGCAAATGCTCTGACGGTACGCACATTGCCGATAGCTTCATCCGCTACCCCTGTCGATCTGGAAAGCTGACATCAACAGAACGACTTTAAAATAAATTTAGATAGACAGATAGATAGATAGACAGACAGACAGATAGACAGATAGACAGATAGAAACGGAAAGTGCAGCCCTCTTGAGGCAAGTTCTTGAAATCTACAGACACTGGCAGTTTGTTTAAATTTTGTTGTGTGATACATGAAATTAATTCATGCTACACATAAAATGTGACACATGTGAACTGTAAAAAAAATTTTTGTTTGTTCCTTTTAAATTTCTACAAATTTTATATGATCAAATTTTTGAACAATAACTACATGAACAGATATCCAAAATGACATTAGTTGTGAAAGGAGGAAAATGTTTCTCAAATTGTTAACAGTAAATGGATTTATCAAAGAAAACGAAGGAGTTACTGATATTCAAAATTGATTTCGAAACATTGCACTGATGATGTAGTTGAAATGAACATTTAAAGTCGAGCTGTACCTGAGCTTGTGCTTGGCGCGACAACTTTCGCAAAAGAGTACCAATTAGGCTTCCGGCAGTGATAATAGAGGGCACCACAATCACTAGTAAGGTGGTTAATTTCGGTGAGATCATGTACAAAGAGACAGCACATCCAATCGTCTGCAAACAAATTATAAATATTTTCAAAATTCACTAGCTTGTAGGAAACTGATTCCGATCTGTTTATCAAAATCAAATGTAAGTTACCTGTGTCATGCTGCGTAATCCCTGAGAAATACATAACTTAAAAGAACTCTTGAAGTCTTGTATGTCTGATGTCAACCTAAGTATTATGAATGTTATATGTAAATCAAGATGCATAGCGTTTCATAACTCTCAAAATAGTCAAAGGTAAAAACATCAAAACATTTTTGCAATCTCAAAATTCTAAGTAATGAAATCCTTGTCATATAATTCAGTTAAAGTTACCTGTTGACAATTTCTCCAGTCTTGTGAGCATCAAAGAAGGCAATGTCCTGTTTTATTATATGGCTGAATAAATTCTTCCTGAGCCGGGCTGCAACTTTTTCGCCAAGAGTTGATAATAAAGAAATGTATGTGAATGTCAAAGCACCCTGAAAATAAATATAATCTGCATCTGAAACTGATGATGTGTTGTGGATATTTATACCAAAGTCAGCGTACAGTATACAAAAATAGTACATTGCATGACATATTATTATTATTAATAACAAACTCATAACCCTAGCTATATTTTTCAACACAGGGTTTCCGGGAGACGGTAATTAAACTCCTCCCCGCAATGTAAAATGAGATACCAACAAATTTAAATATTCTAAATAGCCCCACAAAAAAGAAAAAAATTCAGAATCAAAATCCCCCCCACAAAAAAAAATCAAAATCGAAATTGAGAAATTTGCATTCCAGAAATCGTTACCTGTATAGCATAGTAACCAATGATTTTAGTTGCAGGCTTTCGCATATCTTCCAAAAAATTGCCAGCATTTTCTGCAGTGAATTGTGAAACTACGTTGACCACATCTCCGAGGATCAATGGTATCTGTATGTTGACAATTGCCACCGCAAAAGCACTCTGCAAGTAAATAAACAATAACCATGATAAAGAGCCTAAAAAGAGGGAACAGTGAATTAAAGCTTTTGACATTGCATATAAAGAGTCTTAAAAATGCTTAATGTTTTAAACTGGGTTTAAAGCATTCAAAAGGTTTCTTCACAAAGACAAAATCACAAAAAGGTTTTTACACCAAAAAAGAAGGTAAAATTCACAGCTATTTATGATTACTCTCAAGTACTGACATTTTTGTGAATGTCAACAGCAATCTTTTAAATTTGAGGTTGTTTCTAATATAGTTTTAATCTTATTTATTTGGAAGGTCCTTCATCAGCCCACAAACAATTAAAATACTCACCAAAATGGCTCCAATGAGGTACCAGATTTCTGGAAGTATCAATTTCCAAAATTCCTTCCAAGGAAACTCGGGTTCTGTCTCTGAAGTTTCGCCCCCAACAAGACGAGATGCTGGTTCTCTTTTGGGTTTATATTCACAAACGGCATGGTATTTTCCAAGTCTAACACAAATAATAAAATTATAAAAAATATTTCGTAAATTTTTAAGATATTTCTATCTTTCTCTTTTTTAATTATATATATATTAATTCCTGGCAAACCTGTGAAATGAAATAGTGACAACTGCAGCTGTTGAAGTAAACGCGACGCCTTTATTTTTCACCAAGCCTTCGAGAGTAGCCCGTGTTTTCCTCTTCGCAGAGTTGCTGACTGCTGTTACATAATTTGATGCCAGTAACTTGGATGGCTTGAATATTTGCTGTGACCTAAAAAGCAAAATAGAAGTTATTTGCCCATTAGCCTTAGGTCAGCAGTATTGTACACACACTGACAGGGAGACAGAGGACCCTTATTACATATATATATAATTATAAGGAGGGAGGGGAGGATTAATAAACTTCAAAGGCCATCATAATTCTTAAGTTATGTTCTGGTAATTTACTGACAACACTTCGCGGTTAACACTGAATTCTATAATCAATCAATGTCACCTGTGCCTGCTACAGCTTTCTACAATATCAAATTTGACAGTTCACATTTGACAGAAGTATGAGCGATATTCGGATAAAGTGGCATCTCAACTTACTGGCCTCTAAATTGTGCGATGCATGAAGTCAGTCTTTGATTCCTCAGCGAAATGCGAGGGATCTGTAATAAAGAGATCATTCTGATGTTTTCATAAGATCAGAATGCCATGTGAAGCGCATTCAGGACATTTTCAGCAGACGACAAAAAAAACGAGAGTGGCACCCTCTTTAGTCTATAAAAATATTTTGTAGTGCTGCCACCTAACGCTTGTAAAAGTGAATTTGAAATACTTCACAATATCGCTCGATATAACATGTCGCAACATATAAGTTTCCGGGAAATTGGGCATATATCCTGATTGACAATTAGCTGTGGAATTTTGCCTGGATTTAGATAGATAACCTGTTAGGAGAGAACTGTTTATGCAGCTGTTAAGCATGTCACAAAGTATAGATCATGGCTAATCACTCTCCAACACCTGGCAAAAGAAACAAGGCCCATCAACCTTCAATCACTAACTATTTCTCGTGTGTGACATCTCCTAAAAAGACGAAAGGAAGCCCAAAGAGTGATGATGTAGAGGACGACCCATCTTATACGAAGGAAAATTACTCTCCCAAGCTGACTGTCAAAATCAAAGAAGAAAAAAAATCACAGTTTCCCAAGAAGAGGAAACCTGATGTTTATAAGGTGCTTATAGATAGATAGGTTAAAATAATAGGGAGCACTAAAATCTAAAAGTGTAAATTATCTACATGTTGGGGCACAGGATCAATAGAATGTCCTGAATAATTAAAGGTCTATATGACTATGACCCGCTTTATCATGATATTTCTTTCTCTTTTTTAAATTTGTTTTGGCGTCAAGCTGTATTTGTTATGGTTATGAGTCAGTTGCTCTTTAGGCTGTGCTAACTTTAGAATACATCGGGAAATGTGTGAAAATGATCATGTGCAGGTGTTGTACGTTCTGGCGAATGGTAAATACCAAGATTTTCTTATTATTTACTGTTTGAAGTGCTACACATATAATTTTTGAAGGCAGTGGTGCGAAAACATGAGGAACGTTTGTGCTGTGCTGACTTTAGAAGACATTGGGAAATACACCATTCAGTATATTCAGATATTGTACAATGACAGCTTTCAGCTGATCAAGCTAATTTTGCTAAAACATAGTTAAACAACTCATTGAATATAATTATGTAGACCTCATTTCTTTAGGTTTGACAAAGAGGGAGTAGTAATCCAGTCTTTGGAATGCCAGCATTTTTCTTATCAGTTAATGAATGAACCTTCAGCTAGATCTACCACTAGATGAGGCTTGGGGTGCCTGGGAGGTGCAATTGCAGGCATATAGCTGATCACATGATAAACAGTAGTTTCACATCAGGAAGATCAATTCGCTAAAAATTTTGCATTGTGTGATTTCCCAAAGTGGTTATTTTTAGAACGATGAGGAACCAATGACCTAGAAGTATGGATGTAGTATATCAGACTTTGGGGAAAATATTAGCATTTTTGTATGGTTGTATCATCGGTCATGGATTTCTTATGTGATTGTGTGTGGAAAATGATCATGTGCAGGTGTTGTACTTTCTGGCAGATGGTAAATACCAATATTTTCTTATTATCTATTAATTGGCTCGAATGATTGTTGTGTTGTGTGGTAAATGTGGTATTATAGGATCGCTACTAAGTGAGATTGATGTGCTACACATATAGTTTTTGAAGGCAATTGTGCGAAAGCATGAGCAACGTTTGTCTATAATAACTGAAGAAAAATGGCACTTTGTAAAGAAAGGTATTCTAGTCTTCGTGAACCCCTATTTATATCATGATTATCAGTTGAGAGGAAATGTGTCATGCGTCTGTTATCAGACTGTTATCAGTCATAAGACTCATAAAGTTCTGACATGTTCAGGTGAACTAGGTGTTCGGAAACTGGATAGTGCTGTTAGTGATGTTTATAGTGGTTGCCAACTTTGCTTAAAAATGATAAAATAATTCATCTGATCACTTAAACAGCGTGACTTTTGGCCATATTGTTGACTGACAAAGATGTGTGTTTGGAAGTGCATGACCACTGATGACAGCATAGAAAAATATCAATAATAGCTGAGAGTTCTTGGCTAACAGTATGATAACAGTACATTGGAATCTTAATTATCTTGTTAATCATGGTTAGTCCTGAAGATAAGTTTGCCTATTTTTTAGTACAGTATTTTAAAGTGGCAATATACATGCTAAAATAGCTATCTAAGATAATTACAGCAGTTTTCGAGGGGGCATCGCTGACTGAATCTTCAGAACAACATTTGGAGACAGATCAAAAAGTAGATACGGCGATGTTTATGTCATTAAATTGACGTTAGGACTCTCAGTTTTACCCCGATTTGGAATGTGTTTATCCCACAACCCTAAATGGCCCAAATTGAATGCTATTTTCATATTCTCCTAGACCAGATGACCACAGTAACTGCACTATATGTCGTTTAACGACATCACATATGTTGGACTTGTGGTTTCACCCTCTTCTAATCGAACTTTTCAACTCTCTCAACAAAAATCCAAGATCCCCTTCCTAAACATGTTAATAGTTGTTACAGTGCATTATCATGATCATGTCAGTTTTTCTATATTATCGGAATATTATTTTTATAATTGCATGATAATTAGAAAAACGTGATAAGGAACTTAATTATATGTGCAATCAGCATGATCAGTACATTGGTGATAGAAATAGGACTAAACACCCCATCAAGGATTTGGTAGTGTTTTAAAAAATAATATATGGTTAAAACCCGCTCAGATACAACCTCAGTACTAAGACCACCTTGCAATTAAGAGCACCAATTATTGGAGCTAATTGTTATCATCTTGTCATCACATTAACCTCACTGCTATTAATAAATCCCATTAATATTAATGCCAGTAAATGTTGTTTTCAGAGTGATGTTGTAATGATGAATAATTAAATATTCAATTTTGCCCTGTGAAATAGGAGGTTAACTTGATAATTTTTTTGGGTCAGGGAGGTCAAACCATTCTGGTGTCCTTACAACAAATGAATTAAAATGGCACTGCATAGAACGTGATATTTTGTGTCACATTTAACTGATACTTTAATATAATAATAAGTTTTGCATTGGCCATGAATTAAAGGTCAATTAAGGGGGTTTCACACATAGCCGGATCAGACGCCGGAGCGTCCCGGAGTAACATTTTATTACCTCCGGTGGGTTCCGGGATCAAAGAGCTGTTAAATGTCAACAAAAAATAAATGTTTGCCGATGTGTACACGATGTCAATACGGTCTCAACAAGAAGCAACACGAAGCTAACACGACTGTCCCGTTTAGAATGCGGAGTGAACCGGATTTTCACGGTGCCTTCGCGGATATCACCGGTCTTTACACCGTGTTCATTTGTGTGGAACCGTGTTGCTCCTTGTACTCTTCGGCGTTAATGGCGGCGAAATATTCATGCCCGGTTGACGCCGGATGTAGCCGGAGATATGCCGTAGTCAATACGGAGATTCCCGGAGATCGGCGGAGTATATTGGGAGTCTATACGGATCTACACGGACCAACACGGATTTAACTATTCCGGGATCTCCGGCATGAAAAATTAAACATGTTTAATTTTTTTGCCGGAGTCTCACGGTGTTACCGGACAATGCCGGACAATGCCGGACAATCCCGGACATGAACAAGATGTCTATACGCCTTTCCCCGGAGTATGCGGGAGTATTCCGGAGTTGTCCTCCGGGACGCTCCTGCGTCTGATCCGGCTATGTGTGAAACCCCCTTTAGTCAATAGCGAAAAGGGAAGAGTTATCTGCCTGACTTTTAAGTATTGTTAAAGTATTTTATTTAGGGGGAGTGTCCTCCCTGGAGTGACCAATGGCTTCATGAACTGGTGTAAAATAATCAATAGCCGTTTGTATACATCCACATAGTCCAGTTAATCTTTGTATATTGTTGAATGGGAATTAATTGCCTGACAGGTTGCTTTTTGAAATTCTTTTCAAATGTGTGACCTGATGACTTGTCAATGTAGATAATTGTGCTGATTCAGAACTTTGCAAAATAATCTAGAATAATATTTTGCATGCTGCAGTAGTTAAACATGTTCAAATATGATCATTGATGATACATTCAGTTTAATCAGCATCCTGTCAGTTATGACAAAACTGGGATGTGCTGGAATTATGATTATTATTGATTATGCAAGTTTTAATTGTATTTAGTCCACTAAATTGTATCATTGTTTATCATGAGCAAATTGAGGCCTTATGTAGTTTTCAAGTGTCAAATATACTTTTCAATTGCTTTTATCAGGTTTATCATACACATTCTATCTGCATTATAGTCTGGCCATTTAATTGAGCCAGTATTGTTTGATACTTAGTCAATAATTGGATTTATTGAATGTCAACGCTGGAGTCGCTTCTGTACCATCTCACCATTATTTTTGCCTCTTAGTTGTGAATATCATAAATATTGACATAGTGTGACTAGTGGATGTTCTGGTATTTCTACAATCTTCTGCAGTTCTGTCGACATTGATATTAAGTTATTAAGTATATGTCTTTCTGGGAGTGATTAACATTGATTAAGATGGACAAAATAGGACCTCTTACCACTGCTTACCTTAAATATCAAAGCCTATCAAAATAGCCATATTGTTATTGGATGCAGAGGTTTGTATCAGCAGCTGATCAGTGGGTATATAAAGTTGTATGAAGATCTATTCCGATTATTGGAAATTGATAACCGTGGTCATAATTCAAATAGCTACATTTGTGTTGAATAGTTTCCTTGTTACAGTTGACAGTTGAGTTGCTTCAGTTTGGGTTTTGTTTTGTCATTGTAAACGTTCAACATGTTGTTCAAGTGTTGATTGCATTTTCACTTGTTCATGGCATTTTCACACTTTATTCTTGAAGCTGCGATAAGCATCATGAGTAGTTTTCACTTTCAGGTGGACTTGGTATCGAAATGTTAACTCGGATCATTGTTGAGGTGACTTCTCTATAAATTCTCTCTGACGACAACTCTTCATGTTCCATTGACAATCAAAACATTCCAATGGCTCTGTCAGGACTTATACAGATCTGCAAGAACTTAAACACTATGTTTAAAAACTTTTCCAACATTTTCCAAGGCATTTTTGGACTCCTCAGGATTATTCTGATTCCTCTGTGGAACGTTTTTAAGATACTTTTGTGGTCTATGAACACTGTCGATTACTACTGTACACGAATTAGGGTTTTATCAGATGAGTATCTTATTCTTAGAGCATTGTCTTTTGTCGTCAATGGATTGTATAACTTCATCCAATGGATTATCGGGATTCTAGCCAGTCTGCTGTTTATAACGGTATGCTCATAATTACATTTCATGTTTGGTACTTATAATCGCTATTTCTTTGTCTGCTCCGTAGTCATTTGCAGAATGAGTTCATCAGTTTGTATAGGCATGGAACAGTGAGAGCTTTATGGGATGATATTGATAATACTACAGTTCATTCTTTCAATGGATTTGTTATGAATTTGTAGATTTAAAAATTTTTGGAATTGCTGTGTCATCATGTCTATGCGGTGTATATGCGATTAGTATTCTGGACGGTCTTAAAATCTGTGACATATCTTACTTCAATGAATTTTTTGCGAGCAAAAAACAAAGGTTGTGTGAGAATGAAATTAGCTGAAATTGAATATGTTTTATATATACAATCGTGATAATCTGATATGGTAATTAGGCCTAGGGATGGTCACAAGTTATGTTAAACGCTATAAAAACACCTCGTTATCACAGGCCTGCAATATATTGGGAGTAATTGATTCTCAAAATATAATTTTATTTTCCCATGATTTTTGGTGTTAAGGAAGTTGGCAAACTGGTTCACTGAATCCTCATCTATATATATATTGAAAAATAAAATTCATGTTTCAAAATTATATCCTAGTAGACGGGATGTAGCTGTGTAAATTTAAAAAAAAAATCAGAAACAGTAATTATTGATATCGATCATTGTTAATTGAAATTAAAGTCAATTTGTACTTTTTTTTTTATTCAGCATGATTATGACAGGGATGAATTGATTCCACCCCGTCAACGTGCACCAGCGACGAAAAATGTCAAAATTACACGCGAGAGGATCGACAGTTTAATCAGATCACGGAAACGAGACACAGAACACTACAGGAGAGGATATCCGGTACGTAGATGGTAGTTGTGGAAATTTAAGAATATCTCATCCAGTTTGTTGCATAGTCGGTGGTAGAACCCATGGACTAATAGATGTTGTTACTGTTTACTTATCTCCTCGTGTGCTTTGTTTTGAAATAGTGTGAACCACACATTTAAATTTGGCTTTAAAATCACTTAACTAATCATGCAGTTTAATTAGCAGAATGAAAATAGTGGCTGTCAGGAGGTTGTATCAGAGGTGTATCTTATTATGTAATTTACAATAAATCCAATTAAACAATCTGTTGAACTGAAAATTTAATTTAAGAATTAAGGAAAAAATGGTGAACATGTTGTTAAAAATAATCTGCATTTGGCTTGGATATTGGTTATGCTGAACTTTTGAAGTGACTGAAACGACACTCAACAGATTGCTTTTTTTAGCAATATGTACTTAAAAGACAGTTATTGTATATGTGTATTGTACACTGTTTACTGCAATTTAACTTTTGTGTATTTCATGTCATTTAGGGCATGTTGGATGACCCAAGGTACAGCCAAAATGTTCGGTTCCACAAAAATGAAATCTCATCTATGCCTGATGGTAGGTTGTTTACATTAGTCTTATTCGCTCTGTTGTTGTTAACATTGCTTTGTATCCATTTATATGTAACCTTTTTTCAGAACTTTTTGTGTTTAACTTATTCCTTTTCGCTATTTTGCTATATAGATGTACTTATCTACGAATGTGCTCCCTTCTTTTCTACTTTTTACTCTTTTTTATTTCTTCCTTGAATGTACGAAATGAGCAACTAGGCAAAGCCTGATTGGTGCTACAGTTAGTAACACCTATGGTGTCTGGGAAATATTTAGCTTTTAGATTGTAGACTACAAATTGTATTTGTCTAAATATGTACGCCTCACAATTGTATAATTACTCTGCATAACATTGTGACATATGTATCAAAGATGATATTTGAAATGTCAATAAAACATATATTACATATATTACAGGTGATTTCATCGACAATATTCACACAAAATGGTGGGGGGATTACACAAAGCTGGAAATACACCATGGCTACATACAATGGTAAAACTAATTTGTTTCATAATGAAAATTTTCATATATTCAGATGAATCTCAAAATATGATATTCTTTATCATTCCTTAGTCCCAGGGTAATAACCAGTGAAGAAATAAATTGAGATAAAATGTTTTTACAAAAACCACTGATTACTCATATCTCAGTTCTGAATAATGATGATATCTTATTACTTTCAGGCTCTTTCCGATTCGAGAATCTGGCATGAACTTCCAAGCTAGAGAACTGCAGTCTGTTGAAGCCAAGGTGAGATTCATAAAACGGTATTTTCTCATTTATATCAAAGTTAGATGGTTTTTATTTTAAAATGCAACCTTGATAACAGAGCTCTGCCTAAATCAAAAGATATGATAAAATTGGACTTGAAAGTGTTAAAATTATATTTCCTTATATGGCATTTTCCAAGGTTATGAATTTAAAAGTGAAGATTTGTTTTTATATCCTGACTTTTTGTAATTTCAACCTCAATCATACATTTAAGTTGGAACATGATTAAATTTACATGATGTCATCTAATGATGGTTGGACTGTCAGCCTACAGTGTATATTAATATTGAGATTCCCCCATAAATTTCACAGATGCCTACGTACAATATGATGGATACTCTTTTCATCATTACATGTCGGACAAATAGACATTGTGTAACTTTCTTTTTCAGACAATCCAGACCAGTCCTGAATGCAAAAAGAGAGTATTGCAATCCTACAAAATGATGCTGGACTTTTACGGCCTTCGAATGGTCGACGAGGAAACTGGTGCAATTGAGCGAGCTCATCACTGGCAGAAGCGTTTTACCCATCTTAATAAGTGATATATTTTTGCAAATTATATCAGTGCTACTTGTTAAACTTTAAAATTGAATTGTAAAGACTGGGGCAATGGGCATGCAGACGAAACTAGCATTTGTGTTTTTGATAATTATGTTAATCGGCTAAGATCAATACAAGAGACAATCACTTTAACATTTAATGATTATTGATCACATTTTAATAGCTGAATTTCAGCTCAAAAATCGGCATTGTCTTTATTAGCCATCCATATATTAACATTATTTTCATCTAAAACTGTAGTATGTAGAATTATACAAACACAATCTGTACATTAATACAGCAAAAAATGTGTAATTTTCAGGTCATTCCACAACTACTTGCGCATTACAAGGATTTTGAAGAGCCTCGGTGAATTAGGATTTGAGAAATTCAAGTTTCAATTTGTGGAGGTCATACTGGAGGAGATCATTCTGAAAGGGACCTTGCCTAACTGCTTCGACAGCTGTGTAGGATTCTGGATCATGGTGTTGCGAAATGATGAAGAAAGAGAGAAAGCCATCGAAATGGCAAAACGATATTGTGATATGTGAGTAGATCAGGCATGTTTTCTTTTATGAATTATCTTATTTAATTAGAATTTTGCCATATATTGCATTAAATAAGCTACAGGCTAAACATTTCAGGCTAAGGACTGTTTTATTTAAAAAAGGGGGGTTGGACAGAAACCCCCCCCCCACACCCCTCTTTTTTCTACATAAAGACATTAAGAAATTACTAGGCAACCGACCTACTCCCCCCCCCCTCTTTTTATCTTTTGGGGCCTTCCTGTCCACCCCCCCCCCCCCTTTTTTAAATGGAACAGCCCTAACTTGATTTTTGAAAGCAAAAGTTTCCTAAAAGAATGATGATGGCCATTTCGCAATGGCTCAATTGATATCCAGATACGGCCATCTTATGTTCTATTGTAGATATCTATCAAGGTATAATTAAGGGACCTATAGTTCCATTTTGTTGAAAAATTGTCAGTATGATAATTGTTTATTCAGTATTCAAATTGCTTGTAACTAATTTGCTACTTCTAGGTCAGTGTAGCCAGTCTCTCAGTTAATTTGATCAGATATAAATGGCCGTGAGTAAATAATCCATATCCAGTCAGTGCACTGGTGCACTCCGTTATGTATTAGATGTCTTGCAGATACCTAGAAAGTGATATATCGGTATCACTGACAAATATATATATTTTTTTTATGTTTAAAAATTATTACAAAAAATATATGTGTAAAGTACAATTCTAGGAATATATAAAATCATTAGAGGTGCCATAGATAAACAAAATGAACTTAAACAATAAACAAAAAGTATAAATGATTTAAAATATTTACATCAAATTTTTCAGATACAATGGAGTGATTGCTGAGAACAACGAATCAGGAGCAAAAGTGACCGATGAAAATCTTTTGGAAAATTCTCCACAAAGCGACAGTTCGGAAGTGGCAAAGTAATCATAATGCACTCAGACACTGGTGTCCTAACTGCCTAGACCAGCAAAATGTTGGAAATTAAACTCTTGTGATATGTAAGAAACTTGTCAGTTTAATGTTAATTAGTCCTATATTACTGTATCTCATGTGTAATATTGTTTATTGTATGCTCGGACATTTTATGTTTTATTTAGCTTTAAGTCCAATTTATCGCTGATTGTTGTAGTTATGGAAATGCTTATAACCATAACATAGTCCATATTTAAAGACTGTTGACTTTCCATTGCTATGAGAAGAACTGTATTTTCAAATACATAACAAAGTACTGGAGCTCTATGGTTTGAGTTGTGTATTCTGTATTATAAGGATAAACTATGATATCAGGCTTTTGGGCTGGGGGGGGGGGGGGGGGACACTATGAATGAAAACCCCCCTGGTTTCGCCGCTCCTGTTGATAATGATTGTGTAGTGTTCCTATTAAACCTAAATTGTCTCGATCATAGATTGTACACCAAAACAGTACCGCATCGACTGCTATAGTTTGGGGACTGGTTTATATCACCATCTCGTTATTATACCTGACTTTGGTTGTCTTGGCAACTGATGAATAAGATTAACTAGTTTGAAATCGGGCACAAATGCCTATCTGCATGTTATCAAAACTATCAGAGAAAACTGAAGGGAAGATATTTTTTCCCAGCTCAGGTTTAAACATGAGTAATTGGAAATTACTCCATCAATGTGACTTTTCATAAATGTGCAAAGTTCTGATGGTTTAACATGTCTTAGAAAATGTTGCGTTGTATGCATTATGTGAATATCATTTGAAAGTGCAGACTCTCTTGACCTGCATCCATGTCATTTAATACTGCAACTTATCAGGAAATAGGATCATCTTGACCATCGACCTTCATCTTGACCCTTCGATCTGTACGCAATGTTGTAATAATATATATTCAGTTGGTGTTGTGGCTTGTTGCTTGCTACAGGTCTACATTTCACAAGTGATGTTTATAAACCCATTTATTCTTACATGATTCACGTCAGACTCTTGATTTGGTTCTGTGACTGTACCTCCATGGTTGGCCACTGGCCATTTACCTGTACATTAGTGATTAGTGTTACACATGAGGTCTGATCTAGTTTTGTGATTATTCCAATGGCTCTGTCAGGACTTAAAAACATTTGCAAGAGCTTTAGTGTCATTTATCAAGGAATAGTTGGACTGTGCAAGATTGCTATCATTCCGCTGAGAAATATTTGGAATATACCAAGCGTTGTTGATCATTATTGCACAAGAATCTGGATGGCTTCGCGGGAATATCGTATTCTCAGAGCGATTTCATATGTGTTCAATGGATTAAACAACTTCAGAATATGGATTATCAGGACCCTAGGCACATTTCTATTGATAACGGTATGGCTAATAGGCTAGTAATAGCTAAAACGGCAGATTATATTGCTCATCCTTGTGACAATATATTCTTGAATATTGTTACCACCGATTAACCATACAATGGTGGTTGTTAGTTGTTGTCTCCGCTATGATCATAATGATTGCGGCAGATAGCCACAATTTTCCAAAAACACATCGCGTTAAGGAAATATTGCATAGGTATATCTTTGACTGTCTGTTTGCCCTGCGTATACAGTATATTGCTTGTGCAGTGGCCACAGACCAATGGCTTAGCCACAGACAAATTGCTTAGCAGATGAAGTGTTCATATATGGTTTCATCTCTTGTATACATGACAGGTACAGTGCCCAAAGATGGTTTTGGCTATAACAGTTTAGTCACTATGTACAGTGGCGATATGGTTAAGGGGGCATCATTAAGTAATTAAAGATACAGTCACTTCTCCCTGACCAAATCTGTCAATGTTGGGGTCAGCCACCCTGTCAGGGGGGTTACCAATGGCTGGGTGAAGGGGCCAATCTTCCTAGCAAAGGGGCAGCTAGCCTTCTTCATCGGGGCCAGAATGTCTTGGTGGATGGGCCAGCCTCCCTCACATTGGGGCTATCTGTATATCAAGTGAAGGGTCCCATCTACCTTACTCAGGTACACCTTCCAGTCTTGGGGCCAATGATGCCATGGCCCCTTCATGGGATAATGCAAGACAGAAAATTTAACCAATGCTGCCATTCGCCTCAACCCTGGACGTTTAACCCCATGACAGGAAGGCTGCCTTCACCGAGAAAGTTTGTCGCAATGCAGCAAAGGTATCTTTCCTGGAGGGCTGGCTAGGCATTGCTATGGGAACTGCATTTGCAGTGTATACAGCAATTTCCCTAATGTTTTCGGGGTATTTCTAACATGATGTGGCATGGATTGTAATATTTAGTGTTTTGTGACAAAGCAGAGGAAAAATGGATACTGGGACAGAAAAATACTAGTGAAGAGCACCCGTCCCCAGCAGGTTAATAAGACAGTAGGAATGAATGACCACTTGTACCAAGTTCTGCAATATACGATGTAAATATTAGTTTAATGTTGTGGTATGATTTTCACACCTCAACCACCCAGACAAGTATCTGACTTAGCCTACATGTATACATTGGGCCAACATTTGGCCAACAAAAGGATAACATTGAGCCAACCACCAGACAGTGGGCCAACATTACGTCAGATTAAAAGGGGCGTTCACACTATCATGTATAAGAGCTACGTATGACCACGTATGAAAATATTTTTCAATCTTGTTCATCCTTGGCCATACGTGATTCACTCGCCGACCGTTTAAGTATACTCGTGCTAATTCGTAGATCACTCCTGGTTGCGCTTGACCACTCACGGACATACGTGAAGAAAAAATTTTAAACATTTTTAAAACTTTGGCGGACGATCTACAAGTGATTGTTTATATTAGTTACGTAACTTGCTCGGGGGTCCGTTCTACGTACGTTCTACGTACATTCTACGTACATCTGCGGCCATCCTTCAAAAAATATAAGAAAGAATAAACTCACAATTATTATAAATTATATAATTATCTCACACGTAACCACTTTCTCACTGTCAAAATGGATTTAGAGAGTCACGGTCAAGTGAACTAAGGGGGGTTCTCACACAGCCGGTTTTCCTGGAGAAGCCGTATTGCTGTCGTAGAATTATGTAATACCCCATTTTGACGACTTCACCAGGGTTGTTGGCAAAAGGGGGCGGTGCTTAAGGCAATGGGTGAGTTGGTGGCAGCGAGGTCTGAATCACAGACACCCGGCAGATCACACATAGGATACGTACCAAATCCAACGGATGATGCCCAGTCTGATGCCGAGTGAGCCACAGGTAAATCACGTTTACATCGGGAGACTCCAAGGCATCTACGTACGACCCGCTGGCTTGTACGTGTGAGGGACGTATCAAGCATGTGTCAATCACGACTGTTAGGGTTACAAGGAACGACCCTGCGAGTTAACTACGTGAACTACGTGTACTAAGTTTGAAGGCCGGCTGTCACGGTGGAGGGGGGCAGATGGGCCAATACGAAAGGCTTGATGAATGAACTATTGATGGAGGATGGAACCCACTACAAGAACTTTGTGAGAATGCAGCTGGACATTTTCCAAGAGTTGCTTGCCAAAGTTGGGCCTAGGATTACCAAGCAAGACACCTTCTGGAGGAAAGCTTTGGAGCCAGGAATCAGGATTGCCATCACACTGAGGTATTTGGCAACTGGCAAAAGCTACAAGTCATTGATGTATGGCTTCAGAGTGGCCCACAACACCATCAGCAACATCATTCCTGAAGTGTGTGAAGCCATCATAGCCGAGTATGCAGAAGATGTCATCTCATGTCCAACAACATCAGAAAAGTGGAGAGAAGTTGCACAGCTGTTTGAGACAAAATGGAACTTTCCCCATTGTATTGGTGCCATAGATGGGAAGCATGTGGCCATCTGGTGTCCTCCCAAAGGTGGTTCACTCTACTATAACTACAAGGGCTTCCATTCCATTGTACTCATGGCTCTTGTGGATGCAGACTACAAGTTCATCTATGTGGATTGTGGAGCAAATGGTTCTGGATCTGATGGAGGAGTTTTTGCTGCTACAGCCCTGAGGGAAGCTCTAGAAGATGGGACCATTGGATTCATTGGATTACCTCCACCTAAACCTATTGCTGGTGGTGACAGACCTGTACCATACTTCATCGTTTGGGGATGATGCCTTCCCTTTGAGAACCTGGCTGATGAACCACTGCCTCTGCGCAACATCACCAGACAGCAGAGGATCTACAATAACAGACTCTCCAGAGCCAGAAGAATTGTGGAGTTTAGGTGTCTGCTAACCACTATGCCCCAGAAAACAAAGACTGTGGAATCTTTAGTCCTTGCATGCTGCTGCCTCCACAACCTCATGAGAATCAGATATCCGACAACCCAGAACAACATGCTTGACCACGAAGATCCAGTCACCCATGAGATCAATCCTGGGGCTTGGCAGGAAGCTGGAGAAATTGCTGAAATGCCACCACATATGATCGGAGGGAACTATGCTACCCAGAGTGCCAAGTCACAATGACTGTACTTGGTGGACTATGTCAACTCAGAGGAAGGAAGTGTCCCATGGCAAGACGATATGATTTGAGAAGCTTCTGGACCTGTGCCTTCATCTTCATTGTGTGTCTTCTCTGCTACTTCTCACGTGGTGCCTGGTTCTTCTTCCTTGAACCCTCCTTCAGTGGGATCCTTGCTTCCTGCCAGGTCGACTCCGCTCAACATGAGCCAGCTGATGAACTCGTCCTTCCGTATAACTCAGATGTCTCCGAAGAATTAATCCCCTTATCCTGAAGAAGAACCAGGCACCACTGGAGAAGGTACAGCAGAGAAGACACCCAATGAAGATGAAGGCACAGGTCCAGAAGACTGGTAGGTACCTGCAGGCTGGAACGTGGCAAATGAAGAAGCTCCTGCAGGCTGTAAAGAAGCTGAAGCAGACGGCTGTGTAGACATTGTCTGCAAGGTAGTTAATTTTTTCTCAGGAGTAGCCTGCTGGAACTGGGTGAACGGCAGCTGAAACATCTGGGTTGCTGCTGCTGATGGAGCTGCTGCTGCTGAAAAATCAACTGCTGCTGTTGCTGCTGCTGCTTGTTCCTCCTGACTTGCGCCTTCAGCTGCAGGAAGAACGACATCAGCTGGGCTTTGACGTCATCATACGTGTCCGAGTCCAACTGAAGACACTCACAATATATGTAGTCCGTCATCGCCGGTTTCTCTGGGTCTCGGATCTGCAGGAGGAGGAGGAGGAGGAGGCTGTACGATGGCTTTCATGTGCTGGTCAATCCTTGCAGCTGTCTGCTGAACAGTCTGGACTATGTCAGCTAATTTGGAGCTTGATGCAGAATAATGATCACCAGTATTCTTCCTCTTCTTGAAGGGACCACCCTTGGTTGTTGCTGGGAAGACTGGACTTGGCTTGATGTCAACTTCGTCAACTTCTTTCAGTTCTTCAGGCACAAAATCTGCCTGCCCTGCACTGGAACTGTCATCCAAGTTGGGCAGTTGCTTCTTGCTCATCGCAATCTTCTTCTTTAGGTTGACAGCTTGATGAGACGGCACCCTGGAGATGTGTTGCTCAAGGAACCCAAAGTTGGCGATAATCCACTTCTCCTTCTCGGTCAGATTTCTCTTGGCTGTACCGGAAGGGCCCTGCTTGATGAGCTTCCCAGCATTGGGTGTGATAGACTCAAGCCAGGTCTTCAACTGTAGCCCAGTACAGGGGACACTGAGGGTTTTTGCCTTGTCATCGATGAGCCTCATCTTCCTCTGATGATCCTTGTAGTCACGTCTGGTACTGTCATAGAATATGTCATTCTCCTGGTACCAGTCAGCGAGGTCTATCTCATCATTGGGAGGTAGAAAAAGCTTCTCAGTCTTTCTTCTTGGCTTCTTCTGAGATGCAGCAGGAGCAGTGGCAGGAAATTGACTGGCATCACTATCATCATCTTCTTCTTGGGTGTCTCTCTTCTCCTTGTCTACATCAAAGTCTGGATCTCTGTCGCTGTCATCCATGTCAACATCAGAAGACTTGTCAGAAGACTTGGCAGTGGACTTGGCAGTGGACTTGGCAGAAGACCTGGCAGAAGACCTGGCAGGAGACTTGGCAGGAGACCTGGCAGGACACTTGGCAGAAGACCTGGCAGGAGATGTGGCAGGAACATGATAAGTAAATCTGGCATGACTAGCAGGAACTGCAGGAGCACTGGATTCTTCAGACTCAAACAATTCTTCCCCAGAGGCAGTAGCAGAAGGCTCTTCTTCTGTGACTTTTTTCTTTCCAAGATTGCTTCTTTTCTTGGGTCCCATGGTGAAATGGTAGTTGAAACAGCAAACAGGAACTGCAACAGCAGCAGCAGCAGAGAAGAATACGGCGAGGTCGATCAGTTTCTATCAGGAACTGCAACAGCAGCAGCAGCAGAGAAGAATACGGCGAGGTCGATCAGTTTCTATCAAAGGCAGAGGTGTGAATGAAGTTTGCCTTGTCGCACACGTACCTCTCCCGCCGGGTTCTTGACACCCATGTGCGCAATGGTTAACCCGCCAGCTTCTATGAGTGTCTCACGTGTGACTTGGCGTATGCCATGAGTGCCTCTATGGCAACGACAGCTTCACTACAGTTGCTAACTATAAACAATCACTTGCGAGTTTTCTACGGAAGTTTTGAACATGAGCAAAACATCCGTCGACTTTGGCGGTTGTTCTCGGTTCGGGTACGACTGCGAGGAATCGATTAAGTGTGTTCCCCGTCTTCTACGACAACCTTCCGATAACCAAGGTTGCAGTATGGATGCCCAATTTTGCGAAAATATTAAATCATTCTACGAGAGCAATACGGCTTCACCGGGAAAACCGGCTATAAGAGAACAATTTTAGAATTATGTGAAAGGATATATGAAAACATGACATTAATAATTTCTTAATTAGTATATTTCTTGATCTCCAAAAGGCATTTGATACTATTAATCATAGAATTCTTAATAAAAAGCTTGAACATTATGGTATCAGAGGAATCACATTTAATTGGTTTATAGATTATTTAAGAAATGGATTACAGTTTACTGAATTCAACAATATTAAATCTCGGAACGTTGCTGTTCCTGGTTTATATTCACGATCTTCCAAGTGCTATCAATCATGGAAATGCAATCGTATTTGCTGACAATACCACCGTCATTTACCATCATAAAAATATCCAGTTACTCATATTAATAGTTAATGCCGAGCTCTCTACACTACATCTATGGTTTTCAGCAAATAAGCTATCTCTGAATACGAGAACTAAATATATAGTTTCTCATAGAAGGAACTTCTCAAATTTTCAGGACTTTCCAATAACTATTGATAATGAAGTAGTGGTAAGAGTGCCTTATATAAAGTTTTTAGGTGTAGGTCCTAATGCTGGACAAAAACTTAAAGACCGAGCTGCAACAGGTCGAATTTGCCACCGCAAAGCAATAAAACGCTGATTGGCTGCTTGCTGGACACTGGGCAGTTAGCCCCGCCTTACGCAATGGCTTGTAAGGGGGTCAATAAAGCCACCCCCCTCTATCTTGATGCTTGGCTGAACAGGGTTTGTTTACATCTGGTCAGTTAGCTGAGTGGATAACACAATGAAATGTAATCTCCGACATTTGATATTTCTCATTAATAGTTTGGTTTTGAAGAAAAGAACATTATCAGCATTTGATATGGATAATGCTGTAAGATGTATATATATATATATATATAGATAGATATAACAAGATTGAACTTTAATTAAAAAGTGTTTATTATTATGTTGCTATTGTATTGTAACAAATCTTTATCATAGCTTGAACTTAGTTTTATGTACTACTTTTCTATTATTCTATAATTATTACTGTAGGTCATTTACTTTGTATTTTCAGTTTACATTGTGACACAATGAATGAAATGAAGCTGTAAAATAAAAGATATATATTTAACATCTGGCTGTTATGATATAATTAGACATTTATTAAATTGCAAACTGTATGCAAATCTTAATCTTTATTTCATAGATAGTGGGGTTTCCTTTGAAGTGACTACCAACTCTTGTGCTTTTGTTGGGGGTAATCTAGTGTAGAGAACAATGCATGTTGCATCATCATAGAAATATTTGAATTTGACTCCAAATATCAGTTATGAAATCAGTTGATACTGCCTTTGAAACAAGATGTGTAACAGAGCTGATTTTACAGACAGTCAGTCCATTAACTCTTGGTCAGTCTAAGTTGTACCTCAGGACAATTCACACCAAGCCCTTATTCTGGCAATGACAAGACTATTGTTTTATCATATAGTACATGTTTATCTAACCATGGGAATTACCATATATAGAGGGATCACATATGCTGTTACATTTTTCAATAAGGTAAGACTGCTTTATGTAGATACAAGTGGAATTGCATGCATCCTTGCTATTGCCTATATACACATGATAATATAATATCTATATTATGTCATAAGAGGATTGGGGTATGAACTTCACCCCTTCCTAATTGCACCTGTAGCCATGTGGTTTCTATGCAAATGAGCACTATTTTTAGAGGTCATTAAGCTTACAAGGGTTGTTGTACCATGGTAACAGCTCATTGAAATGTCATAAGGGCCTGTCAATCAAATTCTGGAAGATGTCTCCATAATTCTACATATAATTCATATTATCTCTACTTGTACACCAAATATAATTTAGAGAGTGGCATAATTCGTTTCTGCATAAATTGTTGAATCTGCAGATACCAAATTGATATGGCTTTATTGCATTGTGTGTTGTTGTTATTGGGAAATTGTGTGAAATATTCAGAGATGTTTCCCCTTTGAGGGGTTGGAACCAAATGAGGCCTCTGAGCTGCTATCCCCTTTTATAGTCGTGGCTCGGTCTTTAAGTTGGAAAAATCATGTGGATTTATATAGCATTTCAAGATTGAAGCAACAACTTCCTGAATATATTCTACAGACTTTATACCAAACTCTCATTTCTCCTCATTTTAGTTACGCAATAACCCGCTGGGGTGACTCACCAAATTACATTTTGAAAAGGCTAACTATTCTGCAAAAGAAAGCTATTAGGACTGTCTCAAAATCCAGATATAACGCACACTGTGACCCTATTTTAAGAAGTTTAACATGCTAAAGCTAGCAGATTTATTCAATTTACAATGCCTAAGTTTGGCTTATAAAAACAAATTTGCACTTTTGCCTCGTTACCCCTTGGCTGGGCCGCTGCTACTAGCTGACGCTGGGCCGCTGCGACTAGCTGACGCTGGGCCGCTGCGACTAGCTGACGCTGGGCCGCTGCGACTAGCTGACGCTGGGCCGCTGCGACTAGCTGACGCTGGGCCGCTGCGACTAGCTGACGCTGGGCCGCTGCGACTAGCTGACGCTGGGCCGCTGCGACTGCGGTAGCGTGCGTGCGCATCCTGCGCTTTAACATTGGAAGTGCGTGGACCGGAACGTGTTCCCCAGTCTATAAATCGCGTTTACGTTTAGGCAGTTCCCAGCCAACGATACCCGATCCTTGAAACACTCGCACGGACGAAAGAAGTTATAAACGTGATAGACGTCTACGTGATAGTGTGAAGGCCCCTTAAGACTTTTAGACTTGAATTTTTTCGGTACATCATACATGATAAAAAAGATTATTTCAACCAAATAATCAGCCTAGTTTGGCTATCCCATATTCAGCACGAATGCAGTGGCGTAGCTAGGGTTAGCAGAGTGGGGGGGAGGCACAATGTTTTCTGGGGGGGGGAGGCATATCCTTCCCACTTAAGGTTTTTTCTAGCCAATCTGGGGGGCCCATGGGGGCACAGCCTTTGAGCGGAGGGGGGGGGGGGCACGTGCCCCCCCCCATAGCTACGCCACTGCACGAATGTGAATATTTAAATTGAGCTCTGATTTGGTTAAAACAACTCATTTTGTTTTAGATAAGATAAATCAGGTAAGATAAAGCATAGCATAACATTTAAGAGAACGTTAAGATAAATTGTAATGATAGAAAACATTTTTTATTTGAGTCCCGACACTAGGCTGTAGAATAGTTGATACTAATTTATTTGTTGCGTGACCCACTCAAGAATGTCTTCATGGCTTATAGTAACTACACCCTCTTTACTTCCCTGTCTGGCAAAGTGTCCTAAGTCTCCGAGTATTTCATTTATATATGCTAATGGCTCTTTCAGGACTTTGCAGGATATTTTTGATTCCTCTGTGGAATATTATAAAGATTTTCTTGTGTTTTATTAACAATGTTGATTATTATTACACAAGAATCAGGCTTGTCTGGGATGAATATTTCATTCTAAGAGTGGTTTCGTTTATGTTCGATAGATTGTACAGCTTTTTAAGATGGCTTACAAGGGTTCGAGCCAATTTTTTGGCAAAGAAGGTAAGAGTAAATCTGTTTCAAGGTTGTAGCACTGTTCTGAAATATTGTGCTAACATTAAATTGTTAAATGATGTGGTATATGATGGAACCTCATAATCATAAATAGTATGATCAGTATCATAAGGGAAAATGTGAACCAAAAATTCACATTTTTTTCAAACCTCCATATCTATTGAGACTATTTCGCAGTGAAATATATAATTATATCTAACTTATAGTGCTTTCACTTTCGGAACTTCTTTTTGGGAATTTATAATGTGTGAGGCAAAACTCAGATGACCAAGGACAAAAGGTGGCAGACTTGCTCTGTGTCAAAGTCAATCCTATATAGCATTCCAACAACTGTAGATGCTGTTTTGAACTGCCGAAATGACCAAGCAGCCCAGATGAAGGCAACTGTGTTGAAAAAGGATCAGCTTTTCTAGGCCGTGTTGAATCTGTAATAGAGTATTTTCACTGAGCAGCCCTGAATTCAGCAAGACCTAAGTCTTTCCTCTCCTCTTATTACTCATTTTGCTTTTCAGACATAGTAGGTCATAACTTACTGATTCCATAAATATAATTTTCTCCGGGAAATAACCGAAATCAACTAAATGATAAGATGTCAAATATAAATTAAAATGCACTAAAAATAGTGCTGCTAGCATGCACTTTGCTCTGGCCAATCAGAGTCAAGGGCGGGAACTTTTTCAGCCAATTGAATTGCAGTACTCTGGCGTAGACACCTGGTGAAAATACAGAGAACCTTCCGTGAAAATCCACTATTGCAAATAATGGAAGCCGCATTGAATAAAAATATTATTTTTTGTCCTATCTCTCTGTTTGTTAATATCCTTTTTCAGTAAAAAGGCCCAGTCGTGCATATTAAACTAGTTTTGGAGTTACAGCAATTTACCAAGTTTTGCCTCCCCACACATTGACATTCTGAGACTTAGAATATGGGACCAGCTCTGTGGTGTATTCACATTAATATAACCTATAATGATTCAAAATCGTTTACATCATTATTATTTTTTTTTCTGCAGGATTATGCCAGGGATGAGCGTGCTAAGGTCCTTCCATCTGCTGATTCTGCTGCCACAACAAAAATGGCTGAATTGTAAGAGAGATGATTGATAAATCCCTTTTAAGCAGTAGAGCCTTAATTCCCTTTGATCAGTTCAGTTTGTAAATTTTTCATATAAATAGTTGCACACATGTGCTTGTTTAGTTATCTAATTGATGAATAATATGCATCCTTATTTTCAGAAACAATGAGGTGACAGATGAAAATGATTCAGCAGCAAAAATGCGCCATGGGAATTTTGTGGATAATTGACAATTTTTCTGCCATTAAAATGCCTGGACCAGCTAAGTCTGAATTATGATGCTGGAAATAGTGTTATTATGTCGCTATTATATGGAAATGTTGTATTTCTTTATTTGTATATAAATGATTTTCATATGTGTGTGTAAGTATTGTCAATAGAGTTTTTTCACTGTGCAGCCCTGAATTCAGCAAGACATAAGTCTTTCTTCTCCTCTTATTACTCATTTTGCTACATAGTAGGTCATAACTAACTGATTCCATTAATACAATTTTCTCGGAAATAACAGAAATCAACTGAATGATAAGGTGTCAAATATACATTAAAATGCACTAAGAAATACTGCTGCTAGGATGCACTTTGCTTCAGCCAATCAGAGTCAAGGGCGGGAACTTTTTCAGCCAATAGAATTGCAGTATTCCGTCGTAGCCACCTGGTGGAAAAACAGAGAACCTTCCGAGAAAATCCACTATTGTATATTAATGATAATTTATGCCAAATGCAGGTTATAGCTCCTTCTCTGATATCTACCTTTGGCAGGCTTGATCAAACTTGAGCCTTTCTCGGCTTCCTGGGGAGCATGTCCCAGCGTGCTGTCATATAGTATAAACAAGAACTTGGGCAGCAGCAATAACCCATTATGCATTTGGCTAGGGAGGATATCCTTTGAGGCGATCTGTTAGAGGTGCAAGGTAAAGCTGCTCATGAAATGGCGCATCGTCCGGGAACCTCTGTGAGCTGCATGTGGGGTTCAGGGTAGGCAGTTCGAGCCCTGCTCACAACAGATATATAAATAGGTGTTGTGCGATGTTTGACTTACAAGAACCTGGGCAGCTGCAATAACCCCATCTCCTAGCACTTGGCTACATGGGATATATCCTTTTTGGCCGATCTGTTAGAGGTGCAGGGTAAAGCTGCTCATGAAAAGTGCAGCCTGTTATGAGCTTCTTTGGTCAAGCACTCTATTGCCATAGGCCAAATAACCATTTACACCTGGGTGGAGCAAAGAGATCTGCTCAGTTCCTCAATGTCATGGTGGGGACTCGAATGTGCAACCTTTCGGTTTGAATGTGAGTACATTAATCACTGGGCCAGGGTACCTCTATAAATGCTTATTGGAAATAAAAGACACTCCAGTTGTGTGGGGTAAATGTACAGTGGTGTGGAGCTGGACCTGTCCTATAAGCTTGCCAGATATCAATATTTAAATGCATCAGGCATGGAAATGTTTCCACTAGGGGTCGCTACTGTCGAACTCCTATCATGTGACGCCCTCTGCCAACTAGCTCTTCAGTTATAAAATTCGACTGTACCAGATCACCATGCAGTAGGCCCTGTTCAGGTGGTAAAATCAGTTTGTTTATAGTTTTTAATCAGGACCTATTGCCTCAAGACCCACAATTTAAAAACATTCTCACAATCTTTGTACTCCAAATGTTCACTGCATGTGTACTGAACTTCATTGATAACCTATACCTAAGCCAATAAGTTTTGCATGTAGCAATGTCAGCCTCAATTTCAAGTTTTCATCTCATGTACAATATTCCTTCAGTGGCTGTCAACTGCCTATACAACATCATTCAACAAAAAAAAAGTGTTTTACATTTACAGTGAGGCTTATCACATATCAGATCTGATTAAGTCTGTCTCACTAAATTTCTCAAAGTCAATAGGATCTTATGAGCCATATATTTCCTTATCGTGGGTTGACAAATCCTGTTATCTTTTGGCCAGTGGACATCTCCTTGATCTACCTTCATGTTTGGCACTTGAAACTGAAAACTACAAACATTTACCGTATTGCAGCTATCATAACAGTGCCAAATCTGGCTTGATTTAATGTTAATGTACTCACTGTGCATTATTAAATGATACAAAAATTGCTGGGCACCATCATCCTGAACTTGAACAGTGGACAACTTGTGAGTTATATCAATTTGATGCCAAATTCTTACCCAGATTCATTGTTACACTGTGACAATGTCAGACACGGTATGAGCACCCTTCTAGATTATAGCAAGGTGTTTGATAGTGTGCAGTGTCAAATGATGCAATGTATCATTTAGAGGACTTTAGCAAAGCATTGGACTGAGGGCTGTTCAGAAAAGCCTCACTTATGGACATTTTAATTAAATTTACTTACTTAAGTCTGCGTGTTAAGTGATGATATTTGGAAAGCTTTTAAATGACAGAGTTTTCTTAATTGATGACCTTCAGTGTACTCTTTTTATCTGCACTTCAAGACATTTCATTCTTATATGGCGGATGTCTAATGGCCGGTCTGCATTTAAGGTCTTTACAAACCTTTTAATATTGTCCTGTGTGATGATTATATGTGACCAATGTAGACCAATCTACACTACATGCAAATACTCCATCCTAATCTCTATACTACAATAGTAAGGAGTTGCAGGAGTCCTTTTGTCTGGAGGAATACATTTATTACATAAACTGGAGCCAATAACTTGGATTCGTTACTCTTGAGGCAGACACGAGGCACCAGCCCTTCTTAAGGTGAGTCCTTAAATGTCTAGTTTGGAGACTGATTGGTTTCACTTTGTTGACTTAAATGATTAGATAAGAGGATCAAATTAAGGTACTGTTACAGATACCATCATTTGCATTGACATAAAGTCTACATTATTCAAGTGATGAAGCCATGTTATTATTTGGACTGCAATAATGAGATCAAAGGTCCAAGCACCTCCAGCTGAAACAGGTGTCCATCAAGACACTTCCACCAAATTGACATCGTTCTAAACGAATTAATTTTCTGTTTATATGTTTTTGGGCATGGATGAAGTCCATGATAATATGAAACAGTAAGTAATAAAATCTCATAATTTATTAATTCATTGATGAGTACAGTGACATGGCAAACAGTTATATTCTCTGCATTACATGGTGAATTGTGTATTCTGCTCTAAGCAAGGTCACAGTCACAAATATAAATTTGGTAAACAATTGCACTGGCTGATCATCAGTAGGCTCAGCTTACTACTTTTCCACCTATAAATGATGTTGAATAATGACTTTTTTGTGTCAAGATAATTCAATCTATAAAAGTTTCATTCCATTCTTTCTCATGTCCAAATAGTCCTTTTTCCTTCAACATGGCCGTTTCGTTTAAACTTTTGTCATGTATAAAATCATCGAGTTCGAAATCAACCTTTCCGGTTTCCTCCTCAGTGAAATTCTCATAGACGTCCATCAAAACATACTCGTGCCTGACATTGTCCTTCGGGCTCGGTGTTATGTCCGGTTCTTCGTACAAAAGATCATCGGTGTCATCTTCAGGATCTTCATTTTGAGACGCTGTTCGTTCTTCTTCTTCATATTCTTCTTCTGCTTCTTCTTCTTCTTCTTGGACATAATCTTCAAAATCCTGAAGCGTCATGCCTTCCGGAATATTTTCGAACATTTTCTTGTTTAAGTGAATTGCATAAGATGGACCCTGAAAGAAAGATTAAAAGTTTTATTCATTGATCAAATTCAATTCAAAATGTGCTTTGATGATTTCCGATGCAGTAAAAGCAAAGTGGCCTAGTGGCTAAGATGCTGGTCAAAACCTCTGAGTTCTGTTTATGGGCTGAGTCTCACTTGAATGTGAAACATGTGCATAGATATCAAAGACTCCAATCATCAAAATTGTGGACCCAAATCTTTATCATATCATCATTAAGTCTGCTTCTAAAAGTCCATGATTTAAGCAGGCAAAGTTCAGACCAGTAATAATGCAACTATGCGTTATGCAGTTTTGTAGAATACAACAGGAGCACAAATCCGTCAGTGAAGCCATCATAATTTTGACATCACTTTATTTCACCAATCGAATGAGACCAGCTTGACGTAAATTCTTACGTGGCCAAATGATAAATACAAGCTAAAAACCATAATTGAGATACGGAAAGTTTATGCACCACACATAGTTTTGGAATTTGGTAATCGATTTCTATTTGATTTCTTACATGCTCAGCATTGGTGATGTTTTCCAGATCCAATGCGAATTCTTTCATGGAGATATTTCGCGGGATATGAGCATTTTCAACCAGAGTCTCTAAGGATTCTTCGTTTTCATCTCTTATGGCTTCTTGAACTCTTTCTTCTTGTTCTTGTTGGTCCATTAAAACTTTGTCTCTGATTTTTCTTTGTTCTTCCGTTTTGTTAAAAATTGCATCAATATCGTCTTCTGTTAGTTCGTGATCGTCCGAACTGGCGTCGGAGTATAATTCTTCATATTCCTCATCGTCGATCAGATCGTCAGTTTCCTTCGGAACCGCCTTGGCTGTTCCATTGTCCCTCACTTTATCCAAGTCCTTCTCTGGGATCTGATTTATCTCCTCTGGAAAGAAAAAAATATGACAATGCCTAATAAAAGAAAAATGCTTGTGTGAGAAACAAATTAATATGTTTTTTCTTCATCCAAGCTAACTTCTTCTTTAGTCTAAGTGGATTTGTTAGTAGTACGTGATGAACATCCTAATTGTGAGATTTCTCGTCAAAAGTGATGGTCCTAACCTTATGGACCTAATGTTGAACTGATCAATACATTTCGATATTAGACTATGACTATAGGCTATACTATAGGGTTGATATAAAAATTGAAAAAAAAATTTTTTTCCAAATTCTGAAAGAGCAAAACCCTCCCAAATTAAGTCTTGGTAAAGGTCAGCCGCCTATGACCCTAATTACACTAGATGGAGTAGATATAATCCACACGAAGATGATACTCCATCGAGAATATCATGGTAGCACAAAGACTTATAAATAAGAGGCAACTTGAACACAACAAATAGGTGGCATTGTATACTTAGGAGAGTGTAGGCAATTAAATTTGTTGTTGGAGATCTCACCCGTCATAGTTTGTCCTCTGCCCACTCTCACAACACTCCAGGCATGCCAAGAACCAAAACAAAGTGCAAAAATAAGCACCCCTAACCAACAGCCCTTCTCCATGTTGGCCTGGATGACGTCACTGCACGTGCGGGTTCGTGACGTCATCGGCTAGCTAGTGGCGTCATCTGTCTGCTTGTGAAGAAGGCTTCACTGGCTGCTCAAAATTCTTAACATAGATCGAGAGTCATGAAATTAGGGTCTGTCTGTTTTGCAGCAGGCTATCATAGCTTTCGTGCTGCTGGTTTTGTAGGTAGACCTACAATAAATCTATCATTCAATCAATCAATCTCAGACTGTGACTGACTCAGAATTTTATATATATATATATATATATAAATTTGCTTCCCGTTCAGTTGTCATTCATTCAGAAATATTGTCCACATTGTAATATGGATATGACACAATTTACAGTGTTACTACCTATATATATATATCATTTGTTAGCATGCAGCCATTTCTATTCAAAAGAGGGTTTTCTCGGGAAAATGCTGGCAGTTGGTAGCATCACTCAAGAATTTACATTTTGGTTAATTTCATACTGGAGTACCAAAGGGATTGATATAATTTTTATAGAGGGATCATGCCTGCGATCATTATTGGATTGAGGTCTTGACCTTTATCACTAATTACACAACTTAGGTCACCTATGAATGACATTCTGATTAACCGTTGCCCCTCAAGTGTTTCATAATGACCTTGTGTCATTTGAAGATCACTCACGTTAAACTCTCGTTTGGCACACGAGCTGGGCGAGAGTTTGGTCATGCGTGGTGTTGCATGCACGGTCACTTGTTTATGGGTCTTTGTTCTTGTGGTCAATTGGTCATCAGGGGAGACTTCAATGTGGACCCATCTGATTCATGAAGCCCTTGATGTGGGCCACTGGACCACACACGTTTCTCTGAATCAAATTGAGCACATAGTCCAGTCTGAAATGTTCACAGAATGGTAAAATTAGAACGTTATATATCAGAAACATATGTAGGTTATATAGAAATTTATTACACGATTTCATCTTCTATATATAAAAATGTGGTCAACTTTTGCGATTTTTAGACATCAATCAATTTTGACTTGACTTCTTTGCTTCCCATCTCAGGCTAATTTGCCAGAATAAGTAGTGTATTGTTTCACAGGATGATATAGGCCTATGGTATATATATATATATCTTTATTAACCTCCAATTTGAAGACATACAATAATACAACAGTTAGATGTCAGAATTAGACAGTTACAGGATTACACATTGTTAAAATTAATTAAATAATGATAAAAATGTATGATTTATATTTATATGAACACATATATGACACTTTCTGCTTTACTGTAATAGGCAGTAGTTTTATATAGACTCGTAGTATGATTTAATAATTAAATATGTAAAATCTATTATCTTAACAATGATACTCATCCATTCATCTACGTTTCCACCATTACAACATGAATAAATAAAACCAAGTTTCTGTACATCATTCATATTGACAAATTCATTTTTCATAGCTGAAGGCATTTCTCTTAAAACATCATTCAATTTCAAAGTTCTACTATTTTGCATATTTACACATTTAAAAAGGATATGTTCTAAGGACCCGATATTTTCATCTCCACATTTACATAAAAACCCACATTTTTCATTATTTGTAATCAAGGCTTTCAACATTACTTTAATTTTGTATATGGTGTACACTTTAGTTCTGTATACAACTTAATTTTGTTTGTTAAGTTTCATGGTCAACATTATGATGCAATGCAATCTGATAGACCTAGCTCTATAGTAGTTGGTTTAGGTCCTATATCTCTATGTATAATTCCATAACAAAGTGCATATTGGAACTCGTCTTTGGTTGTCTTCATAGACTTGTTAAAGAAAGTATTTTACAGTCCTCAGTTATTCCATTGCTGTGATAACCGTTTCCGCCATATTCATAACTTGCCCTCGGCCCTCAGTCTTTCAGTGTCTTTCAGTGTTGTTTATGGTGGAGATCTGGTAACCAAAATATAAGCAGGTCATTCTTGTTGGTCGATGGGGCCTTGACCTCACTATGGGCCCCTTAGGATATTGAAAGGTGGATAAATGGCGCCCACCTGTTCAATTGTCCCTTTGCTGTGGGTTTAGGCATGAACCACTTGAGTTGGTCGATCAGATGAGAGCTGTATGAGTAGTGTGGACTCTAATGCTGTCCATTAGAATAGCATTAAACTATTCTCACGAGACACAGGGGGATTAACACATATTCTTCATGCCCCGAGCAAGAGGCGGCCATTTTGAAATGTTATGAATTATGGGTAATGGCCAGAGGCACAGGGTGGCTAAAGTGAATAGGATGTTTTAAAAGACCTCAATATACAATGTGTCCTGTTGTAACTTACTCAACTTAGCTCCCTCTTTACGACAAATGAAACTGTAGTAAACATTTGCTGGGAGCTGATAATTTGAAACCCAAGGAATTGGGTACTAAACCATTTCAGTACCGTGCAAGGCTTAGGTTTGGTTGCGAAACATGTCTGCACTCCAGATCTTGTCTCCTAAGTGTTTATATATCATGGCAAATAAAAATTACTAATCATTGAAACAACTGTCTCTGTAACTATAATTGGTAAGTTAGGACTTCTTTTCAAATTGGCTGCATTATTATATTGTCTTCGGGCTGGTACTAAGGTGTGGTCAGCTTATATGATAAAGATAAGATAAGATAAAACATTTATTTTAACGTCGGTGGCCATACAATAAAACAAACAACATAAGCTGTGTGAAGCTTTTAGCCGACAGATAAAGCAACAAAAACAAGGCGAAAATATTAAATTATTTACAAATGAGAAGTGAGTATACGAGATAATACAACTTCTAAGTTGCATATTTAGTATTGTAAAGTGTAAATATAAAGTGAATTGTCTATCTTACAGGGGCATATCTATATGATTATGAGACGATTAGGTTGAATCGGATTTCATACTGTCATCACTAATTTACCTCCCCTTTTGAGTTATGTTCACTTGCCTCAGCATTGAGATTAGATGATCGTGGCTTGACTGGGATTCAAACCTGGGTCCTTAGTATAGAGCTGGCCAATGTGTTAACTGGCTGATGTCTTTACCACTAGGCCACTCATGGAAGTTAAGGAGTCATCTCCTCTGAGGGACTGCATGAGTTCGATTTCCAGCTAGGGATTTTCCATGGAAGAGGGTCTTACCATGGAGTCACTAGTGACAGCAGTTTTAGAGTGACAGCAGTTTAGAGCGAGCATGAACAGTTGCATCTTCAGAACGAATTTTCAGACTGACATTTGATAAGAATGAAATAATCACCCCCAACATCTGGGCAATAAACTTGCTTTTTTAACCCAAGTTTACCGCTTTTCTGTACAGTTGCAATGCTATTTCTGTATTCTTCTAGACTAATGGCCGACGTAGCACCGAGAAGTATTTTATGATAAGGACATTAGGAATGGGCCAGAAAGTTGGTCAATTACTTTACAATCTTTCTGACCTGTCTCTTTCACCCCTGAACTGTCCATGCTCGCTCTAAAACTGCTGTAAATTCAACCAGAAGTTACACAAGTAACATATTTATGCTATGTACCATTTTGTAGACTGTCCGATCCGTCATTGGAACATGTAAGATCCCTGCTTTGAGACCACCTAGCTATTAATATAAGATCATTCATTTTGTACGGTGAGGTTCCGCTGTAGAGACAAATTCATGGTTGACTAATAAAAGGGCGACTGTATGATCATATCGCATGTGGTTTGCATGTTGGAGAGACTTATATTCACTTATAAATCGAAAGTGACCTGCATAGTTTTTGGTATGACTGTTTAATGTACATGCTGAAGGACCACCAGGCACTAAGTGGGCACTCTACACAGCTGTTCTGTTGACATTTAGGTGGGTTTTTTACACCCACCTGATTGAGGAGCTATTGAGAAACATTTCATTGAGATAGAACTGTCAAAATCATGTGATCTTTTTCATGTCTTCTGTATACACGGGTGAGTCAACTTACTCCACAATGATTTTTTTCTGCCATGCAAAAATAAATGCTCAATCATTCCCGAAATCACCTTTTAGAATTATGCTCTCAATGCAATCTTAAGTCTTAAGTGTATTATATGTCTCAATGTCTTAAAATGGCTCAATGCTACTGGGTCTGAAGCTTAGCCAGTTTTTATGACCAGCTACCAGAGGCAGATGTAATGATAAGATGATAAGGCTTGGAATTCGCACCATGTTAGTAATTTACTTCATAGGTGGGGTTTTTACTTGCCTCAGCATAGAGAACGAGGCACCTCCAATTTAACGTCTCCTGCACTTGTACAATGTATTTTCTCATCCATATTTCCATTCATTTCTGTTTCATAAGGTTCTGGTTGAAAGCATTGTGGAAATTTTATTGCTGGAGGTACAGCATTTTTATAAGAACAAGAAAAACACTATTTACTCTCAGTTTCCAACGAAAACACATTTTCATGAAAAATGGAGATAGAAGGTCCAAAGCAGGAACTAACTTTAGTAATATAATTCCCAAAAAGAATTCCACCTAGTGTCATAATTGCATATCTTTTAGCATTATACTAATTAGGAATAAAGACATTTCGTCATTGCCATACTAATCTGGCAATGCTGTATCATAACAGTACTGATAAACCGTGACCTTTCTTTAAACTTTTGATGGCCCCTGCAACATTTCTGATTGGTTACTGCCATTAAGAGATATCCTTCATTGACCAGTGGCCAGTTATGGTCATTTGTGGCCAGTGAGGTTTCTAATCAGGCCTGAAAAGGAGGTCAATAACTTGTCTAAATTGTTTGTCACAATAATTGACCATCTCCTTTTATCCGTCCTTTTATTGTCACTTGAAGACATTCCATTAAGTGTCTGACCTTCAAGGTCAATACCTTTGACCTTGGAATGTCATTATTGACCTCATTAACCGTGGCATTTGACCTGGAATAAAACAGTGTGCCATGAAGGTAATATTATGACAAGTTGAATCAGTTACTACTTAAAAGAGATCTGGCAAAAAAACAGACAGAAAACTGTCTTTCTGCAAGAACCCCTAATGATTCCTGGTTTAGGTCACCTATTTGTAAACTTCACTTTCATTTAGACCAGAAAATTTACATTCAAAATACCTAGCTGTATGAATGGAGTTTTCAAAATACTATCAAGTCAACAGGCAGCTGGACTTAAGACTCTAATGTTTCAATGGAAAGTAATATATCCTGTGCCACAAATTGCGCTTGTTACACTGGCTCATTTGGTACAGCTGGTGTCGTCTGTAGTCAGAATAGGTGCAAGATATCACTCTACTCTGTAAAGATCCAGCTAAGCCTAGCGGAGGCTATTACATTTACAAAGCACCATGTTCACCTTTTGCCCAGGTGAAAATTAATGACACTTTAATGCTCAGAGCAATGACAGCCCTGACAGAGGTCATTGACCTTTACCAAAACAAACCTGCCACCATAGCCGGAAGTGGCCCTGCTGGCTCTTTGACCTTGCTCTTGATCACAAGGTCATTCAAAGCAACGTTCCTGTAGCATAAGTTCAAGTGTATGTTCATAAGAAACCATATATATTCAAGAGAATCTTGCCTAACAAAGCTATTACAGATGCCATAAGATGTGCATTCTATGTTTAACACTGGTTTAACGGTTTCAGCTTCATCAGTCAAATTAGTATTTTCCACCATTATTGAATGATATCCGAGTCATACTGTACCTTAGGTAACTGAGGCAGACATACTTCGTTCAGGGATGATAAAAGAACCTCAACTGTGGCCAGAATTAAGGGAGTCTTTTGCTACATGGCTGTTGAGTGAGACATAAAAGTGCTGCTTTTATTCATCTCTTAATTGAATATCAAAGCATTTAACCTAAGTTTATCTGTATCAAGATAACCCTTTTAAGGATCTTGGGAGTTGGAAGGACACATACCTACCCCATCCAGGGTTTCAACTGCACCCAGAAACCTTAAAAAACCCTTTCTCCCAAACGGCATTACATATTCATCCTAGAACACTGGTCCATTTTTTTGTACGACAATTAGTTGTGTCGTTGCAACGCTTAGCATATTAAAAGACAAGCTCGTGATTGTGCCCAACATTTACTCAAGATGGCTGAAATTCTTTATTTACCCAGACGAACTAATGACTGCAAACACCTGCCTGGAATGAACAATATTCAAATATGGTAAGTGGGAAGAAAAGGATAGAATAAATAAAGGATTGCATTAAGTATTATAGCATTAAATGAGGCCCAAGGCTCTTGTAGACTCTATGAAAAGTCACTTAATAAGATAAACATCAAATAAGAAAAGTGTATTTGCTAAAATATGAAAAACTAATGAAATCTCAATATTTCTTGTATGTATGTTTGCCCATGTATGTATGTGTATGTTTGAATGCATTCCATTTTGGATGGTTGCTTTTTTAAGCTTTATGCATGTTGAACAGTTTACAAATATGTCAGCTGTCATACCTCAACCAGAAGCTGCAATATACTTTGAATTACGAGACCATGATTTTAAGACTGAATTCTTATAATAATGTTGAGGAACCATGGTAACCTGATTATTGATCTAGTTTAATCTGGAAAGTGATCTAGACTAGCCTAAATTCATAATATATCACATGTCAGAAGTACGATGAGTTGATAATTTTCATCTCTGCCAACAAATTGACCCTATGGTGGGATATTTGCTTTGCCAAAGAGTAATATTTTTAAAAGCGAATTAACCATTTCTTTGAATTTCTATATACTGAAGTCCCTTTCCCTTCTAAAATGTCAGCCAACTAGAGGACGCTAAATTTAAAATGAACCAAATTTAGTGGGCAGGCTGACTTGTTAACGAGGTGACCTTAAGTCACTGTCCTTAAGATGAGATCCTGTTGTCTTCTTGTAATGTTTTCCCAAGTTCACAGAGGGCGTTAGTAGCACCAAGTTTTGAAAAACAGAGGGAGGCACGATTCCTGGTCTCTGAGCCGCATGTTAAATGATGTTTTATGTTTTGTTGTTCTTTTTTAGAAAGTTTCTCATGCTCTACTCCTAATCAAGTGGGGTGAGGACCCTCCATATGCACAATGACCTTCTTGTCTTTGATAGGACCTATCTTGGTGCAATATACTCCTTGTAGGAATTTTGGATTTGGATCCTTGGGAACATAGCTACTCCAAGAAAGCCCTTTTGTACTTTTTGAAGAAGTTTTTTTGTTTTTGTATCTCTTTTCTTGCTCCTCACACCATACCCTGGAATTTAAATCTGACGATTCGGGATTACAGGAAAATATTTTGGTTTTTTACTCACTCCAGCTCATGATATGAAAACACTTAAAGTTCTCTGCAAAGGCTTACACCTGCCTGTTTGATGTTATGGAATTATGGGGTGACCAGTGTAGTTCCTTGTTTGAGCACCAGGGGGTCATGTTTGGGCTGTGTCCTGGGTACAACGTTAACTGGCCAGTCTAAGAACTTCTTAAGAATTGACTGGTCCTGTGTCGCAAGTCTGTGTGTCAAGACTGTGCACCCCTGAGAAACTTTAAATATTTATCTAAGCGCGGAATTCGGAATAATTCTGTGACTGGACAGGGTGAATCCCAAGGAGGGGTGTTTTGGAAGCGGGGTAAATATGCCTCAACCCTTTTGAGACCTTAGACTAGTCACCAGAGACTTGTGAAGAACCCCAGTTCCCACTATGCTGACTATGAAATCAGTTCCTTCTGAATATTTTGGCTTGCAAAATTGCCAATTCTTCTTCAGGCAAAAAATATCAATATAGAGTGAATATCTTAACACTGAGTGTGCTAAGCTGTGGGTTTGTGGAAAATGGTGCAGAATTCTCAAGTAAAAAGACCAATATTTACCTATTTTCGAAATGTCATGTAAAGCATCAATGTATTTTGAAATTGTGTGGTCCAATTTCACTGGTGATATTGCTGCCATTTTCTCCAATAAAGCTAAGAGAAAGATATAGAGATATTTAGGTGTAAACCTAATTAGTTTATTTGTAATTTATGGTAATACAATATTCATGTGATACAGTGTTCTTGACCTTATATCAGTTGACGTTAGTAACAGAAGGTAATGACAATAATAACTAATAAATAGTAACCATTAGGCATTCATGCGTATAGATTTCATATCATTACAGGTCTATGTCGTGGCATTTAAGTATAATCATCAATTTTACTGACACTACAGTTCAGTCACTACCCACCTAAATAAACACTTGCAAAGCCTTTGTGGCCACTTGCAAATCTGTAATAGAAACGTGCAAGCCTTTGTGATACCTGCCTGTCACAATGAATATATTACTATTTCCCTCTCATTAGTGACTTGTTTAAACCCCATCTTCGTCACGATCACAGCTCCACCTATGTCACTCTTGTTCATGGTCATGTGACTGTCATGTGACAATTATTTTGTTCTCAAGGTCAAAGGGTCAGAGTTCTAGTGGCTGCATGGTCAGAGCCTTGAGACGAATGTCCTAAGTGGAGTATTGAAAGGTTTTGTGTATTGAGCATTTTCGTTTGAAGGTCACTTGGTCAAGGTGACCTTATGGTCAAGAGGTATACAACGAAACCACTGGTCAATTTCATATTTATTTCATAATTTATTCCTTGTTGCTTAAAGTACTTTATTTATTTATTGTATTAATAGACAACTTATCCTATACTAATGAAAGCAATCAGAATTGAAATTGCAACTTGGCTCTTAACTCATGTTACAACTGATATTATGAGCTAATAGACCTACACAATAACTCAACATGTAGACATTTTATATTATTCATTTATTGTTTGAATAACTATCAAAAAGCATAATTATGCCTATCCCTAACACGTTAAAGTATACATGACACATGCGTTTAAGCCAGCTTGACTTTAAGGAGAAATTGATAGACCCTGTCATTTATGTACATTTCTACTTAACCTCACATTCTGCAGATTCGGTTTCATCCATTACTGTACATTTAGATGTTATCCATTAGATGTTATCTATCTCTAACGGTATTTCCATATTAGGGTCTATGCTCAGCAAGGGCAGCATTAATATACACTGAGTTTGAAGAATGCTGGGGGTCTTTGAAGCCATATCAAATGCAGTCTGCCAATCCTTAGGAGGTGGGTCCTGTTTGTGTTTGTAATTGTCTGCTCCTTGTTGGGGGTTTCTCAAACTACGTCTGCCCCATGGCCGCCATGTTGAATTGCCTCCCAAAGCAAATGATGAAAAAATGCCAAAAAAAATATATCACATTGCCTCCACAAGCCAATGCTGTTTTGTATGTATTATTTATTTCATATTTGCCTAAAGAATAAATCTCATATCACCACACATGCCCCCAAACAAATCAAACGGGCAATAGATTGAATTAGTCATATATTGTAAGCAAATATTGGAGGTGCTAGGAGTCAAATTTTAAAAACTACAACATGTACCTATCATATTACTCATTTTATAAGTAATTTTCCATTTTATTAATATAATCCCCATGTTTTCCATGGACATTTGGTCAGCTTACACTGATTTACTTTTGGCCAGCTACAGTGCATAGATAGATAGCTAGATAGATAGATAGTTAGATATATAGATATATAGACAGATAGATAGATAGATAGATAGTTAGACAGATAGATAGTTAATTAGATAGATAGATAGTTAGATAGACAGTAGTTAGATAGATAGATAGATAGTTAGATATATAGATAGATAGTTAGATAGATATATAGTTAGATAGATAGTTTAATCATAGTTAGATAGATAGATAGATAGATCGGTTAGTTAGATATGGAAAGTGCAGCCCTCCAAAGCAAGTTCTTGCTGCTCACGATGATTGATTGATGAGCTAATAGAGGAGGAGTCCACCCATGTTACACATTTACTCCATGAGTGGAGTCTTTTACTTGCCTCAGCATAGCCACTGTGTACAAAGGACATCCAGCTGAGATGTTACTCATGAAAGGTGCCCGGGCTCAGGGTTGAACCTGGGTCCTTTGGAGGAGCAGGCGAACATCTTACCACAAGACCATCCTGAAGTGGGAGCTTCTTGATTTAATGACCTCATTTCTTTTCATTCCATTTCAACTTTTTCTATAATTCAATTAGCAAGGGTGTGCCACATTTCTGCATCCTTTGAAAACAGGAAATTAACAGAACAAAAAAAGAGGCAATTGCTCAAAGAAGGTAACAAGACGAGCAGCCATCTTGCTGCTAACCCCTATAGAAAAGAAATTCACCAACCCCTTATGTTTTATAAACCAGTGGCAACTTTCATTGATTTCTTGACATGATGTATAGTGCCAGTAGAAAGAAAAGAAGGTAATAGAAGTGACAGGGACCTGTCTCTCCTGGGGAGGTAGTCTCAGAAAAAACAGCAGTGTCATCTACAGACACAATGCTCATATTGATGGTGGAGAACTGAGGGCCAGAACATCAATATAGTATTGTTGTAGGGTGTATCTTATCATGCTTATATTGTCCATCAACGGTGTACCCCTAATTCAGATACAGTCGTGTTCGTTTATAACGGGCACGCATATAACGAAAACCCGGTTATATTGAAGAATGCATTTTTTGCATTTGTTTTAAAATCTGGTTATAACGCACTTTTTGATAGTCCCGAATTGTCCATTATATGATGATGATATTATTATTCAGGCGCAATTTACAAGTTAATTTTTTTATAAAAATGATTTGTGCCTTTGGGAGACTCCCCTAAGACAGTCATGTCACTTTTAGGAGCCACCCAGTGGAGATTCCAGTCACACACTAATTTACATAATTTAATTTTGTTTTATTTCTTAAATTTTTTTTATGAGGAATTACCACACAAACAAAGCATTATATTATATTATAAACAGGTTCATCTGTAACATGTATGCGGCATCAGTTCAACGTAGGTTGGATACATTCACTATTGGCCCAATGTTGGCCCATCATCGGCAATGTTGGCCCAGTGTTGGCCCAATAGGATATGCCCTCAAGGAGCCAGTAAAGCATGTGTGTGTGCATGATTAGGGCTTACGTCCTGTATTTCTGCACCTGATGGGCTAATTAGGACAGGCAGAGACCATGGCAATGAGACGAAGGAGGAAACAGCCATCCAAATTAGGCTCGACCGGGGATTGAACCAGGGACCCCAGCGGTTGGAAGCCCAGAGCGCTACCTCTGAGCTAGGCCCCCGCCCTTGCCAGTAAAGCAATGATGCTGAATTCACTATTGCCTCTCAATTATGTATATCAATCATTTGTTTTAGAGAATAATCACTTTATCAGGCCATAATCAGTTATAATGTCTTGAGAGTGGTTAATAGGATGGTATGATCACTTTACACGAGACTGCTTTTGAATGAAGTACAATTATTGAACAAGAATACCCCTGCTTTAATATCTATAATTTCTGCAAAAATGATTCATCATGAATAAGTAATCAATAAACATGTCAGATATGTGTTCTAAATGGCCAGCTAGCGTTCAAAGTCAGCCCAAGGTTGGCCCCATGTTGATCCTGCTTGGGTGTTGCCCGACTGTTGTTGAGCAGATGTGTTATTTGTCTGGGACTCAGTGACCTTAGGAGTCTGGAGCTAAGATCTTGGTTTATGGGCTACATTGGTAATTAACCCCACTCTCTGTGTTAAACATGGTGCAACAAGTAATGCCTGTCTACCCTAATTAAACTCTTCATAGAATGTCATGGGAGTTGGATGGGTCGTTTAGTCCCAATGTTGGTCACCTAAGTACAAAATGTATGTGTTCTGATTCTGAGGAAATAAAAGAATGAAAAAAGTGTTCTGATTCTGAGAAAATAGAAGAATTAAAAAAGAAGATTGCTATGCCACTGCTGCTTTGTGTAAAATTAACATGGAATGCTATCATCATACAGTAGCTCTTGAATTGGGAGGGTGCAATGCCCTTGACTACACCCAATGGACTGGAGATAGCTACATGAAAACAAGAGTGATCCCTTCACTAACAGGGACCTATGGCGGTGTCTTGTTTTGACTGCAGCTACAATGCAGTCCTGCCTTGCCCTACGGACGTGATAGCATGTTGTGTGAATTTGTACGAGAGCAGAGATTGAATGACAGACTGGCTCTGCATGAGAACGACCGGCCTGACATCTATCGTCTGAAGTGAAGTTGCCCACTTACCGGAGTTATTCATTTGAGAGAGCTGGGCACCATTGCCCACATCTCAAGCAGCCGAAGATTGATGGACTTTTTAAAGCTAAAAACAACATTAAAAAAACGACGAGTGTATAATTTTATTGGGATACTTCTTGATAGACCTTTGTTGTTTGTGCTATTTGATCAAAACGTTTTTTACAAAAGCCTAGTCAAAATGGCCACAGGTGTGCCTCTCCTAATTTGCCCAGGAATGCGACTGGCGTGTTTTCTCAAAGACAGCAAACAGTGCCATGGTCCCCTGGCCAGGAAAACACTCCTATCTGATTTCTTGTGATTAATATGTGAAGAAACTTAAATTGCAAAGTATGCAGAATTGAGGACCACCTTGTGTTGTGTCTGGTCAGTCTTGAATGATTTTTCAAGAGGATCCACAGAATAAAAGAGAATTTGATTAAGACCCAAGTTTTGCACTGTAATACAATAGGCCAATATGTAGCCACCAGTCAAAACATCAGACCAGACATGATTCTATTCTATTCTATTCTATTCTATTCTATTCTATAACGTCCAGTCAGTGATGATACAAAATTTGTCATTAATTTAACAAGTGAACTTGAATTTAAACTTTATACATTTATAAAATCATTAATCTTTCGTGCGATTAAAGTTAAAAAAATTATTGTTTTAGTTATGAAATGTTAATTGAAGCAATGTGGTAGAATTGACAGTGGATGTTTCACTTGACTTTTAAATAAGCCAAATGAAACTGAATGAGGAGCAGTGAAGGGCTCTTGCAGATAGGAGTTCGCCTTTCATGGCATTTTACATGTGTAAAGAGCACTGTTGAATTAGCTCAATTTAATGTGTTTGCTTAAAACAGCAGCCAAGTTTCCACATTTGTCCTGAGCAAATAGAGTAAGCGTATCTTATCAGCAATAAAAGTAATGATGGCTGTCGAGCTGGAGGTCTCTTGTTGTTTTGTGATCCTCAAATGAAGGTCTTAGACACGTTTCGAGTCAAAAGTATGAAAGAATTTCAAGAGTTTCAGAGGAAGGTTAGGAGTCAAGGTCATTTATGATGTCATTAGGGTGACTGCAGTGCCATTGAAGTCATTGAACTCCGCTGAAGTCACTTTGCTTTGTTGACATTCAGGCCACGTGGTCCTATATAGAGGAGTCTTATATTCGCCTATTATCGCTCAGTCAATACTTCAACTCTATTGATTTCTATGGCACTGAGTCTGTTTTTCAGATGGTGTGTCTGTCTAAGAGCCTCTGTCTGTCTTTCCAAGTGTCCTTGGCCCCTTTTTGTCTGCTGGTCCTTCATTGTCTTCCAGACACAGACGATCGTCTGCGATTTCATGTTGGGCGGCGAATCTGATAGGCCGACATGTCTCATGCGCCTCCTAATGGAGATGGTGAATGGGTGAGACTTCTCGAGAACTTGTGTTAACGCTGCTTCTTGAACCCTACACTGTCAAATCATGAAAGAATATGGTATTTTTTGTGTGAATATGGTTCTACGGACATTATCAGCACCAGACATATGGTGGTTTCAAGTAGTAGCTATATCATAAAATTCACAATGTATTTCTGCCCAGCCGAGCCAGCCTGATGATAGCGGCACCTCATAATGAAATTATTTATTGTAGAACTGCATGCTAGTTAAGATGTGTTTTTTTTTCTTCTTATATTAGCTTCTGCACTTTCTCAAGAAGACTAATTCTATTACAACGAGAATATTTGGACAAACTTAACATTGTAGCGATAGGAAAAAATAAGTTGATTATACAATGGAATCATTAATTGGAAGTAAAAGTTGGAATGTTAGCGGTTTTAGAAAAAGTCCTTAATGCAAAAATTTGACAGAATATTTTGTGGTCATTAAATGGTCTGCATTAAAATATCTCTCCTCTTATCAATTCAGTTTCAGTTTCAGTTTATTAATTGTAAAATATATATTACAAGCGAGATAGCAGGCTGGACGCCAGTATTGTGCCTCGCAAGTACACAAACTTATTAAGTTTACAAAGCAAAGTGCAGAAATCTGTCAAGATGTGCTGTAAGTCATGGGAATGGGATGTAATATTGAAGTTTTAAGATACATATACAGCCATCTTTTCAAGTGCTTTCCATATGTCACCAGATGCAGACCATAGTAATAGTATGAATGAATGAATGAATCTTTTTACTAACGTGTAGTATCATATACAGTTGAAGCCAACATTTAACTCAGACTCACATTTCTGACCTAATATTGCTCATGATGCCCACTTATATACCTAAGATAACTCCATCCACAGGAAGACTTTGAAATGAGAATTAAGACAAAGAAATATTGACAATTGAAAGGCTTTGGAAGTTTTCCACTCAAACTTGTGATCATAAGCCAATAATGATTCTAAGCTCTTTCAGACTGTTTACATAAAGACAACCCTTGAATTTCATTAAAGCAATTACATCTAAGCCTTGTGTTGAAGCCATCTCATCTGCCTGTTTCTCTATGAACTCAACTTTTTATCTAATGTAATATAAGTCAATGTTAGACTTAAAATTATGACACATTTTAAGTAACAATACATCAATTCTACACACATACATTATTGGCAATGATAGACCAGCTATTGTCAGTACGATTCTGGTATGAAGGACCAGCAGACAAAAAGGGGCCAAGGACACTTGGAAAGACAGACAGAGGCTCTTAGACAGACACACCATCTGAAAAAACAATGTTTCTATATCTTGTACCACACATAAAATAATATATATTTATATCATTTATTCGCAAGATGATTGCAGGTTGTACAAGGAATTATTAAATTCATTTAGTTATTTATATACAGGATAGAGTAATTATTTGACGAGAAATAAAATTAACATGTTGAAATTGCAGAAATGAGCATTTTTTGATATCGTCCATTGAGAAATGTTCTAAAATGTATTGACCCTCCAGACAGTTTGTCAGCTCTTTAATCGTTAATCTATCAGCCTATCAGTCATTCTAATAATAAGTATGCACTCTTAGAAATGATTGTCTGTTTTAGACGAATGTTTTTTGTTTAAAATCAGCGAAGATATTGTTTGTCCTTCGACAAAGATTGTACGTATCCAACAATGATGTTGGCAAGACTACACGTTCAATGTCTTAGGACAAACAATACTTGGCTGATTTTAAACAACATTTTAGATGACCACCAATGAAACAAATAAAAATTGTCTGAAACAGACAATTATTTCTCTAGGAGTGTGGCAGCTACTATAGTAAATGTGTAACATAGGTGGACTCCTCATCTCTTTTCCATGTACCCTTGTTAGTGACAAAAATATGCCTTAGAGAGCATCTATCTATCTGTCTGTCTGTCTTTCTTTCTTTCTATCTATCTGTCTGTCTGTCTGTCTGTCTAGCTGTCTAGCTGTCTATCTGTCTAACTGTCTGTCCGTCTATCTATCTATCTTTCTATCTGTCTATCTATCTATCTATCTATCTATCTATCTATCTATCTATCTGTCTATCTGTCTATCTATCTATCTATCTATCTAGGAATGAGTGAGATTTCGCCTGAATTTCTTAAGCGTTTAAAAAGGCTATAAACAAGATCTACAGTAACTGCTTTCTCTGGCAAAGTGTGGCATGCAAATATGGCTACTCGGGCATGTCATCATTACATCTACCCTCTACGAAAATAAGCATCATAGGACGTCACATGAGTATCAATGAAATACATAACAGGGCCAATAACAGACGAATTAAGATTGACGTTCAGCACCGAATTGAAAATAACGGTCATCATGATTGGAGAATAGCTGATCTATGCTAATTAAATGACCAACACTTTTCGACTAATTCGACCTACTCAATCACTGAGATATTTGTAGACTAACTCCATCTGGCACCAACTGTCTTTTTATTGTCAATAAATGACCTCAGGCTTCAATGAATTGCCTAATTAGTACTAAATTGAGTGATCTTTGTCTGCAGCAAATGGAGAGACTCATTCTGCTAAATATTTAACCTAAGCACCGCTAAGCTAGGTTTTCAATCAGTTAATCAATCATTCAAGAAAAGCAGAAAGAAAGGCCGCAAAAAGAGATAGATATATAGTTAGATATATAGATAAATAGATAGATGGATAGATATATAGTTGATAGATAGATAGATAGATAGATAGATAGGAAGATAGGTAGGTAGATAGATAGATAGATAGATAGATAGATAGATAGATAGATAGATAGATAGGTAGATAAATAGATAGATGGATAGATATATAGGTAGATAGATAGATAGATAGAAGTTGGTAGCTTGGTAGCTTGGTAGATGGTCAAGTACATTCTGAGCCATTCTATCTAAAAGTTTCTAACGAATAAAAAGCATCTTGGTTATTGAACTTCTTCTTCTTGCTATGAATAACATGTGAGTTTTGAAAGCTTCCAATTTCCCATCAATAAATGAAAATTGCTGGGGCCATTAAGAAACATTTGGCTGCCGAAGAACCATCTTTATTAGCATCTCATAATTGCTGTTTTTGAAAAGTCAGTTGTCAGAATGACGGGTTGCCAACTTTAATTTATTTGAAGAAATGTGGAAAAGTATCATTAAATGTTAATTTCTGAATTTATCGTTATGCAGTTTCAGAGTGTGCTTTATGCCACAACAATGATGATGCATGCAGCCCACTTCACTATTTAGACCATATTTAAGGGCGATGTTTCACTGTACAGTCAATAAATACTTTTCACGGAACAGCTCTGAATTCAGCAGGACATAAGTCTTTCCTCTCCTCTCATTACTCATTTTGCTTTTCAGACGCAGTAGGTAATAACAAACTGATTCCATAAAGATAAAGTGTCAAATATACATTAAAATGCCCTAAAAATACTGCTGCTAGGATGCACTTTGCTTCAGCCAATCACAGCCAAGGGCGGGAACCTTTTCAGCCGATGGAATTGCAGTACTCCGTTTTAGCCACATGGTGGAAATACAGAGAACCCTCCGTGAAAATCCACTATTCCAGTAAAGATAAGTTAGTGAACATTTCAGTGGTCTTATTGAGATGGTCTTGCAATGGCGACAACTTGCGCCTTGAAGTACACCAGGTTTGGCCTTAAAATGAGTTATCAATGTGATGTTTAACGTCATCACGAAGTCATGTCTTTCACTGTTTGTATCTTGTTTGACAATGCATTGATACTGAAACAATTGACCACCTGGTCAGTTGCAGTGGGCAGTGGTCACTTTTTTTGACTCACAAAAAACAGAAGGATGTCTGCCAATTTAATAAGAAAACTTCACTGAGGCGTGAAACTGTATCAGTCGTTGCCATGGCAGCACGTGCGCGTGCATCAAGCGGAACCGGAAGTGAATGATGTTTTCCAGTCGTTGGCGTTTTATGAGAGAGTCGAGATTCCCTGACAGGAGAGTGGCTGATTAGATCAATCGGAACTGATTCTAATGTATCGGGAGATGTGGGGAGGGGCCCAATTTAGATGCAACGTTTCCCGCCAAATTTATGTGCCCCTTGCAACATTGCTCCTTCCTCATTTTGTTCTTACGAACTTTTGGCAAAGCATCATGAATGAAGTTCTATTTTTCAGCCATAAAAGTTGTAAATCAGCCAGATTCCAATCGTCTGAAGGGACAGAAAAGCCGAAGAAAAATTGTAATAATCTGCATGCAATAAATATTTCAAAACTAAGAAATGACAGAATTTTTTTTAGATTTGATAAGATAACTTTTAGGTAAAATAAGAAAACTTTTATATAGTTATTGAAAACTTTAGCTAGAATCTGATATTTCCTTTTAAGTACCCTACTTTGTGATTGGTGCCTTTAATATAATATGGATTGTCTTATCTTAACTGGCAGGCTCACACAGAGTAGAGAAATCAGTCCTAACTTGCAAATTTGTAGCACCTCATCTATTGAATGCCCTTTCGAATTCCTTCATTGATGGCGGACACTGGTCATTCTTGATATCTGAATCATGTCCTTCATGCAAATTGCATGTCAAATCATGTTAATTTACATTCATATCCTGAGTGACAGCATGACAATTCTGGAAATATTGAATACAAATGAGAACAATTGGTCACAGCCCTGCATTTTGCATGTGTGGTCTAGTGCTGTCTATTGATCAATTACTTTTGTCTGACAATCATTTAAAAACCCCAGAGAGGGTGAAACAGGCCACGCCCTCCCCACCCACCCCCTCTGTTCCATGCACAGGGGATACCCAAGAGGGTGACCTTGAAAATGACCTTGTATGTCACAATGACCTTGTGTAAGGTCATTCAGTGCAATGTGCTATTTGCATTCCTTTTCTTTTAATTTAGCGATGACTTAGATGTTTTAGGACTGATAATCTATCCAATTTGCTTGATAGTCAATGGTGGAAGATAGCTAGTAAAGCAGCATCTACTAAATCGAATCAATTCCGCATTATCTGATGGTCAATTATCTTTCTGTGATCTTTCTCAGTGTCTATTGAATTGGTCTAGATACTCTGGAACTTTTCTCTATCAATATTGATCCATGCAACTTTGAAAGTAAAAGATACTCATTTTTAACCAACAACATATACTTGCTTATCATCTAATAATCCCCAAGGTCAGAGATCAACTGTCGTTTTTATTCTTCCTTTTAGCCATTATAGTGAGTTCGTATTGATTAAATCCTACTTCTGGACAAAAACTAAGCCATATATTGAAGTTGGGACATAGGGTGGATTCTTTTGACCTGAAGGATTGATATTGTTGATGGATCGGTTGCTATGGTGACAGAGTATGTATCATCTGTGATGCTGTGTGTGATTTCTGTCCCCCCAGTCTCCCCCTTTCAACTTTCTTGCTGACTTTTGACTTTCTGATTCAAATCTTCCACAACTTTTTGCCCATAACAAAGTCAGGATATGACAAAATATGAATGTAGCCATTCAGATAGACAGATAGATCGACAGACAGACAGACAGACAAACAGACAGACAGCTAGACAGACAGACAGACAGCTAGACAGACAGACACCCAGCCAGCTAGACAGACAGACAGACAGAAAGATAGATAGATAGATAGATAGACAGATAGACAGATATATAGATAGATAGATAGATATATACTGACTCACTGGGTGACTGCCTGACTGCCTGCCTGACTGCCTGACTGTCTAACTGACTAACGTGCTGACTGACTGACTGACTGACTGACTATTGGTTTTCATATTGATCAACCTTATACAGTCCTGTTCAATTGTTGAATATGGATGATCGATGAAAATTTGTAATTTGATGTTCATAGAATTCTTTTAAATATGCCAAAATGTGTAAGTGCACGGATTAAAAAAAAAGAAAAAGAAAACATAACACACTGAATGAACTTGTAAACAGTGCATAATTTATTGTTGGAGTGAACTGCGTTTCAATTTAAGTTGGCAGGACCTTTTGTGCTCCAACTGAGAGAGAGGGAGTTTTATTTTTCTGCAATAAAGGTTTCGTCTGAAGGGCAGGGCTTTCCATGAGTTCTGTGCTTTTGCTTGAAGAGGCAAAAATGTTTCTTATAGAAAAGAAGAGGCGTCTCCCAGGCTGTACCTATGACAGGGTTCCATTGTGTTAAATTCTCAGGCCTAAAAACACAAGTCAGTCCATTATTCTGCCATTAAGAATACATCGGTATTCCGATTGTTATCTCACAGCCACATACTTTTCTTAAAACTGACTTTTTGCATGCTTTAATGTTTTTACCAAAGCATGAACTGAGTCGGTCTTTCTTGATCCGTTTTGAAACATCAGACTGATTTCAATTAAGATGGCCTGGTGTGATTTTTGTAGAGACACATTTTAACCAGTGCATGGTTTATTTCACTATACATGGGCTTTAGGCTGTTTGTTGTTTTGGCTTGAGACCCTCCAGAGCACTATATCCCTGTTTTGGACCTTTTCAAAGTCTAAGATCTCAACTCTGTCAAGTGCTTTTGGCTTCTCGAGTGCCCCAACAATCCCTGACTTACTGCTCTGAGTGATGCTCTTATATGTTTTGTGGTCCCACACAATCTTCGCTGTTATTGGAATAGTTTAAGAAGACACAAGACTAGACACGAACAGCTACAAAGAATGGAATAGGAGGGGCTGTGAGACACTTGATAAATGCCATGGGCTGCTCTCCACTATTTTGCAATTAATGCCAACAATTTAAGAGACTTTCAGGCTGCAAATCAAGACAAAACAAGTATGAGACATGCATGCTTAATGAGAGTAAAGGGAAAAATTAACATCAATTACATCTATTAAGTAATAAAAAGACACTGTTGACTTTAATGTGCTCTTTATGAAGAACTATCATACATTAAAAGAAATTTTTTTTTTAACTTAATCAGACCATTATTACACGCATAAACTATACAGTACCAAAGATTCAGTTCCATGTTAGCCCAAAGTCTAGAATACCCACCGCCATCTTTTATTGTTCAAAATTGCATGAAATGTAAGTTTTTTATCATGTCTATTCACTCATTCACTCATTCATTCAGTCATTCGAGGCCATCTTTATATGGTCAACAGTTTTTTGAAACTTCCCAGTTCTTTAACTTCACAGGAATATTCTTAAGACCAGAACTTGTTTGTGCCTTTTTAACCCAGATCCACGTTCTTGTGTATTATTCCCCTGATATTAGAAACCCCCACATGAAACCATGGCAACAGAATAGGAGTTAGATGACGAAATATTTGTATCTACAGCTGTTGGTTTGCATGGTAACAAGGTCCAACTAAAACATACACTAATGTTTATCCAATGGGATTAAAGGTCCTTCCTTATGGTAGGACCTTTGGGTGAGGACCTTGCCATGGCTGTGTCCTCACAGTACTAATATCACAATTGACCTTTTGCATTATCATGTATTGAAGCAATTGTATTGTATTATTGTGTGTCCTTATCAAATGTCATGTGTTCACCCTAATCATTATGCTCTTAGAATATGCCATCTATGTGACATATTCGGATGACATGACCTTTACTGTGTGTCACATGATTCTGTGACCTTTGTCTTGCTCAAGGGCATCTCAAGGTCAAATCTGGACCACCGCAGAGGTCATGTTGGTTCCATTGACTATTGCAGTGGTATTGCGTGTAAATATCAGGCAGAATGTCCCAGCTTCTACTTCTGTTGTGGCCAGAATTTCTGTTTGTTTTCACGACTGTCCACTCTGTTTGTCCACTGTAATAACGCGTTTGAGGAATGTCCGAACTTGGCCTATTTCAAAATTGAGATTTGGGATATCAAACTTAACAAAAAGCCAAAAACGCATCACTAAATTAAGATGCTGCGAATAACATAAAGTTAGTGAATTAGTAGATACACATACAGATAATTTATTGGTCATATTGCAACAGGCAAGATAAAATTCAGGTGACTTGTCAAGTAAGCAAGGAAGCAATTAAGTTAATGATTAAACAGGCAAGTGAAGTCAGTGAGTTAATAAATAGGTAATTGAGTGTAGAACCATGGAGACAAGAGTATAGACTATATTTCTCTCTAAGGTAGAACAAGAAATTATGGCCTTACTTGAGATGGTGGGTGGATTAGGGCTTTACGTCCTGTATTTCTGCACCCTGATGGACTAATTATAGCACAGGTAGGGACCATGGCAATGAGATGGATGAAACAGCCATCCAAAAATAGGCTCGACTGGGAACTGAACCCGGGACCCAGTGGTTGGCAGCCCAGCGACGTACCACTGATCTAGGCCCCCACTCCGCCTTATGGGAGAAGTCACCTTATTAGTAATATGTTCTTGTAGTGAGGGTTTTGTGTACTGTGAACAAATTGAAGGTAACAGTCAATACAACAAAAAATTGGCCTTCTTGACACCTGTAAAACACCATTCAAGGAAAAATAAGAGTTCCAGGATTTCACACATTCCTGGTTTTGTGCTCTGTGTTTTCATTTGCTCAGCAGTGTTCCTTGTATTGTTGTTTTTGATTGTTTTGTCCCTCCCTGTCTTGTTGAACTACATAACACCAACATGGCAGGTTGAGACTCACATGCTGACCAGGCCCTGACAGTGGGGAGCCTGTATTTTGCTTAGTTCTGCTTGCATTAGGAAATCCTGGAGGTGTGGTGAGAAATCAGCATGTTTTTCAACCTGCAGTTTTTGGTGAGGTGTCACACCTCCAAACTGCAGTGATTTACTGTTCTTTAATTCTGTTTATTTGTCAGGCTGCTATGGGGAATGTGTTAAATGGTTATAAGAGAGCCACATGACAGTCACTGTTTTATTAATGGAATTTTTCATAAATGTGACTTTGGTTGGCAATGGTTGCAAATAAGCAAAATGTCCAGTCACATATCTTCTTACAGCAGTTGTCAGTCATTTGGGGGTACCAATGTACTACACCATAGACCTCAGAAGAAAAAACAGTATGAATACATATATATCTTAAAATTGTCAAAAAATAAATGGGCGAGAAAGGCAATCGAAGATGTGTAAAGTTAGTGGAAAGAAACAACCTTAGCATGCTGGAAAATGATAAAAACTTGCCATTTAATGGTCGTCTTTTTCCACACTTTCAGAGTAAATGGTAAAGAGTTCTTGGGGCAGTTTGTTATGAAAACATTGGCAAGAATTAACATGCTGGGCCTATTGAGGAGTAAGTGCAGCCATTAGCGACTGCCCCTGAACGTGTAAACTGCACAGAATCCCAGAAAGCAAACAGGTAATTCGCCAGGGGGCGTTTGTATCGAGCCACTTATCCACCAGGGGGATGCTTACTTTTTATGCACGAATTTTGCACACTTAAAGAAAAGAAAAATACTAGGGTAAAAAACGCATTCACATTCAAAGTCTAAAAATGTTGAAAACTGAAATAAAGCAATAGCAAAATTAACACTTTTATAAAACCAGAATTGTTGAAAAATATGGTTTACTTGTGGTTTCATGATGGCTTTTAGTGTCAACTTTATTACAAAGTTATGTCGATAATAGTTGGCTTAAAATGTTATGAATCAAATGTAAATATAGGAAAATCCCCAGAGGTACGATACCCTCTCACTGTATTTGTAGGGACTAGATATTTTGAATGGCACCAACTGATGTTTAATGAGACAAACAGTTGTGGTAACTGCATGTCAATGCCATGGCACAGAGCAGTGTTTTCTGAGAATAGAAGGAAATAGGAGAGACCTCCCTCCCCCCAGCTGCATTCCCAGGTGAGATGGTGATGAGAGTTGGGGGCCTGATGCAACTGTGCTGCTGAGAGATGAGTTGACGGGGGATGGAGCTTGCCCTGGGGGTGTGTAGGACTCTGTAGCAGCAGCAGCAGCAGCAGCAGCAGCAGCACAGTACCCACATAGCTAGAGGATCCACAGAAGTGCCTCACAGGTGTTAACATCCTTACATCAATTACTTTCTTAGACTCCTTTTTTTGTTTCTAACTTGATGACAACCACTCAACCCACCCCTCCCCCCTTCCAACCCCTCTCAAAATCCTCTCAAAATCACACCTCAGCACCACCCCCACCCCCTTGAAAAACGACTAAAATCTGCTTTTAACTGCCAACAGCCTTTCACTGACTCTCCTGTGTTCCAGGTAGAAAAAAGAGGAGCAAGTGGAACTCTCCTCATTGAGAGTAAAGAAAGCAGTGTGGATTATCACCTATACACCTGGCCTGCCACTTTTCAATACATTAAACAGGAAAATGCTCCTCACTAAGTCATCTAAACACTTGAATCTATTACCAAACATATATTGCTTAAGGGAAGAGCTTTTTATTGGGTGTTTTTTGTGTTTTACTTAAAAGTTTTTATTGCTTGACAATGGAGGCAGTGGGTGGAGAGAGGCGATCCATTTGGAAAGTGACAAAACACGACAAAAGTAACTGGCAAACAATATGAAGAAAACTGCCGGCAAAATGCGACCATAATGCGGATGCCAGGGAGAAGGAATGATATCTTGAAGTAGGAGGTGAAGTTTTAATGACTTATCATGAATTGTAGGAGTTGATCACCACAGGGAGGCCATTGTGGGTGATCCCACAGGGCCTGTGCAATATGTCATCCTGAGGACGTCCAAGACGCAACAAAAGACGCTCTGTCTTACGTCTTACGTTCCTGGAGACGCTCCTTGGGACGCTCAGCACGCTGCCTGAAACGTCCCTGCTCCTTAGTCCCTCAAAGGAGGGCTTGAGCTTTCTTGAGCCCTCAGATGTGTGTAACAATACTCTCTGTGTGTCTGTCTAAATCTCTTTATAACCAATGCTTTAGATAATGTCCTACCTAGGTAAATAACCAAGAGCCCACTCCCAACACTAGGGCTGTTAAAAAACGACAAAGGGGTGATAACTTAGCTCACCCCACCCATGTTGTCAACGCGTGTTCCTCCATGTTGTGACTGGGGTTCTTAAAACTGCATCAAAGGACTTAGGAAGATCGCCAAGGAATTTCCATTGATGCCCAACCGACTTACAGCCAGGGGCAGGCAGTAGGGCCACCGTGAAAGAATGTTGATGATATTAAAGTTTACAAAAACAAATTGATATGAACAATCATTTATTTGGTTAATATCTTGTTCATACTGTCATTCATTACACTTGAAGTCTTAGTACCTGGAATATTTAGAAGTTAGAGGAGTACTCTGTAGGTTCTGGCCAGTCAGTCAGCTAGTCAGTCAGTTAGCCAGTCAGTCAGCCAGTCAGCTAGTCAGTCAGCCAGTCAGTCAGTCAGCCAGCCAGTCAGCCAGTCAGCTATTAGTCAGTCAGTCAGTCAGGCAGCCAGTCAGTCAGTCAGTTAGCCAGTCAGCTAGTCAGTCAGTCAGCCAGTTAGCCAGCTAGTCAGTCAGTCAGTCAGCCAGCCAGCCAGCCAGTCAGTCAGTCAGTCAGTTAGTCAGTCAGTAAGACAGTCAGGCAGTCAGTCAGTCAGTCAGCTAATCAGTCAGCCAGTTAGCCAGCTAGTCAGTCAGTCAGCCAGTTAGCCAGCCAGCCAGTCATTCAGTCAGTCAGTCAATTAGTCAGTCAGCTAGTCAGCCAGTCAGTCAGTCAGTCCAACCATGCAGTGAAGGCCTAGATCCAATGCGTTTCCTTCTGGGTGGCATATTGGCTTCTAGCAGAAGTGACAGTTGGTGGCCACCAGAAAAATGTTCCTGTCTGTTGGTAAACATTAGTGGTTATCTTGGATCGAATGCTTTTCAAGGTCAATGATCGAGTGCCCTTTTGTGATCAGGGTCAGTGGGAATCTTTTATTTCTTTGCTTAGCAACGTTTTTCCCAGGTGTGAATTATGACACCTTGATAAGGCGATAACGTCCGCAAGTCTAGAACACGATATTCTGGTCCGTGGATTCATCTATAGGAAGTGGCCCAGGCGGTAGATGCTATCTAGGAAACTTACTCAAAACACACAATGAGGGATTATTCTCTCATTATCGCTCATCAGATTCATACTACATTAAGTGTTTAGAGGGTGACAGGTTGAATTAATTTCTATAATTGAGGGAATAAATCAGTTACCCCCTTGCAATTTTCCTGTTCACAAGACCCGTGTTTAACATATATACCCCGGCTTTTATGCTAGTTTTATGCCATGGATGCAGAACAAGACGATATTTCATGTTGTGTGCATTTGACAGAAAGAATATCTCATGCCTGAGATAAGTGTTGTGTTTATGGACATCTGAGAGATTTTTATAGCTTAGCTTGATGACAGCACTTATGCATTTTCACCCTAACAGCTTAATATTAGCATTAAGCCTATCACCTTATGCCATCTACAATAATATTGTACTTTATTGTTGGCTATTATTCTGGTTTTTCATTTGTTCTGCTTATTTATAACTTATTGTTATTGCTGGTCATAAGTCTCCCAAGAAATGTGTGGCCCTGAATGTGTGTGTGGTTCATGGAAACAGTAGTGCCTTACATTTAACTTCAGGCCAAGCTGGCAAAAAATCCGAAACACTCTGAATCACTTAGATTGTTCTATTTGAATGCTATTTGAATATAAATGGCTTTGTTAATTTCACTAAATGTGTATTTCATTTTATTATATGACAATATCAACAATTAGGACTCTGTATGATGGAGTTGATACATTATATTGCAATTACTACTGTCAATGACTTAGAAATACTTTTCAGAAATTTCAAAATAAGTTTTGTTGGATTCACACTGATTTTATGTTATTATCATAGATGTTATTTTTCACTGAAAATGACTTCATAGCAACATAACTAACAATATTAACAAATTTAAGCTATTTTCTGCAAAATATTTGAATTCTTTATTATTTGGAATGCTAAAATAAATGGCCAAACCGGCAAAAAGACTATCATATTGTGCAAAAACACAATGGTAGGAAAGGCTTAGATTCTCTTCATCTTGGGCACCATAACAAACTAAAGATATGGACACCGCGAGTGTTATGACTCTGCGAGAGATTTCAAAGAGTGAGAGTGTCCGTGTTTCTTGATGCTAGCACTTATTTCAATAAATATGCTTTTTCGATGCATACCATTTGGTTGTAAGAGGCACTTATGGGAATATCTTAAAGGGATACAAATACAGCTGGGCTCCGTTATAATATAAAACAAACCAGTTCAGTGTGAAGGTATTTGATTTGTCATCTTTATAGCGAGTTACCTTGGTACCTTAAGTTTTTGGAATTTTGTATGCAGGTCCATATTCTGCCGTTACATATATAGTGAACATACTCAGCCAATTTCGTTTTATTAAAACTATTGGCAGGCCAATATATAGTGCCTTCCTCAACTCCCTGGAAAGTTTTCAGGCTTTAATACAGGGTTAACCGAAATGGCTTGCTCCCATGGTGTGGGATTTAGGCACATCATCTCATCATTACGTCTGCCTGAAGCTGGCCATATAAGCTGACTAAGCTACAGACCCAGTAGCATTGAGACATTGGACATTGAACGCCTGGGTGGGGTGAAGCAGTGGTTGCAGGGGGATCTGCCCAACTCCTCCATGCTAGGGTTTTAACCTACTACCTGAGTTGGCAGTGCAATACCCAACCACTAGTACATGGCATTTGTATTGATACAAATTGGTGAAACCTCACAATTAAGACCACCTCTGGGAATTACTGATGGTTCATAATGAGAGAGATTGTGGCAGTTGTCATTTTGGGACACTATAAGGTGATCTTTATATCTTAGTGACGACAATTTTAGGTGTTCTTAATTACGAGGTTTCACAGTATTTTTTCCAGATTGTAGATGATTTGTTATGTCCAGACATTTTCATCAAGAAGTCTGTTACATGCGGGTTCTCCTGTATGATGAAATGCTGTATTTTTATGGGATCTGACAGTCTAAAGAAATAAAGAAATAATATTTTGCATATTTGAGATTCCTGGTTGGCAAAAATTCCCCAGACAATAACAATAGAATGACTAGAGCAAAATTCATGAGGAGAAGTTCCAAGGATCGAATGTTTTTTTACTCTTCTGACTTTCAATTGGAAGGTTTCACCAAGGTTTGCAGAATGTATTCAAATTGCTGAATTGATGAATTCTAATTTCTCAGAAAAAAAAGTAGTGTTTGAATTCACTCACCTTTCCTGACTTCATTGACCCAGCAAAAGACTTAGACAGTAGTTAGGCATTTACCTTTGGGTGGGACATTTCACTTGCTTCAACATGGACACCAAATACGTACACACTGGCAAAAATCGAATACTTATGGAATATCTCAGATAAATTGCTCTGAAAGTATCTGTTTTATTAAAAAGATTTTTATTTTTTTCATCAGTGAGCTAAATAAAGGGAATCTGGATCTAAATCTGAACCTGTGAGTGACAAATAGCTAATTATTTTAATATGTTTATTCACAAGTGCATAGTGAGTTACAATTCATGGTGTATAGTATAACAATATGGGTAATAAAAATATATTGTAAACGTTATAAAACTTTAAAAAACATAACAGATAAAAACAAAAGTGAATAAAAACCTAAGTGAATAAATAAAAAATGCTGTGCTTTATGCTGTACATAGATGACCTTTAGGTCATCTCTAGAAAACCTGTCTACTGTGGCTGCATCTGTGCTACATCAGCATATCTTTTATATAAGCACCTTTTGGTCTAAACAATACTGTCATTTAACAGTTGCTCAATACTGCATCCAATACCTTGCGATCAGTGTCAAATATGAATAAACAATACTGTTTACATCTAACAGTGCTTTTTCGTAAATAAATTTAACTTTAACATTCGTAAATTTTAATACATGCAGTATCCAGAACATTTATATATAATTAATAACATGAAATTTGAGATATAGATACAGATGTCAGAGGATCATTTTCTGGCAGCTTTAGTTAACACAGTTTCCAATAATCCTGGGATGTGTTGGTACCTAAAAGTTGAATAACATTAGACAGACAGTCTGAGACAGACACAGTATAAAGTGGCACTCACTTAAATTGCCAGCGACGCCTGAGGACTCCAAATGAGACAGTGAATTTATTGGAGGAGCATTCCTGTCTGCCCAAAACAACTGCTTTTATTGCCACCGAAAGTTTTGTGATCTTGGATGAAAGCCATTAGAAATTAATGCCCACTAAACTGGCAATTTAGCAGCCCTTGTAAGGTGTGCTAAGATTGCCCAGGGCATGCACCCAGCAGGAGTGGGAGGGTCAATTCGTCCACAAAAAACCCAATGGTCAAATTGTCCACTTGTGTACTATTAAAAACGGCGCATTAACTCCAAACTATGCTGATGACATTTCGGCTAATGGCGGCTGCTCTGTAATTATTGCCCTTTGATTTCTCCAAATTGATTTTTCATGTTGCTATCTTAGGAATTTCTGGACAAATTCTAGAAATTTAATATATTTTAAATATTCAAGAAAACTGTGATTCCACCGAGAAATATTACAGGATTCTAGAGAAAGCAATTTCATATGCATGTATTTTTGACATTTACATGCCAATAATAATAATTGATGTAGTAAATTTTTAAAAAGTATCAATATCTGGGGTAATTTCCCATCTCCAAAATTTCAGACTGGGCTATCCTGGTTAAGGTGTATTTATCTACTTAGAAAAGTTTTTTTTTTTTTCACTCTTAAAAGCCCATAATAACATGCCTTCATTATCAATGTTAACTAACCTACATTTCGAAGTTTTCTAACAAGGTACCCAGTGAAATGTTACAACGCAAAAGCTTAGTATCTTGGTATCTGCAATGTACTGATTTCTGCTTCTGTGAACGTATTGTGGAATTCTGCCACCCTGCTGGGCTGAGTTAAATAAATCCAAGACAGGCTTGAACTCCATGTAACTAGACACTCGGATCATGCAAATGTGGCTTTGTGCAATTTCTGATATTTTGTGCGGTGATTTGGAATTGAATAGGGTTTTCAGTACATTAAACATTTGCATGGAATTTATCTTCATCCAATTGGTCTCGGAGTCATTTACAACTTCTGAAATTTCTCACTCGACATAATAAATTAAAGAGTTAACAAAGTGGCTTTCATTGGCTGTTTACATGCACCAGAATAATTAGGAATGGGATCAGAGTGAGATCCACCAGAAACCTCGTGGCAGTGAAATGAATACACTGCTCTCTCCAGAATGGATACATGAGAAAAATTGGGAAAAGAATTAAACAAAAAACAGTGAAAATGTGAAAATGGGACTGACAGACTGGAGGCATTACAGCAGAACTCATAGATTTGGAAAATGGACTTAGAGAGACGTCATGTGAATCCAGGACTCCCATTGGCTGAGGTTCTGCTTCAGCCAATGGTAGTCCTGGATACACATGACGTCTTCTGGTGTTTTGTTACCAAGTCTATGAAATCTGCTGTAATTAAGTAAGTAATTTTACAGATATCATTTGACGAAAAACTAATAATTAAAACTATGTCATGCATCGAAGCTTCAGATTATCTGAGTGGTGTAGTGGTTAGGGCACTTCAGGTCATCCCACTGCCCCTAGTTCGATTCTTCACTTGACACTCTTCATTACTAACTCTCGTTTGAAAATAGCTTGCAAATCAGTGCTCTGTATACAGTAATACAGTGTATTAGAAACTGAAACAGATATACAAATACAATTAGCTTTCAAACCTATAACCATACCAAGAGTCATGACACTAACATCTTCCTTTAGGAACACATGGCTGCATGCCAATGCATTGCCACGGCTATTCTAGCCTTCTATGATTATAGTATGGCAATCAGTCGTTCTTACGCATTGATTGAGTTTATAATATTATGAAAATATATTTATTGATATGTGGGTAGTTTGGTTTTGAAGTACAGGATAAATTAAATATTTGTAAACGGCTGTACATCTATCAGTTACACGAAAGTTAATGAAATGACATCATAGTAGACACGACTTAATAACTATGGTAACAATCACAGAAGTTATGCATGGAACCACTTATGTGTAGAACATGCATCACAAGCAGCATAAGATACAGCCAGTGATAAGAATGTTATCAGATAAGCTGAAGAGGCTTCAGATTTGACCTTGAGATGCTTCTCAGCCTCCCAGGCGCAGACTACAGTCAATGTGGCGACTGCTGATGGGGGCCAGGATTGACTACAGGAGTCTGTGATGCTTAATGTGCAATGTGCAATATCTAAAGTGGTTGAGTAGAAGATAAGGTATACATATATGTTGGTTGGTTGGTTGGTTGGTTGGTTGGTAAGACTTCCTTCCTTCGGTTACTTACTTACTTACTTCCTTTGGTTACTAGCTTACTTTTCCTTCCTTACTTACTTACTTCCTTCGGTTACTTGCTTACTTTTCCTTCCTTCGGTTACTTACTTACTTACTTAATTCCTTACTTCTTTCAGTTACTTGCTTACTTTTCCTTCCTTCAGTTACTTATTTACTTATTTACTTACTTACTTACTTATTTGCTTACTTACTTACTTACTTACTTACTTACTTACTTACTTACTTCCTTCCTTCCTTCCTTCCTTCGGTTACTTGCTTACTTTTCCTTCCTTCGGTTACTTACTTACTTACTTACTTAATTCCTTACTTCCTTCAGTTACTTGCTTACTTTTCCTTCCTTCAGTTACTTATTTATTTACTTACTTACTTACTTACTTACTTACAACTCTGCTTCGCTGATGAGGCGTTAAACAATAACACACACACACATGCTGCTCAGCTTCTTAGTTACTTACCTAGTTACTTAATTACTTAGTTATTTAGTCACTTACTTACCTAATTATATATGTACGTATCATTTCTATTTTATCACATATTTACTTTCTGTCAAAACTAATGGAATTTTCTCCTTTCTTAAATGAAGACAGTGCTGTCTTTCTTGTGACATCCTTTGACCTTCCTTGTCATTATTCTGATTTCCATTAATTTTAGTAATTTAATTTAATGTCCTTGAAATTTCAGAGGTTAAAACACAGAACTGTTGGGAGCATTGTTGACTGTTTACAAACATGCGGAAAAGAAAAGAAAATATTCAGGAGAAAATAGTTTTAGTTCGACTTTTTAGCATTATTGAGTCCAAACAAAATGTAGTCCTATCTGACAGGCAAATGTTCGTAGCTTGCTGTTATGGTAAGTATGTAACTATATACAGTAGTTATTTGACCAACTGGATTTTAACGCGGGAAAGCTGAAGGAGCAGGTTAGGAATTTGACCACTGGGCCACCAAGAAAGAGAGAGAGACACACAAACACAAAACTAAATAAAAAAATAAAAAGCATCTGACACAGGAACACAGTCAAAGGGACAAAATTTTTTTGAAAAATTATAAGATTGAAAGAAGGAACTCTGTGATTTGAGTTAGTGTTGGGAAGTTAACAATTTGAAGTTAGGTTTTTTAGTATTATGTGCCTCCCTGTGCTTGCTAACTTCAGTATCTAACTTTTAAATAATTTTGCCAAAAGCTGGACACATCTGATGTTGTTGTTGCTGCAAGGATGTTTGTGAAAGGATGCTTTAAATGTTTACCATACATGCCGCATCGATGCTCAAATATTAGCAATAATAATCACAGAAGTAGTAGGACCACTATAGAACTGCCATTAGGGGTAAATTGTCTTACATAATGTTGAATAATGTTTGAGTTTGCGAGCTTGTGACAGGATTTCCTAGCTTAATGACTGAGCAAAGGCTTACGACAAGGAGGTATTGTCTTAAATGTGGACACCTGGGTGGGAAGGCAATCTAAGGGTGCTTTCAAAAACTCAACTTCTTTTGTATCGACCCCCTACCTGCCTAGAAAGTGGGGTAACCACTTCACTGCTGTCTATTTATCCTGGGATCAAGACTAGCTCTTGAAGCATGCTTCAAAATTCGCCTTTAAAAATGTATTACTCTCTCAAATGCAGCTATAGGACACAGAGCCCAAGTCTTTTCGGCTTGAGCATGCTTTATGAAGCTACTTACTAAGTCCCAAAAACACAAATACAGGAATGCAGCTAAATTTCTGCATAAGAAGCTTCAGGCAAAATGGTTGCAGGATACTCAAGAAAAGCTCTCTTTTTCCCTGTAATCTTACATATTTCTAACACCCTAGGCGTGTTTGTCTAGGGGATAGTGGGGTAAAATTGTGCGTTTTGGTTATTAATTACCCTCCATTGATCATTACATGTGAGGATGCATTCTTTGAGGGTAACAAAGCAGGATGGGTAAAATATGCACCCCTTGAATGAGGTGAATCTCAATTGAGTGTGCGCCATGGAACAAGGTGAGATATTGCATCATCAATTTACAAATGAACTGGAAAATTACTGGGTTAGATTTTTACAAATTGCAGTCATTCCTTAAACAGACAATCGAAGTAGCCTCTGGTCATTTGCCTAATGTCCAGCAGACTGACCAGTGCGTTGTCCTTGGGGCTATTAATTAATGTCCTCAGTCAATATTTGCATTTGATTTAAAGAATTAGATTTGGGACACTGATAGCAGCCATATGTTTCTTTTTGGCTCATCATTATATTCCGATTTGGGTTTTAATAAAATACCCACAAACATGGTTGATGAAAAAACTAGAAAAAAATATGAATAAACTGAAAAAATACTATCACGTGCCTGAATTTGATTAGCCTTATAGATATGATATTATATTTAGTTACGGGGTCAGAGCCAATGATATATTTTTAATATCATACGTTATATAGATGTGAATTATATATCTCAATACATAGATAATCAACCAGTAATCACACTAAAAAAATTTAAAGCTAATGTACATTTGTATAAGTAAATTAATCGGTGAGATTATATTGAAGATAAGATAAGATGTACTTTATTTCGTGAAAAGTATATATACTTCCGTTAGTAGTCTTTTATGTACTTCAGAATTAAGACCACTTCTCTATAAAGACCATTTTAATATTATAAACTGTTAATGGTCATTATAATGCCCCTCCAGTAATGCGCAATTCTGGAAACTTTTCCTTTCTTAGTCTAACATGTAATATGAGCAATAAATTGACAGTCTTTCCTCCTCTTTGTGACCAATGACCATGATTTTGCTAAGAAAGATATTTTCAGATGATTTATGAAATCAAATACTGTAGAAGTACATTAAACACTCATACAAAGAAAACACCACAGAGCTAGGAAATTGATGAGTGCATGGTCACTCAGTGTCCACTATGATTGACCACTCAGGCCTGTGATGATGTTGTTTATTGTTAGACCCATGGCTTTTTTCACATAATGGTGTTTTATGCCACTGTCTGTGGATTTGGAGAGAACTCAGTGCAAAAAGCAGGTATCTCAGCATATGAGAATACTGCAGTTAACAAGTTACATGAACAGAATTATGATGTAGGCCTAACTACAATTATTAAAGTCATATCTACAAATTGTATTTCAAAATTCAATTAATGCACAGTAACACGACACAAAATAAATAAAATTGTATGACATTTAAAAGCATACTGTTGCCAATAGATTTTAGTTAAGAGGAAAAATTTACTCGGTTTTTAAAAATGAAAATATCTTTTATGACTACTGGCACTTAATTCTATTTATTGATAACTGCTTATCATTATAATGCATAACAAACAAAATATTTTGGACATATTTCTAAAAATACCCATTTAAAACTACCACCATTACTCGAAATCCTGATCACGGTCATTCTACTTACACTTTTCTTACCCCAAACTGTGATTCACTGGAGTGTGTCCATACATGGCTGACTGAATCCCCTGGTGAGGGGGGGGGGGGGGAGGATTCTGCCAGCCCAAGGCAGTCTGAGTGAACAGCCAGCGCAGACAAGAGGCCACTGTCATGTAGCCACAGAAACACTTCTGCCAAACCTCGCATTCTCTCGCCAGATCTCGTCCAGTGCCCATTTGATCGTAGGTTGCACGCGATCGCCACTCCAGCAAAAATTTCACACAGTTTTAGGACTAGAAAGGACTGTAAAGGACTGTAAATATAAAGCATATTTTAATATTCAAGGATTTTTGTCCAGAAAGTGATTGGAATTTTATTTATCTACCCTAATTGGTTACCAAAATTGCCAAATTGGAGTTTACCAGGAATCTAAAGGAATTCAAGGTAGGTCCATAATTTCATACACAAAAAAATAAAAATGGTTTACGGGTGAAAAACAACCACAACATATACCAAAGATTTTCTGTTACTTATTAATTTGGTAGTAGAAGGATGATTGTAAAATTGGAAAATTTTACGGATGACTTAAAACTCAATTATTGGGCTACAATTATAAGCGTGGTTGAATGAATATCAATATTTGACCGTGCAATATCTTTTGCGTATCTTATCAGTGATCAAGAACAATAATTCATAGCTTTAGTATTACATAGACAATTACAAAACTATAAGTTAGGTTTAATGTAAATTTTGCTGAGTATTTTTTTATATGGCACTGCGTTAAAACATAATTTAAAGTTTTTCCAGCCAGTCACCACATATTTAGCATTCTATATTTGTTGAAGTCGACTGAAATTCATTTTTAACGATTTTAGTTTTGACTATGAAGTTTTTAGTGAAATAGACTGATGAAATATAGTCATGAATGAAAACAGCTGGGAAAATATATACCGTATGGCTCTTATGAACGCATTATAAGTTTTCTGAAGATAGTCTTAAATAAACTTTTTAAAAGTCTATGCTATGGTACAAACCCAATGCACAAAAAGATATAGTGCTGTATATATAGGAATAATAGAATTATAATTTGTCATATGAAAATTTATTGAATGTAGTTTTCCCCAAAAAGTGCCATTTCATGGTATTTTATAGTATGGCAGCATTTGACAAATATGCTATGCTATGCTATGCCGGTGAAAGTGCTTTCAGTCAGCCAAGTATATGTGGGCTCTGCGTACAGCATTCATTCAACCGCCAGCACAGTGCACATTATAGTGTTTAAACTACTGGCCTTAGATCCCACCTACAGGTATTTTACTGGCATCTTAGAGTACTTATGCCAATTGGTATACTGGCGTGAATTGTGCTTAAAGTGTGATAGACTCAACCTTGAACTGGTGGCTTACTGTTTTATAGTTAGCCACAGACTACACATGCCTTTTCAACGCTAAATATTAAATTGGTGGGCCCTTTAAGTCAGTGTCTATGCCGAGGCAGGACAAAGTCCCACCTTGTGCATGTTTATTGAAGCAGTCATATGATTGAATCAGTCTCAATATGATAATGTTTTACAATGTGTGATCCCTTACAAGTTTAATGAAGAACAGGTTAGCATCTCATCCTTACATCTACCAACAGCTGATTGTTATTGTAACAATAATATCATGATATAATGTATAGTTGTATTGCTTGAATTTATACCTCACATTGCTTTCACAAACACCACGAGTGTTGGGATTGTTTTTTAGATCCCAAACTTAATAATGACGTTAAAAGTCGCGATAATATTTGTCAAATGTATCCCATACGTGCTTGCCACACCTCAGTTGAGTTTACGAAACTCAGGAGGATTTAATTTCATTCTCTCACAAACTGATATTGAACATTTTGTTGGGGCAATATGACTCGAGTTGAAAAAAAATTGATTTTATGCAAAATCATGGAATATGGAATCTAGCAAATTATTTGCTTCAATAATTATATTTTTCAGTCTTCTTGATCTATCAAATTCATTTGAGTGGGTCTCAAAATTGGTTGTCTCAAACGTGAGGTGGTCTTAATAGTGAGGTGGTCTTAATATTGAGATGATCTCGAAAGTGCACAGTCAAACCTGCGTTAAACGACCATCCAAGGAAATTTGATATAAACTGACCGCTTCAGACAGGTAGTGGTTAAATAGAGGTAAAACAATTAAAAAATTAGTCTGAGGGAGCTTGAATATAGTGGCCTTCTACACCAGGTGGTCCCTAAACGGGTGGCCATTATAGCAGGTGTAGCTGTATAAGATAGTCCCATCCAGTACCAGTTCTAGTGACTTACTTTTACCAGCACTGAGAGCTTCATCCCTGTACATTGTATTCTAACTTAAGAGTTTTAACCCACTTGATAATGGTATGTTTAGTTAAGATCTCCGCATCCCAGGATGTTGTGTTATGTCTGTGGGTTATGCCTGTATTTTGTCTCTCATTGTTATTGTTCCATTTTGTCCAAGAACACACATATAGACACAGATTAGCCAAAATACAGGCTTTCTCACAATGTGCTTGCAATTCCATTTTTGCTTAAATTGTTGCGATGAAAGAAGATTTATTTCTTTTGGTTCGTTTTGTGTACTTTTGGTCAGAGATATTTTACTGAAGAAATTATTTTTCTGGATTCTGGATTGTATTTTACTAGCGAAACGACCAATACTGCTTTTGTAAACATGATATGAAAATTGATAGTGTGTAAATTTCAGGGTTTTTGGGTCCATGAGGGTTAAATGTCATTCGCACCTGCAGGAATTTCACTGATATAGATCCTGGACATAACACTGAGTCTTTCTGGCAGAGACTGTCATTAAAAAATCGTGCTGTTCTGGCCATGACAGGGATATGCTACTCAGACCTGCAGTTAGCAGCACTCTGTGTACAGCTAGCTCAATGGCATATCTCAGCCAGGTAGCTTTCTATAGTGTGTTTGACTGGACTGGAATTGTAGAGCTCTGACAGTGCTTACATGTGCTATATTTTGTAGGTAATTTTTACTCTTACAAGACATAATATGTTACTAATTCATGTATTTTCATTTATGTGAAGTTCGTGTATACATTTTAAAATTAATACCAGCACAGTGGTGAAATAATTTATTTATGATAATTCAACAGTTATGATTTCATTTTATATACGCATTTAATATACAAACAGCCAACATATGATTTATGACATTAAACAGGAAAATACAATCCTTTTTGGTGATATTTTTTCATATATATACAAAGATTTTGACTGCTTCAATAAAGTTCATTCATAAGTGCACTGCTTTTTGCAAAACGTTTCTAATTTTATTATGACAGTGCATTTACTGACAACAACACATAATTCCTCAGTTTATATTTGATAAAGATGCTTTAATTCATTTCTAAAGGCGTTTGTACAAGTAGTACACATAAGATCCCTGCGCATTTAATGCCTGTCATCATATCTTTGATATGATATTTTTTTCTATACAATTTTTCGTTTTTGGCCATTTACTGTACATTACACCGAATGCAAGAAATGGACTGGTTTAAACGCGCATTTATTTGACAGGGAAATGAATTCATATCAACCATATGGTACTGTCAGTAATACAAAGGGGAATTTAGCCATAGAATTGGAGGTGCCATTCATGCCCTGATTTAGTGTTAGTTTAGAAAGTTAGGTCTGCAGACAGTCCAAGGTGGAGCCAGCAGGAACTTGCTGTGAGGCAGAAGGTGTCATTAAAGTCGAACAAGTGCACAGGTGTTGTCATGTGTGACATGTCATGTATGTCATGTCATGTCATGTGTGTCATAATGTTAAAAGGTTACGTTTGAGGTTAGTTTGATAAATATGAGGTTTGACACCTCTAACTCGAAGAAAAGATTAAAGAAAACTTCCAACATGTCTGGAGTTATGTATATGCATACATATATATATATATATATATATATATATATATATATATATATATATATATATATATATATATATATATATATATCAATGTGGACAGTAAGATTTACAATATTCAACGTTAATTTCACCTTTAATTATATTATGAAGTAGTCTTAGTAGCCAGATTGCCGTATTAACGAGGTGAATTTATGAAGAGCTCCAATTGACAGTTGCCATGTGTTTGAAAAGTAAAATAAAATAAACAAAAAATAACCATTAAAAACCTAATTGACAGTAAAAATCATTGCACATATTGAGTTCTGTATGCAGTGTCTGTTTTATGTGAAATAAACAAAATCTAATATCAATTCATCATTACTAATACATGCTTCAAACTGGTACCATTGGTGTAGTGCAACAATACAATACAATACAACACAATACAATGCAATACACGTTGTCAGCTTGCCCCAGTGTCACCCAATGCATTGCTACTGGGCAGACCAGCATGACATTCGCACTGCCTGATTGACACTGTCATGCTTCTGCAATTAGGAGCAATTACAAAGACACGAGCCTCGAATAACTTAGATAAGGAGCTATTTATGATGGTGTCATTGTAAATGCTGCAATTTCCCCATACAATTATGGAGGCATTTGGTTAGCTGTTTGCACTAACCAAGTGCAGGGTTACCACATGGAGAGATGGAATTCAAAAGCAATTTTATGAAACTATTCTTCTCTCAAAAGGTGTGAATTGAAAGGTAAAACAGTTTTGCCCTTAATTGCTAACTTTGTATACCACCACAACCTTATGAAAAAAATATATTTACTTGGAACTTTTTAAAATAGTTTTGTAGGTAATTATCAATTTGAAATACGATTTCTTTATAGTGATTTTTCATATACAAAATGTACTCATTAATTCTCAAGTATTTTGCACTTTTATCAAGACACCATCTTATACTTTTACTTCTTGCACTGGTTGGGGTAGTTGCCATATGTTGTTTATGGTATTTTCACAGCATATGTTTGAAATGCATTTTTTATCATTTTCACGTGTTGTTTGTCCCTTTCATGTTGGAAAATTTGATCTGAATGGTACTGTATCTTATGAAGCATAATGATCTTGAGACCCCAGGCCAACGCCCTTGTAAATATGGAACAATAAGTACAGCCAAAATTGGACCATTAGGTAGTTTGGAATTTTGAATTTGTAATAATGCATGTAACAATGTAGAAATTGCATGACAATGCATGTCTTTGTGCCATGAGAAGTGTGCATGAATATTTGTACAGTTGTTGAGCTATAACTTATAAGACCTTCTCCATAATATGTCAATTTTGAATTTTGATCGAGAATGGACTCTGACAGTTTTTGTAATTTATACCTTTAACTAAATTGCGTACACTGTTTTTTAACATGTTGTTTAAACATTCCTGTATTAGGTCAGTCACTTAGGCAAAATTAAGGTGTCTCACGTTAGGGAAAATTGTCTTTATAAATAGTCAAGATGTCTGGAAAATCTTGACCAAACTTTCTACACCAAGAGAGTTTCAGTGTGTGGTGTTTTAATAATAGTCAAAATGTCTAAAATGGTGTGGACTCCCAGCCTTATCTCATCGTTACATCTGCCTCGCAACTGGTCATTTATGACGGCTAAGCTTCAGACCCCGTAGCATTGAGACATAGACATGGACAACATGGAAATAGACAAGGGCATAGATAAAATGTCTATTGTAGCTCACTATCTTTGTTTTACAAGAAAAGCCTTGTATCAACGGGTCATCCCCAAACTGACCAGCATTTATTCTTGCCCTGACCTGCACTGGTCACTCATTTACCAACAATGCGATTGTTTAACGACATGTGTGGACATTTGACCATCCAGGTGACCAGTGGTCAGTCGGGTCAGGGGTCAGGGTCTTCACTTTCACCCTCTGGTGACCTCTGTACCTCTGGGATGGTCAGCCTCCCTGATTTTTTTAGGGGTAGAGTTACCCAGGTGCATATATTCACCTGAACATCCTTCTCTGGTATTTCAGATTGTTGGAAGCCCAGACCCTCAGCCAATGAAAGTCCTGGATTCATATGACGTCCTCTGGAATATAGTTTCAAACTTAATGAGTTCAGCTGTAACATCAATTGCCGCGGTTTTGTGTAATCCACTTCAAAATATGTGGATAGCTGTGGCTCTCTCAGTCTCATGGACAGTCCAGGTACCAAATAATTTCCGGAGCACAATAACCTGTGACCTGGCCAATGTTTGCTTCCGGGTCAGTCAGGTCTCCTGTATTTCCAAGGTTAACAAGAATGTCCTCTGCAAGAATTTAAATTGTAGAAGCCGCACGTGTAAACTATGGCATGTCCATATTCTATACAAATTCTTGTGAAATTTGCAACGAATATCAGGCCATTGTGTAGATAGTTTTGTGCCTTTTGGAGTGGTGGGTTTGAATCCAACATTTTGAGCTGCTAGCAAGTGCAGTTTCCTACTATTGATTTAAAAATTATTTGGTTAAGATGAGATATTTCTTATTGTAAGCAAACTTTCGGAATCAACTGTATATCTGCGAACAATAGGAGTCATTGCCACAGTAGTAATTAAATCATCTATATACATGCATGCCTCTTCTTCTTCCTCTTCTTCCTCTTCTTCTTCTCCTTCTTCTTCTTCTTCTTCTTCTTCGTGGTCTATGAAATGTCCAGCTGACAACACTTAACTCCTGCCAGGAAATGACAACAATTGCTTATCTGCATCATTGTACATTTTAAGATATCAGGGTTAAACACACAACATGCGAAAAAACCCAAATTACCCCAGGGCTACAGGATGGAGATAACAGAAAATTACCCAGACACGTGACAGCTATTAGCAAAATGAAATTTATGGTCATCTGTACCTACATTTGAATTACAATATCATGTCTGTGCTATCAATGCAATGATATATACAAGCTACATGTGAGCTAATGATTATCTAATGTTGCGCTATGATACGGTATGGTATGTCCATATTCTATACAAATTGGTATTGGTAGAAAGAGATAGATATTTCTCTGGCAAAGATGTCAAGATTAACATTAGTTAAACCTTGGAGAAATTAGGTTTTATTTCTCCAAGGTCAAACCTACTAAAAGCGAACTATTATACCACATCGGAACAATAAGTCTCACAGCAGTAAATTTATAACTTATTAACTTATTAAAGAATCAATCTACATAGTTTAATCTTGGATGAACTAGAGAGCTTGGATGAACATCCAAGGTTTAATCATTTGTTTTCTTAACAGACTTGACTGACAAAGAATCTTTTCTTTCTTTTGTGGGATGCCTTTTATCATCACTAGTTGGTAAACAAAGCCATGGTTGTAGATAATAACGGATTGTGTCAATTTAACAAGAAAACTGAAAATTAAACAAATTCTGCAACACAGCTGACCACTTCACACGATAGGTCAAAAACTGGACATGAGTTTCATGCAGTGGACACACTAGCTATTGGACACTATTGTTTTGATCATCTGCGCCTGTTTATGTCTGATAAACAACTGAAGCTGTTTGATGTGATTCTATTGCTTCTGTCTGTCTGTCCGTCCATCTGTCTTGCTGTCCCGAATAAAGAGAAAAATAATTATGTATTCAGATAAACTACTATTGCATATAAAATAAAAAACCAGTTAAAGATGATGTGTAAACTTGAATGTGCAGTAATAATTTACTAACTTAATTTAATGTAAATTTATGATATATAGTACATATTTTATTTCAAAATTCCAATGTCTCTGGAGGTACAGTATTATACTATTATATAGTAATGCATTTAACCCCAGTTTGACGAAATAAGTAAGCATAGAATATGGTATACAGGAGATGATTATGTAACAACAGGAGATGATTATGTGATATCAACAGTGTCATATCTCGCACGTGTAGGGATTATCATAGCCCTGTCCGTGTCATGTCTCATTTTCGGTGTGAGATGGCACCGCTGCTGTCTTCCTGAAGCCCCTTGACCGCTGGGGGAGTCGATGTACAGCTGGTAACACTTTTCGCCATTTCTCGCCATTTCACGTGTCTCTTGTGACTTCCGTCTGTCTGTCTGTCATAGGGTGACACCTGGTGGTGGGAGTCTGCATCAAGTGTCACCATGGAGACTTATCACGTGGCATTATTATCCGGGCACTTAATGCAGTCTGTCTCAGGCAATATAGACACAGAGTTGAGGATATTCTTAGGAGGCTGGGTGAACGTATCTCTGCATAAGTGTCTGCTCTGGCATTTAATGCACTTGAGTGTCTGCAGTTCTAGTTTATGTGCAGAACGCTATAAGATGGTTATGTTGGTGGGGGTCTGTGTATCTGGTGTTTGTAGTTAATCTGTCTAGTGTACAGTCTCTTCCTGCACAGTCCAATTGCACAAATTTCATTAGTTAAGTATCCTGGTGCAATTGTACAGATTCTTTAATGGAGCTAATGTTTCTTCAGAAAGAGAGGTCAGGGCAATTACTACTTGTTTACAACCAAATTCATAGATTTGGAAATAAATCTCATAGACTTGGAAGCTAAATGCCAGAGGACGTCATGTGAACCCAGGAGTCCCATTGGTTTATAAGGCAGTCACTCAGCCAATGGGAGTCCTGGACTCACATGACGTCATGTGGCATTTTGCTTCCAAGCCTATGGGATTTGTTTCCAAGTCAATGAATTTGGCTGTAATAAATTTCTTTAGTGCACATTTGGCATTTCAAGTAGTAAATTTCCTCAGCCAATGAAAGTCCGGCATTTACATGACGTCATCTGGAGCTTAGTTTCCAAGTCTATGAGTTCTGCTGTAATGGTGAAATTGTAATTGTGAAGTGTTACTGGGTGGAGATTCTAGTTTCCTGAGTTTTCACTGTCACTAAGTACATTACTACCTGTTATTTTAACCCTTAATATAGACATACAGTGTATAACTGCATTATAATATATGGCACCTGTAATTGAAAGCCTTGGTGAAAAAATCCGGGCGCCGCCAAGTCAGCAGTTCAGGATGGCACAAACAAATTGGGCACTTGCATTGTATACGCCACTTCTAAATATTTCCAAATAATATGGGAAAATCTCTTTGAGTCAAAGTGGGAGAAAAGACATGAAAAGTAACATCATCCGTTTCTCAATTGATGCTGAGATGCTGAGGTTGTGAGAGCAGAATGTGGATTAAAAAGAAAAAATAACACAGCCCAATAACATCTAGAGAGAATTATGTTCTTGGTAACATTGTGTGTACAGAGAGTGGTAAAAAAACACAGAGCCAAGGGTAAACGGTTGCAGATGCTGAGGGCTCATCCCTTGTGCAGTGATGGACTCTGCAGTATCTGCACAGTTATTGTAATTGATAGGGAAGTAAAGAATCATGGCTGCACACTCCATCTCATTTTTGTATCTGATTTTTTGAGAAGTGTTTGAGGTTACGCCCATTGACAAGAAGATGTCAATTTCTCTTCCGCATCAGTCAACTTGCCTCCCGAAGCAGATGCTGTTCAAATATTATTGCCTTCGGAATGTAACCCTAAAAATAAAAGACTAAAAAATCTAGCATTCAATAATGGGGTAACGGCAACGATCCCATAATTTTTTTTTATAACTTTTTTCTTTTTTTCTAAATTCTTTGTCCAGATAATAGGGCAACACTAACAATCCCATAATTTTTTGTACAATATTTGCCTTTTTCTTTTCTTTTTTAATTCTTGTCTCGTTATATCTAACACTTTGTTTGAACTATTGTTGATCTTGTAATAGGCTAATATTTGCCCGAAAACTCTGTGTTTCATTTGCGACTGAAACATGCTCACCGTTTTCACAGGATTTAAGAGACCTGTATTGTGATAAACAAATGAATGGAAACACATGCACAGACCGACAAAGATAGAGAGACAGAAAATACATAAGTGAGAGACAGTCAGATACCACAATTAATTCAATTTTAGTAGTTCTTGCAATTTTGTAGTTAATGCAATTTCAGCAGAATGTAAATAACGGATGAGAATTTATCTTTTTGCAGATTTTATATTGCTTTTTCTCTGTTCTACATGGCCAAATGTGCCACATGTGTTTTCCACGAGTTGGATAAATGCATGGATAATGCATGGTTTTTAGCTAATTGTAACGAGGCGAAAACCATGCGTTTTCCATGCATTTATCCAACTCGTGGAAAACGCACGTGGCACATTAGGCAATGTACATTCAGAAAAGTTAGGAATTCATATTTTTGTCGTAATTTGTAATGTGGAAGAATCTTAATCTATCATAATTAGAGCCTCTTTTTGGTCTACAAGGAGTGGGAAAACTACTAAACTTGTTGTTCACAATCACTCCTATGGAGCATTTTGCAGGCCAAAAACATTTTTGTATATCGCCACTTCGGAGGTTGTATTACTTTTTCCAGTTGAGTGTGTTGTAATAGTAGAAGATAGGAAGTGAAGAAATTGGGGTGCAATCCATCATACGTTGGGAAAACATATGTGGTTGCCATGGCTGCCATGTGAATCTGTTATGCATTTTACGCAAAACAAATGCATGACAGGTTAAGTGAAAATGATAGTTGTGTTGGACGGAGCATGGAGGTATATATATATAAGACCTCCATGGACGGAGGAATTGGGATAGGTGGGTTAGGTGGGGTGGAATAGGATAGGATAGGTGCAATAGGTAGGTGGACATTGAGGTTGGAAAGGTGTAATAAAATGGTATCATGTGAGTTTTTAAATTTTATTTACCATGATATATTTTCATATTTGTATGAATGTGAAATAGAATGCATGAATCTGAATCTGAGAGTTGGTGATTGGACAGCCATGGATGTGATTGGATAGGTAAAATTGGGTAGGATTGGATAGAATTGCACAGGTTGGACAGTGAAAGATTGGATAGGTTGGACTGGGTAGGCACAATTGGTTGGTGGGATTGGATAGGTGTGCTTCACAGTGATTGGATAGGTAAAGACTGGATGATGGTTACAGAGGCAAGTGGATGTGTGAGATTGGATAGGTGCGGTTAGTCAGGTGTGATTGGGTAAGGTGTGATTGGATAGGTGTGATTGGATAGTGGAATGAACTAGAGCTTGTTGGGGGATGATTTAGTGCAGTGTGATGCAGAGGCACAGCTGTTGCTGATGTGAGCTATGGGGAAAACGTGGGTTAACATGGTCAAGTGGCTCTAAGCGCCATTTCCCTGCTGGCTGTCACTCAACGATTAAAGGTCGGATTGCCAGACCACCAGGGGGAGCTTTGTGAAAAAGTGGCATGACAAGAACAAACGAAATACAAAAAAAGTTACCAAAGTTACAAGAAAACAGTTATAAACACCCACGCAAGACAACATACACCAACATTCAAAACATCGTTTTCAAGACTAAGTGATTCAGTGACAACACGGCATAGTACAAACAACCAATCAGCTAGCAGTTTAGAAACTAATTGACCAATCAGCGCACGTCTTTCATGGCACGTGAGTTATGACTGTCCTCATTGGCTGGGACGTTGTTTACAACCCTTACCCACGTTGCATGTCTTACGCGTATATTTTGCACATTTTCCAAATTTCTGAGATTTATTACATGGAAGAAAAAGGTTATAACATGCAATGAAAGCTACATGAGAAAAAGACATGTGTGTGTGTGATCTTTTTCAAACTTTTTCAAGACTTATTTATCTTGTGGAGATGTGACTGTCCATGCCAGGTGCAGTTCACTGAATTTGAGTACTTCCCAGGCTGTCTGCTGTTTGATGTGAAATTCCAGATTGTATTCATGCAATACAAGGTTATTTGAGCCATAAAAATATGAAAGCATCTTCCTATGATGATGGCTTTTTCTATGCATGGTCTGTTCTATGATGGGTATAACATACTCTTGTATTCCATACTTGGAATAGGACACTGGATGCTTTCATAATCTACTTCTATTTTACTTCTCCTTTTACTTATTTATTTTTTATCTTCACTTTATGCACAAATCGTACTATAGGCTACGTTATGAAATTCATTCAATAGTATATTGTATAATCCCATATATTTTGTAAGAAATTGTAAATAATACATAAAAATATTTAATATTTTGAAAATAGCACATTACTAATCCCATATATTTAGTAAGAAATTGAAGAAGATTATACTGAAAATCTTCAAAGGAGAATGTGATAATGAAGTATTGTTTAAAACATTTCTTGACGATATCGAAAGACCCTAGATGGTATATATTTAAATGGAGGAAGTTCTTGGAGAGATATCAAGCATCGAGCACTTTATGAAAGCCTATGAATCACTACAGCTCTTGATGTTTTGGGATTTGCACAGCTGAAGTGTGGGCCAAGGGTTCTACTCTTACAAGTGACTTTTTTTCTCTTGATATTTTCTCTCATTTTTTACCATTATCTTTTTCAACCAAAGCCTCCCTTCCACAACATTGAAATCCCCCTTTGTTCAAGTATTTTGATTTGACTCTGAATAACATCTGCATAAAGTGCAGCCAGAATGATCTCTGCTACAATAACACCCTGTTATTAAAGTCCCCACCAATGATAATGTCATGAAATACATTCAGAGTTAGATGTTATCTTGTAGTGATGTTAATACTCATCTGATATCAAATTGCAAGTAACAGTACATGAACATCTTTGATTCTGTGGTTTAGATACCAAAAAACAAATGGAATGTATGAAATGTATAGCATTGCATATGGAAGACATTTCATATTTCATGCTTGCATGTTGTGCACATTAATGTACAATAGCATGCTTTGCAATGTAGTTATAGTTTTGTCTGGTGCATGCTTATATTTAAGAGTCATAAAGTGAAGATATCTTGTGCTGTAACTGCATATTTCACATTTGCTTGACATTGACTTTGATCTCCATAAAATGCATATGAGTGATATAATGCAGTGACTTTCAAATAACATTGAAGACTGTCAAAACCATGCTGATAATGGCACATCAAATTATGGATGTGATGATAACAAATACTTTATGAAATTATAATAACACTTATTTATGAAGCTATAATAACACATACTTTTCAAAGGTGATATTTTGAAGTGAGCAGTCTCTTATTTGGAGTCACTTGATTTAAATTGCAAGTGACAAAGTTAACAATCAACACCGGACTGTCAAAAGCTTGGTGAAAGTCACAGACAAACCGTTTGACCTCTGATGAGGAGATCTCGTGCATTTGTAGCAAAGCAGCTGGAGGCGCCTAGAGCACAATGCTTGTGTGGTCAGTGCATGGTAGCCACTGGTCATCTTTCAGTTGGGGACTGACCACAAGATCTGATTCAGCTGCTGGTTATGATGATGATGAAAATGAATTGAGTATATCAGAGCTAGAGTGGGATATGTTGGTTGAATTGAATTTGGGTGGCCTATAGTGTTTAGAATTTTATGTAAATATATATCTGGTGATTGCATGTTTGCTTGTTTTGTATTGCAAACTTTATTTATAGACTGATAATGCAGTTCTCTCCTTCCTTTCCTTCTTTCCTTCTTTCATTCATTCTCCTTCTTTCATTCTTTCCTTCCTTCTTTCCTTTTTTCCTTCCTTCTTTCTTCCTGCTTTTCTTCTTTCCTTCTGTCCTTCATTCCTCCCTCCCTCCCTCCCTCCCTCTCTCCCTCCCTTCCTTCCTTCTATATATTTTTCTACAGAGACAAGTGTTCGAAGTTTTACCCTTGCGATTTCTCTGCTTACCTGTTATGATCTATTTAAGAGGCCATATTTTGGAGGAGACCATGATAATATAACACACATGTCCCCCCCCCCCCCCCTCCCTTATCCAACATTTTCTTTATCCATTTTGGCATTCATATTGAAAATTCCACATAGGACGAAAGTTTAGTGCACAATAATTGTTTCATAATCTCTGGCACCTTTACAGTGTTCATGTTTAGCATTGAAAGTAGAAAATTCTGCTGTCCTCAGATATGGAGTAGGGAAGTAGTTGTATACACATCTGTGCATTCATACAATACACAGTCTTTGCTTGAATGAGCAATACTTTAGTTGACATATTGTAGCTCACATGACCAACTGAAAGGTCCATATTTCAATTGAGGGCCTGAGGACCATTTCACTGACCTAAGGCCCTTGCTGGACTTTCCAGGACCTCCTGTTGCTCTGTGAGGACCTCTAAGGTCCCAGGGCCAAGGGCTCAATGCCCAAGGCATACAAGACATTTGCATGCTACTTCTTTTGATCACAACTAAAGCATCAGCGATTGGCAACAGTCAAACCGGCCCACAACCAAAACGGCCAACAGACAAACTGTCCTCCACATGTCTACTTGCCCTTAGCTATTTCGCATACAGTACTTCTCTAATCTACTCAAAGATCTTCTGTCCGTTAAGGAAATATCACAACTCGATATGTTTATGAACTGAATTGGAAAATCAAGAAAGTACAATATATCCTAGCTATTTAGACCATATTAGTAAGCTACAATAATGATATTGGTCTTTAGTGAACGATTTGCTGGTGTTAGTTCTAAGGTGGTCTTAAATAACTTAATGGTTTCCAGTATATTGCCAGGTAACAAAATTGATGCATAAAGTTTTTTGGAAATATGTACATCTTCCTCTTTTTTACCATTTTGGATCATTTTGATAATCATACAGTGCACTCTCGGCCTTATCTTCCAAATATAAGTCAGGATAGTCAGAATAAACTGGTAGAGGCTATTGAAATACAAAACAGGGTGAGATGCCCCACCCGCAAAATGACAAATAGAAAATGAAAAGATATTATTTATCATACACTGTCAGCTTTGTTACACCCTAATATGTGCTGTAATGATTGCGGTCCCTTGTACTCGGTGTCTATGCTGAGGCATGCAAGTAAAAGGTCCCACGCATGGGGTAAATGTGTAGCATAGGTGGACTACTCCTCTCTCGCCTCATCAAATCAACCCTCGACAGTGGCATGAACTTTAACCTGTTCGTAAATGGTTGCAAGTGCTGTAAATGCACTCGTTGATTTGTAAGTTAATGGGTGATCTGCCATCACGATCAGCTACTTTGACATCATTCTGTTACCGTATGCAACTTCTCATCAGTTTACATTTGCTCTGTCCTTGACTTAAGAGTTTGTTTGGATGGACGATAATGCAAGGCTGCATATTGGCCCATTTGTTATGTAACCACAAGGACTGTTGGTAACAGGACCCAGTTTTCTATTGGTCGTTTTCATTCTTGGTCTGTTCTGCTTTGGGCGGTTCCTCTAGAGGCCGAAACGTCCAACGGGCAAGATGTGGCAAGATGGCTGCTAGGGTTGCAATAGCAGCCATAACTGTTTATTTCCCAGTAACAAAATATTTATCAAGTAACCTGCTAGCCTTCTCTCCAGAGTGTGATGCTATGGCAACCGTTTTCTGTTTCATCACAATCAAGGTCGAAACTGAGTCTCTACAGCCTATTTACGACAAGTCGTAATATTTCACCTCTACCGAAAAAACTCGCCTTATGTCGCAAAATGATGAGCGTTCATAAAAACACCCTAAGAATTTGCTCAACAGCAATGATGAATGATATTTGAGTAAGTGAGAAATATTTTGACTGAATGTTACTAAAACAGCATTTATTTATGGAAGAGACAAAAAATATTTTTCGTTTATAAGAAGTGTCAAAAAAAAGTGGCCATGAAAAATTGAATTCCTTTGAGGTTCAAGAGCAAGTTGTTGAATTCCAAGAGTGGGTCGAAGGCTCTCTTATGATTCAAAATATGCACTTTTTTCATTCATTCAAAACAAGGCTCAAAATTGATTTATTTTCACAATCATACCATAAGTACATAGATAGGGAGTATACAATTGTTATCATTACATATTAAGTATTTACATATTCACACAAGTGGGTGTATATGGGCAGTCTTAGCAATTGCGCGTCAGGTGATGCTGCTATATATAGCATATGTACATTGTTCAGCACTCAGCAGAGTGGCTGACAGACTGACAGACAGACAAACAGAGAGAAATGTTAATGTAATTGGGTTTTGTGTCTGCTATATCCTCAACGAGCTCAGCTGACATTACAATTTACACTCTTAGCAGGCCTGTTCTAGCTTGAGCCTTTCTCAACACTCTGGGGAGTATGCACTCAGTGTGCAGCCATTACAGCGCTCCTTTGGTCAACACTCTACAATATAGTCTTTTCACTAAACAGCCCTGAATTCAGCAGGACATAAGTCTTTCCCCTCCTCTTATTACTCATTTTGCTTTTCAGACACAGTAGGTAATAACTAACTGATTCCATAAATATAACTTTCTCAGAAAAATCCAAAAAAAATCAACTAAATGATAAAGTGTCAAATATACATTAAAATGCACTAAAAATACTGCTGCTTGGATGCACTTTGCTTCAGCCAATCACAGTCAAGGGCGGGAACTTTTTCAGCCAATAGATTTTCAGTATTCTGTTTTAGCAACCTGGTGGGAGTACAGAGAACCTTCAGTGAAAATCCACTATTGCCTTCACTGCCTATAGCCAAATACCCACTTACTCCTTGGTGGAGTGAAGCAGTGGTTCAAGGAGGAACTGTTCAGTTCTTCCATGCCATGGCTGGGCTTGAACCCACGACCATGCGTGTATGTATAAATGCTGCTTGGTCAACAAGTTCATGTAATACAGACTGCATTAACGTATCTTTTGAAATGATTATACATTTATTACACTATAAAATATGTATTCCCCATATATATTTGCAGCATTGAACAGTCAGTTGAACTTTTTCACGCGTCTGTTGTCTAATTCACCAAATTGTCTGCCAAGATCCATGTAGCTTACTCATCAAGAGATCCAATAAAGTCGAGCAATTCCGGAAACTGCCGAATGGACCCGAAGGGGTCGGAGGTGATTGCCCAAGTCAACCGAGTAATCAGCTCGTAAAATTTTATGTGTAGTTATGTCGCCAGAAATTGGCGCTAGGCGGCGTTATTTCTCCCCAAATCACGCGTGAAAGGACGAGATAAGTCACATGATCAATCAGCCAACTCTCGTCTCATCCCACTTTCTGCGGGATTTGTTTGAGACTTCCTGTAACTTTAGTGATTGGCAATAACTTATTACACTTTTCTCTCTCTCTCTCTTTTATTATGTGACTCTTTTTTAAAAAAGTATTAAAAAACGAAGTCTGGTAATTGTGAACCCTATAATTAGAAGAACCAAAACTAATTCGTACTTACATGTCAAATAACAAGAATGTTTATTTTTTTTCTCATGTTGGCCAATTTTGAAAATAAACTTGAGTGTCTCCATGTCTCAATGCTAGTGGACTGAAGCTTGTAGCCAGCTTATTTGACCAGCTGTCAGAGGCAGGTGTAACGATGAGATGATAAGACTTGGATTCCATGCCATGTTACACATTTACCCCATGAGTGGATAGCTATACTGCTGAATCAAAGCGATTATGACAATAAAATATACTAGTGAATATGATAATTAACCTTCACATTTGAACGGCTCACAAAAGCATTGCATTATGTTTATCTTATAGTGTCAGCTTTCATAGGGGTATGAAATTTCTATTGGGGTGCTAATTGCATTCTGTAAATCAAATTAAACCCGCGTATGTGTCCTGGAACAGATTTATTGCTTTTTCTAGTTTTTTCTACTTTTGAGATTGAAGATTTCATATCAGAACGATACCTGAGAAGGAACTTGGTTTATCTGTTGTAAATTTAATTAAATTCCATCTATGGCTGTGAAATCTTGGTAATAAACATCATAAATATAGGAGGAATGAAAATGAACCTATAGTAAAGTTGATTAATAGGTGAAATTCCATGTGCTTAACCGTTTTCACATAGAAATTACAAAAAACTCTATTGGTGTGAAGTTATGCCGTACAACGAAATGCTCTTAGTTTCCTTGAATATTACAACTTTCATCTCTAATTACAAAACAAAGTTTTTCACAAAGATGTGTCAGTGCTTGTGAACACTGGTGTATTGTGGTTCCAATGTTTGACGGTTTAGATAATTTAGAACGATGAGACATTTCAATGAATAACGTGTCTACAAAACATTGGGTTTTCATTATGGTTTTTTAAGATGAATTGATATTTGAACTGATAGCAACATGGCAAGTGTCAAAGTGATTATGCATGCTTGATAATAAATTTGTAAGCAAAGGAAAGAAACTTTTCTTATAAAGTCATTAGATTCATTGAGAGCTTTTTCCATGTTTTGATCCCTTTCATGTCACTTTTCAAAAGTGATTTTATAAAGCTTTGCATCCATTCTTTGGCATTTACGATTTTTTCGCAGTCTATAAGTCGGGATACACTTTTTTTGTGCTTGTAAAAAAGTATTAGAATGTTGTGAAGTTACAAGGCTACAATTACAAGTACATGGTTTCTTTACGAATCGTCTTAACAATCGAATAAGTGTAACCACAAAAAAAAAATAAAAAATTCTTTCATTGATGTTATATGCAAAATACATGCACAGTACGTAACGGTTTAGTACAAAAGTTCTTTATCATACATATTTTTTTGATGTTTAAAAAAAATGTATATCGTTTTTTTTTATTTATTAAAAAGTACATTATTTGTATAGTGGTATTTGTTGTTAATTTCGTTGTACGCATGATAACCCACAACTGGCATAGCTCTCAGTACATATGCTAACTCTCTTACCATTGGGCTACACTGTACTAAGAAGTTGGTCAATATGACTACTGACAAAGAAGGCATTGACTATGGCTGACTACAATGACTAGTTACATGCATAGTTTAGATATTTTTAAAGTCAGACATTTTATTTATGGTCAAAATTTCTAAAATTGGCCAACATTTCTATAATTAGTCATGTAAAAAAATGTAGTCAAATATCCAAAAGGTGAGCCAAAAATGTCTCACACATGTTTGACTACTAACAGAACGGTCAAATATAGACTTTTCATTGATACCATGCAACTGAAATGTGACAGAATTGGAGCCACAAAAAAGTGGATATATGTTCAATGAAACGTGTCTCTCTGACTTTTTTCTTTATCACATTTTACCCTCTTTGGGTGAGAAGGGTTCAATTTCAGCTGCCATTTTTTCTGTTCTTGTAAGACAACAGAGAATAGGGTGGAATCTGTGCCCCATTCATGCACTACCAGTAACAAGAGGGTAATCTACTTGAGAGATCCGACATCTCACCCTGCCCTAGGAAGAGATGGGGTACAGCGATACTTGCCCCTGTATACATCGGGGCAAGGGCTGGCTTTGTTTACAGTTGTATCATGGACATAGTGCAAAGTTCAGATGAAATGATAGGGTCACTATTTTGCACTTATTGAGTTACATTTTTGTGATATTTCTGATTTTGGAGGGTGTCCAATAATGTACATATTGGCAATTTATTAATTAACAGTTATTAATTACTCATTATTGGTCATTGAGATATGTATACTAAATGTATAATAAAGGGCCATTGTATAAGATTGTTCTGATGCTAGTATCTGTTGCATGGCAAACTTCATGATGAGATGATACTTATTGGAGTCCACACCATGTCACACATGTTTTGCAAGGTTTTAGGCCAACTTGAAAGTTTCAAGGCAGGCTTATTTGTAAGAGCTTTGAGTAACGATAACATTTTCCAGTTAAATGTAACAGTTTAAACTAAGTGTATATTGACTGAACAAGGCCTGGGGACCACCCATTAATTGTTTTGAAAACATGAACTTTATTTGAGCAATTGTAGTCAACAGCTTGTTCCAGTTCTTCTTCATCTTGATCTATAGGCTATTACCCCAAAAAAGGCCATGCTACTTGAAACAGTGTGTACTCTTTTAAGTGAATACACGGAACTACATTCACGGGCGGAAGATTTCGAAGATTATCACGGGGCAAAAACAATTGATACATACATCTCTTGTGGTCACGTGACTTGTTTGTTTTGCCTGGCTTCCAACAAACAACGCAGCACTGTTCTTGGCCTGTCCACTTATGATGGATGGCATTTCAACATACCGGGCATATTAGCGTCACACTTCGGCCATGCTTCAATGAACTGACGACCAGTAACAGATTGTAAGATCTTCACTGGCAGCTATCAGATACTCGCTGTAGGCTCGATGTGTCGATCTTCGTCGAGTTATGGCGAGTATCGCATAGCAAGAACAAATAGGCGTTTCAGCGAATCACGTATTACAGGTTCCAGGTCGTTTTTGAGACAATTTCTTGTTGAGATAAAGTGAAAAAGATCCTGAAATGTCCACAAAAACAGCTGTAATGTATGTGTCTCACACACAGCGATTATTGTTCTCCTTTTTTCACGTTTTATTCTCGTTTAAGTCTGATCCAAGCCGTGAATGAGAGGACACCAGTTACTGAGACTCTGAGAGATTTTTTTTTTCTGTCTGGGAATTAAAAGTCCTCTAGTCGCAGAAGAGCTGGCACGAGTCTTCAACTTGGAAACTAAACTTCAGAGTAAATAAAACTTGAGCTATAGACAATTAGCTTCATGTCCAAGTATTGGAGATGTTGAATATCCTCTTCCGGAAGATAATTCCAAACTAAAATTGGGTAGCAGTTGGACTGTTGGCCGTGGTTGTGGGCTGGTTTGGCTGTTGCCTGTTGTTGCTTCAATTAGTATGATTTGATGTGATTAAAAGACCCAACCTAGGAAAGAATTGCAGACTGTAGGCTATGTTATTATCTCATCATTACATCTGCCAGCCCAAATCATACTGTTTGACCATGGAGGTATGGTTTGACCATCTAGCAACACTCAGGACAGTAGATAGGCCTACAATCCTCAAAAGACAGATCTTAACAGATTGACATTTCCTAACAGTTTACCAGAATGAAATCTATCGGCCATTACTGCATAACACTTGCATGGCTATTCACTTGCATTAATGAAGAGAGGCCAACAATTAATGATTGATGATGATTCAGATGGATTGATGGCCCCAAAATGCAAGTGGAGAGAATGCAAGTAAAAAAGTTTACCCACGAATTACTAACAAACATGGAAATCACATTAGTTGGGTTACACACTGGCCTTCATGAGAGACCAGCGGGCCACCCAGAGGGAGTGTGTATTCACACTGCATGCCACTGATTACACTGCAGTCAAGAGGCATGCAGAGGGGTCACCAATACTCCAAATATTAGTGGTCGCAATATTGAGGTGGTCTTAATAGTGAGATAAACTGCAAATGTGGGGGAAAAAGCATTTTTGACATGTAAATGTATAAACTTCTTGGTTTGTCTATGAAAGAAGACTGTTCAAGCAAATTTCATGTTAAAATGACTACTTGAGTCATACTATTGAACTTGTAAACACTGCATGACTACTTGAGTCATACTATTGAACTTGTTAACACTGCATAATGAAGAATTGACAATAAATGGAACAGCATGAACCCAAAACAACATTAATGTCCTTGCTAATCTTATTTCGAATGGATTTTAACCAAATTACACCAATTTGAAATCTTATTTTGAATGGATGTTACAAGCTTACATACTTATCACAGTGCATGATGTAGAATTACAAATTCATTCTTGCCAAATTTATGTACTACATGTATATACACGTATATCTCTGCCAGGACCCTTATGCTTCATTTGTCATGGCATGTGCTTCATTTGATCCATTCACACGCTTCGTTTGGCACAGGTAAAAACCCCATTGAGGGTGTAGTACACCCCCATGGCCCCAGTGTTGACCCAATGTTAGAAACAGATGTTTGGAGAAGGTTGATACTCTGTCCATTTATGCATGTACTTCACATGCACTTTACATGCATGGATGTACTCTTAAGTATCCTTTGATAAAAATCCATTTATTTTGGTCCCAAACCAGGCAGAAATAAGAGTTAGTATTACATGAAGCTGTAAGGTCTGAAAGAGACATCACGTGGTATTAAATGGAACTGCTTGAAAAACAGCTCATGAACAGAACACCGAGACTTTTCAGGCTTAAAAAAACTGACTCAATGTTCTCCAAAACATGAATCCCCTGCCCGTAAAGTAAATATAATTATAACAGTGAAATACAATCCCTATTTCAAAAAGTTTGACTCTTTTAACAGATTTATGGAGAGCGCAGCAGTTACCATCAGAGAGACATACAGGGTGCTACATGTTTTCGGCAAATCATGTAACAAGAGAATGCTACTGACAACATGTATGATTCATGTGAAGGCTTAATGATCATGCTTATGACATGTAGAAGGGAGGCCTGACATGTGCTGATGTCAGGTGAACTTTATGTTAAAACACCAGTGTAGCTAAAGCTTAGCAAAAGCATAGAAGTGCATGGCCAGTGTAATGTTTTTTGGCCTGTTTCAGACTTTCAGTAATGCACAAGGAGTTAATACCTGACTACTCGAATTGAGTGAATACAAGAGAATGCCTAGGCTCGGTTGTTAAATTTAGCACACAGTGTTTAGTTTGTAAACTGACTCTAGAACAAATTACATGAGGTACTAAAGGGAGTTTGCTTTTGGGTTGAAGGAAATTTAGCCATAAGTGGCCAGGAATGCAGCCAAGCAGAAGGGGCCTTGCTTTAAACTTACACCAACACCTCTTCACTTCAAAAGACTGGTATATCAGCACTTTATCAATTTATGCTCAGCTGGGACTGAATAGAAACCTCTTGAAAATGAATGAACTGGGCAAATAATGGCTGTTCTGCGCATGCGCCCCAAAGGGGACTGGCCGGCAGCAGAAAATTATTTTGAGAGCAGGACCGCACAAGGTGTTGACAAACTTGGGAGGCAATAAATTAAGTGGCATAAATAAAGGAGGTAAACAGAAAAAAGGTCTCATAAAGTGAAATTTGAAACTGAAGAAATAGAGGACCAAAAAAAAAATTGAAAAGAGAGTAGGATTTGGGACAAAATTGGTGCATGGAAATCAGTGATATACAACAAAGACAATGGTTTTAAAAGTCAATATTTTTCAGTAGAAGCAATAGAATGAGTAAGTTACTGACACGTAATAAGAAATTTAAAGTTTCATGCATTTGTTTTTATCGTGGTCATGCAAGTCTGTCCTTATATAGGAAATAATTTTATCCTTAGAAAACGTAACATACTATATTGGTTTGGTTAACATTGGCCGACGTTGGCACGACATTATCTTACGGATGCCAATGTTGAAATGATGTTGTCTCGATTTAGAATGCTTTCTGGCATGTACAAATGGACTTTGGAAATAGTAGCATCTTTATGATGATATTATGATCTAAACTCTTGTGGACAATAATGACACAGTTTTTTTATTCTTGTAGAAGCTAAGTATACTTTATAAAATGAGGTCTAAAAAATAAAGGAACAATTTTTTTGGCAATGATTAACTAATGTACACTTGTCACAATTTACAAATATGTTGGTGTTAATTCTGACATTGCATGTGAACTCAGCAAATTTTGAACTGACAACAACCTCTCATGTGCAAGTACAAAATGAGGAAAAGGTGTCTTTTAAATCCTTGAAGAAACTGACTCCCAAAAAAGGTACTAAGGCCTATATATGTGAAAGTAGATCATTTGTGGGTCAAAAGGTCGACTCCGAAGGTCATACTTCAATTAGAAGGTCAGGTGTCAAGCCTTAGTTGAATTATGAGAATTGATGTGAATTACATGAAGTCATGTAAACACGAACCACCCAAACTTTGCAGTGTCAATAAAGAGCAACTTTATGCACGCTATTTTAATGAGGGGGCAAAAGAAAAGGCAAATAGAGAGTTTTAGTGTCATCCCCAGGGGCATGTTATTGTAGCTGTTTCAGGTGCAAGTATGGTGCATTCAAAGTCCTGCCACCCACTGCACCTTGTGTCAAGTTGATAACATCACAGAAGAATGAGCTACAGCTTTAACTTTCTACATACTACCCACCCAAGCTTTGATCCTTTAAAGCACTCATTTAGCAAATTGCTCAATGATTTATGCACTTTAAGGATGATAAGGTTGTTTTGTAACCACAAGTTATTTCACATAAAGTTAACACAGTTTAGAAATTAAACAATACTAAACAAATATAACTTGATGACCCTGTATTTTGTAGTGAATTATTGTGACAGAAGGCAGTGTTATGTTTTGCAGCCAAACTTGAGTTGCCTGCTACATACGTACATTATGCAGCTGGGTGATCTCGTGGTAAGACGCTCGCCTGCTCCTCTGAAGGACCCGGGTTCAATCCCAGGCCCGGGCACCTTTCATGAACATCCCAGCTGGATGTCGTTCGGATGAGACGTTAAATTGGCGGTCCCTTGTACTCAGCATCTATGCTGAGGCAAGTAAAAGATCCCACCCATGTGGTAAGTGTGTAACACGGGTGGACTTCTCCTCTCACTCTCACCTCATCAATCAACCATCGATAGTGGCAAGAACTTGCCTTTAGAGGGCTGCACTTACCATATCTATCTATCTACATCTATATCGATCTATATTTGCAGTGGAATTTCAACCTACAGCTGTTTCCCCTAAGTTATTATAAGTAATCTTACTAATAAGGCAATGTCACTACAGCAAAACGCCTGACAAATTTTCAGTCTTTGCAAGCTTGATTGAGATAGACAAAAACTGTAAATTTTTGTATATCTGTTTAGTGCTTTGGAACTATTTTTCCAAGAAAATGAATGATCAGATAGGACACTTGAAGATGTGGAATATCAACCTACATCCTACTGTGCATCAGAGGTGTCATTTATGTCCTTTTAAATTGCTTTATTAATACGTTTTAAGGCCATTTTTATGATGTGTTGTCTGCGAGTTTTCTTAGTGCATTCTCATAAAAATTCTGATCTTTTACTTTTTTATGAAAGTTGGGTACACTTTGATTGCTCATCCATTCTTTACTTTTGAAGTTTGTGAAAACTTTTATGAATGCTTAGCAAACTTATCACCATGGAAATTGAAGCCCAAGCCATCAAATGAAGAGTTGTTAGCACACTTTCTGAGATTGTTTAACGAGGAATTTTTCTCTAAGAGGCTGAAGAAAATGTGTGAAATCTGAAGATAAGGAGCAAGAAATGAGTGAAAAGTTGGTCTAAGAGGCCATAGCATGTCTGCGTAGGGTGCACATATATCACCTGGCTTAAATGCATGTTTTTCCGAACATTTTTGTCGTCTTTTTTACTTTCTTTTTTTGTGCCTTTTTTAAAAGATTGTTCAAAAGGACCTCCAGTTTGCCTTAGGGGACTTTAAGAGTTGTAATTCAAAATGACCATGGTGACACTTGTCTACCTCATTGCCACTTTTCTGGCTGGTATTTATCCTGTAAATCTAAGGCGTTGTAATGGACTCAACTTGCACAATAGCTGCACCATGGTGAGTGGATCATAAGCAGTGAATCGCGGATGAAGTGATGTGCAGCTATGGGTTGTTTTGTGAAGGAATACTGACTTCTCTTGTTACTTCACAGAACTGCAGACATAGGACTGCACAGACACACTTCATGCCTTTTATGTGGATGTTTTTATGACTGCAGATTTAAGTGGGGGATGTGTGTAATGCGAAAATTTAAGGAGACTCTTGTATTCTTACCCTGGAGGTACTCACCGGCAACTCACTATAGAGGAACATGGAAAGGAGATATATCTGCTTTTGGTCTCTCAACCCTGTCCCATCCTTGCCAATAGGGCCTACTCCCACCCTCCCACACAAGCCCAAGGCAAGCTGGCACCCCCTGTGCACCCCTGCAGACCAGCAGGGGGCCTTATAAATCTCCCCTGACCTCTGACCCCAATCACAATGAGGCCCTCTGAAGCAACTTGGTAATCTATTGTTACTGATCTCGGTTGAGCACTTCTGCATATCACAAAACTGTGGGGAGGGGCTAGAGGGGGGAGGACCAGGGTGCAGATTATGAAGTGTCTCTTATGAAGTGTCTCTTATGAAGTGTCTGTATACGGAGTGTCTGGTTATGAAGAGTGTTTATGGAGTGTTGTTTACAGCCCATTGAAAGATGAGCCAAAAAATAGCCAGTCCCACTCATGTGTTGCTCACTTAAAGCAGAAATCACAGAAGTCAAACCATTTGGATTGACACAAATCTTTGAATTTAAAGGATTCGAGTTAAATTGCTTCAGAGTAGCCAGCCACAATGTAATGTTTCGAGTGACTTTCGGTTACTTATCAGCTGCAATAAAATGAAGAGCACAGCATGTGTGTCCAATAAAATCCAACCAACTAGAAAGGACTGCTAAAATCCATGCATGTGAAAAGAGCCACTGGTTTTAAACCGACCAAGATCAGAGAAATTTAAGGAATCACTGGACAGTGGTCATCTCCATGGTCAGCCTTGGTACAGTTGGTGTCAATGGTGATTGACCTGTGGTCAGCTGGGGGTCAAGCTATCTTGTGACATGGTCAAAATAGCCCCAGGTTAAACCAACAAAAGGTATCTTGTTGTCTGTGATCTTCAAACGAATCATTTGCATTGGTAATTTCTTGACTATGGTAGAGCATGGGACAAGGTTCGATTACTTATAGTGCCTCACTTTACAAAGGCATCTGTGCAAGTTTCACTTCCAATAACATGACTTAAAGCTTAGTACAACCAGAGACCCTGTATTGATATTTTTAGGATGTAATTGCAAAAGCAGTTCAATTGCAATGTCTCAATGCTGCTGGGTCTGAAGTTTAGCCAGTTTATATGACCAGCTGCTAGAGGCGGATGTACATGTAATGATGAGATGATTAGGCTGCTTTGAGTACACACCTTGTTACATTTACCACCATGGTTGCGTCGTATGCTTGCCTCAGCATAGACACAGTTGTGCCGCAGTTTAGAGATAACATTCCACTGACCTTGGTTGACAGTGAAATCGTGTTGAGGCAATGTCATTATGATAGAGCTTTAAAATTGTCGTAACCAACGAGTATATTATAAATCAGTTAAAAGTGGCATTTAGATCTCTACTGGGGATTCCCCATGTATGTATTTGAGAATGTCTTTTGTCTGAAGGGTTTTACTGGTGACTAGTACACCGATTTCACCCTCGGAACAACCCAAAAGCCAAGCCTGCTCAAGAATACACTTAGGTGCATCATGCCCTATTGTCTGTCTAGACGCCAGAAATTGAAACGTGCCTAAAACCTACTTTGGATTCTTGCAGCTAGGGTCTGATCCGTTAAGCAAGCATGAATGTCAGTCCTCTCCAAGACTTTCTTAGCATTTAATTTGATTCTAGAGGGTTCAGGACTTCACCCCAAGTCACCTTGGAAACAATCACCACACAATGTTGCAAGGGATTGTCTCATGATTGTGAATGCAAGAAGTCAAGAAACAGAACTTTCGTTTTGTTTGTTCTTTAGTCTTAAGCTGTCTGTCGCAAAGATAGTGCGAACCTGCATGAAAAGTCGAAGGCAATGTTAATATCTTGCCATCTTGCCACAAGCCAATGTGGCCTTGTGGTTCGGTCTTTTGTCAGCTCCTCTATAACAGTCTTAGATTTGAAACTAACCCGCAGTGCCACAAGTTATGAGCTTATGTTCAACTGGATGTCTCCAGCTTGAGAAATTACACTTGTGGTACGTAGTATTCAGGGTCTATGTAGAAGCAAATTAAAGATCTCACACTTGTAGTAGATGGGTAACATTGCATGGGAGGTTTCGATGTAGAACAATATTTTTGTTATGCTTATGAAATCCTGAATATTGCAATGCTTGCAGCCGTGAAAATAAAAGTGTGGCTCCGAAAATGAGAGATATGCAGATAGATATTCTGGTAATTAAATTCAGTCTGCCTATATCTACATTCACTATTTTCAACTTTTACTTTCCCAATTTCCCGATACTATGTAATGCCCAGACAATTCCTTACTCTTTTCCTAAGCTTTCTGAAGTATATTGTGTAATATGTACAATGATACGATTTTCCTTTAGCCTTAGAATTATTCCAAGTTTAGCCTGTTGATTGTTGCAAGTGTATATAAACCTGTCCCAATAGCTTCTTTACATTATGAATGTGACATTTGCATAAGGTGATGGTTTTATAAATGATTTCAGATGTTACCTCTGACTCATACAAAAGCCGTGACCACCAGCTGCAAATGGATATTAATCTCCTTCTGTGATTCATATTTGCAGATCTCTATGCAATTTGACAATATCAAAAAAGACCAATGATAGCTTTTTAGCCTTTAAGCTCAGATAATCAGAGTTCCTTGTATGTCTTCAGTTTGCGCCGAGGTTTTTGAGATTGGACTTGGAAATTACTTATAGGAAATGCGGGCTCGTTTTGTTGTTCTGCAAAAACTGTGGTCTCAGCTCAAAGGAAACACCTGTGCGTTTGTGCATGGTGTGGTGGATCTATTGCCTTGCCCAAGAATGCATATTTGATGCAAATTGGGGTAAAATATGGAATGTTAGGCTGGTGTCTGACTTAACACCTGTAGATAAGACACTAGGGGTGCCTAGATTGTGCTATGTGCCTATGCTGAGGCAAGTAAGGAACTCCACCTATGGGGTAAGAGTTTCAAATAGTAAGGCAACGAATATTGTGTATGTTTTGAAAAGGTAGATCCAAAGTACTTCAGCATTCTATAGGGTATCTCTATGTCAGAATTCTGCACAAATTATCATTAGTTTTGTTCAATTTACTATTACTACTGATTTATAATAAACCTTAACCAGCAAATTAGTCTTATACTGAGGTGTTTTTAATAGAGAGGGAATTCACGATTGCAAATATGTGTTCAGTGTACAGAATCAGGCTTTTTCTATTATAACGTAACTCTTTACATATAGTAATATTATTCATTATTTTTTATTATAAACTTGACAGGAACCTCATGGCCCTACTTCTAAAATGGCTTCATTTTTTGGCAGCTCTGACGCTAATAACTGCAATGTAGTCCATTTCATTAAAAGCATCTGTTTATTGTCATATATTATCTTAAATTTTAGTTGGAGGAAACTAGTACATTCCTGCATAGATCTTCAGATTGTTAGCAGATTTTGCCTAAGTTTATCATTTGCCAATACAATTTACTGAATGTATAAACACAAGAATGTAACCTAGGAGTAACATGGGGCAGAAGCAAAGCATTTAATCACAATTTTTCAACAAGTTTGACTTAGCTTTGTAGGTGACCCAGGGGGCTGATTGTGATCAAAAGTATTTGTGGTAGCTGACAGTTCCCTATGTCCATGATCCAGAGGTCTGTGCACTTCTATTCATCTTATAGACGCTCAATATTTTGACCTGTCACTTCAGATATTGCAGCCATCCAACTATATGTGTTCCATAATGACTTAACTTATCATAGAACATCTTGACTGGCAGGTCCGTCCAACCTCCAAGAAATTGATAATTTATGGCATTATGCTATCCCCCATTTGTTTTTCTGTTAAAAGCCTTTCTCATCTATTGATATGTGTTATTATGGTTGTCAAAAGCAGAAGACATGTTGTCATAAGTTATATGTTATTTGAAAGCATTTTATGCTTATGAATGGTTAGTATGCTGCGCACGAATTTCATTGAGTCCGCTTTTTTTTATATGGCTGCTTAGGCGGTCCGCTTTTTATGGGTCCCTGTCTTTTTCAATGGATCCGCAAAATGTGTTTACTTTAACTATAGACTGCTGACTAGCAGTGGGTGTCGTTGCCCTGACAACCCTAATAATTAGTCTAATGTGGTAGGCGACTCGTTTTGCCCCAAAAAAAGCAAGAATTACACAATGTTGTGTAACAAATGACTGAACAGTCGTCTGCTCAATGAGGAGGTCTCGCAAAAGGTCGTGACCTGGCGAGATTCCACGAGATCTTGTGAACTGCAAGCTGGGTAGGTGACGCATTATGTTCCCTCATGTTGATTGATGGGAAAATGAAAATAAAAGAAATTAAAAGAGAAAAAATAAACCTCTTATAAAACTTTAAAATGTTACTTTATTGTGTTTCAGCAGATCTTAGAACTACTTCAAACTCTTCATAGGTGTCTGGAGCCATTAATCATTCCTAAAGACAGATTTTCGCCAACCTCTTTGCAAAATAAACACAAGAGAACAGTCGCTGTCCTTCACTTTTTTTTCGTCTTTACCTGATTTTAAATTCTGTAATAGATAAACGAATCCACTGTCTCTTTCATTCAAGACATACTTGACAAATTTTTGAGGACATTCTCACTTTGATCTCCGCTTTTTAGACGTGTTTGTTTTGGTTTCATTTACATAAATTTCTGAAGTTTCATTGCTATATATAGACTGTAATTTCCCTAATGGCTTGATCCAACCTTGGAGCCTAGTAGTAATTTTCCTCATTAAACTTACACAATATGCTATATTATTTTGATCAATGTAGCTAACATTGTGCCACCTTTAAATCATTTTTAGAAAAAAGTTAATGTGTTTTTGTATGTGCATTAATAATTGCTTTACACAAGATTGGTTTTGTTCATTATTTGCTGATCTTGATAGATTTGGGGCGTTGATGATAGAATCCATTACCATGGTAACATATTTAGGTGTCTCATAAACTGGATAAATATAATTATTGATATCTCTTATATTATGACTATCAATGTTTTCTGATCATGATTTCTGTTATATATTATCACCCAGTAAAGGCTTTTTATTTCAATATCAAGTATTAAAAACCAAATATGTAAAAATATCTGCAGAGAAAGACATCAGTTCACTGCAAGTTAAGCAATGAAGAATACCTTTAAGTTCAGCTGGTTTCCCATGGATTTCAATATACTTTCATGAATGTAGAATATACTTTGCCAGGGGTGGGCTGTGCCCCTTATGACTGAGAGGGGTTGATCGATGTTTGCTCACTTTTTGAGGGGCCTGTCAGACCCTAAACAGTCAAAGTTGACATAAGAGGTTCGCTGCCTGCTTTCTCAGGCCTAGTGCGAAGATGAGTTTTCAATAGTCCAAGAGGTTCTTCTCAAATAGCTTGAAATTCGAACCTAGGTCTTGAATTACTTTGCTTACATACAGCTGACGAGGTTGACATGAGTGCAGTGTATATGATACTGTGTGACCTGGCTGTAATGAAACATGTCATAATTGGGACTGTTAAGGCTAATGTTCCCATTAAATAAGTAATATAACCATTGTTTTAAGGTGTGTGAATTGGTAATTTTACTGTATGAAATATACAATATACAGGTATTGTCGTTAAAAAGGGTTTGTGGTTATAAGGTGGTATTCGTTATACTAGGGTACTACTGTATGTCAATTAACGAACATACCTGTTGTAAGGTCTATGGGGTTTTTTTTTCAGATGTTCTTAAAGATAGAAGCCAAACAAAAAAAAAGAGAAAAAGATTAATATATTATGTGCCTGGAATTCGTAGTAAAACGTGCTCACTGTCTAGGGGGGTTGTTTTGATCCAAAGTTTGCTTTTTCCCCAACTCACGTCTGTAAAGATCCACTAAGATCGTCAGTCATAGCAAGGGCCAGGGTGTAGACATTGGGAGTAAAAATAAGTCAGCAATCTTCTGAGCAAATGAGAGCAATTATGTGGGGTTTAATGGGCAAAAAAACTAAAACATACTTTACAACTGAAAATACTTCTAAAAAATCTGCAAATGAGACTCCAAAACTACCAAAAAGCCCACAAAACACACATGTCTTCAAGAAGATACTCAGTCAACTCTTAATATATTGCCCGTGTAATTATCACATCAGTTTGCTATTTAAACATTTGGCAACTACAGGGCTTATTATGCTGAGGAATTCCATGTGCTTAGCATAGCTTTATGGAAGGCACATTTAAATCAGAGTCAATTTTTTGCATCTTTTCAATCTTTTTAAACTGTAAGTTCCATACTTTTTTTTATCATCATTTCATTTCTTTTTTACTTCTCACAGAGAGGCTAGCCTAGTTGTCACTCCCTGAGCATGTTCCAGCTCCTAGACAGAGTCTCAGAGAGAGGCTTGTGTTACATAATGTCTTTCTAAATGTCAAAAATAGAACATTTTTTGTGACGCATGATAGTTGTATTGAGTGTCAAGGAGACAGTTGCTAATGGTTACGGTGGTGTAACAATGCTGAGACATCGTGACGTCATAATGCCAACAGCATCCATGGGGGACCTGTTACCTGTCATTGACACTGTCACTGAAACTGTCATTATGCTAATTACCTGTCAGGTGATATGATTGTTCTGAAAAGGCTGGGAATTTTTGTCTTTCTTGTTTCGTGGCCATCAATCTTACGAATGAGTTTATTTATTGGTTGTTGTAACATTTTTTTTTTGCAACTCCTTTTCACCAAGTTTATAATTTATTTGATCTAAACACTACCAAGTATGCTCATAACCAATAAGGCACAATGGAACTGGATGGGATGCTTTCTACAGCTTGTTTGCATCAGACATTTAAGCCACAAAGCAATTATAGGTGACACTTCTGCTGGGAATAAGTTACAAGATCTTTACAAGACTGATGTGGGCTGCAGCAGGAGGAACAGTCAATACGTAACTTAACACTACATTAAAGACATAAACTGTGAAATATATATGTCTTTACCAGCCTTTGCAACTCACGTATAAACTGACTTCCACACCTCTGTTATATTTCATCTCCAATATTTCTAGCAGTTATTACTCGTTGAAAGATGCCCACCTGGGCTGAACTACTGTTTGCTTTAGAATATCAAACTTACTTCCCCAAATATTAGCCATAATTATGAAAAATGTTGTATAGTAGCAATTGTATCAATTTCGTGCAGTTGCCTTCAACAAGAAATGGGTAAAATATTAAGAACAAAAATGGTGGCGACGTTATTCGACATCATTGCAGCTAATTGTTAAAAGCATACATCAAGCAAAAACTGCCACATAGCTATCTGGCCACTTTTTTTTTAGCATTCTTACTTTTTTTTCTGTGCTACTATTTCTAGGTTTTGCTGCGTGTATTTCGTAAAGAGTAAGGGTTCCCTGCTCAAGTGTAGATTCTATATAAACTATTATGCAAAAATGAATGAATGAATGGAAAAGCAATTTCTGGTCGAAATACAGCAACAATGTTTATTATTATTGAGCATAATCAGCAAAAAATCTGGTAAATCCCCACTTACCTAAAGGTGGACACCAAATTTGCAAAGATTGCACTCATGATCCAATGTAAAAAGAAAAGAAAGAAAAAGTTCCCATTGTTTGAACTATTCATCTCCAAACATTAGGTGATTGTTTTGCACCTGTGACGTCACAGAGAGCGGCAAAGATCAAAGGGTGGGACATGAGAGGAAGGCTGCCAGCTAGGCATGTTCCCATCATCTACATGGATGCGACATAGTCCAGGTGGGAGGCGACCATCTGCAGCTTCAGATATATGATATGTATAACAGAGAGATATAGTGCTCAACGCTGTATTGTAGGTGGTAGCATGCTATGTTAGTCTATGTTATATATAATGTGGTTGGTGGGTAATAGTAAGCCTTGTAAGTACCAAGGTCTTGTGTAAGAAGGCTGCACTAATGAGTGCTTTAATATCTCAATGCTACTGGGTCTGAAGCTTATTCAGCTTATGTGACCAGCTGCCAGAGGCAAAAATAATGATGAGATGATAAGTCTTGGAGTCCATGACATGTCACACATTTACCCAATGAGTTGGGTCTTTTACTTGCCTCAGCATAGACACCGAGTACAATTCAGCTCCATGCGTTCGACATCCAGCTGCTGAGATGTAGCTCATGAAGAGGGCCCGTGCCGGGGATCAAATCCGGGACCTTCAGCAGAGCTGGCCAGTGTGGAATTGGTGGAGATTTTAATCCTGTAAATGTTCAGGCAAGATTAGTGTAATGCAGCACTCCAAGGCCAGTTGTTGCTACACATAAGTATTGATTGATAAAATTAGAAAGAAGGGAGTATATAATACTATATATATCTTATATAGGGTATTTCAATTGCCTCTACACAGGCACAGTGCGACTGACAGCCAGCAATGATCGTACACTAAATGTAGTTGAAAGCTATGTGGGATTCGAACCTTGAAACCCCAGAAAGACTGTGTCCTATTACAGGCTAATGTAATGATGAGATGGCAGGTATTTAATCAGTTTGGAGCACGCAGGTAGTCAACTTTGAAAGCATTCACAAGTGCAACGCAAGGAGATATCCACTGTGGTTCCTTTAGCATATAAACTGTTATCTCCAGGATCATTGCAGACAACCTCTCAGAGTTTGGTATCAGTTGTAAATCAACTGAAAACAATTAATCACCGAGATATACACGTGGCTGCCAAGTAGCTACAATGTATTTGTATTGCAATAAAAGCTGCTGAAAAAATAATGACCAAAAAAGTACATATACTCAGACAGTGAGAATAAAACACCATTTATTTGTATTCAAGTTGTCACAATTCATTTATCAATGCTACGGACATATCTATTGTTCAGATGTTATCAGTTCCTATAAAGTTTCAATCTTGAGGCACATAAGTCACATAGAGATGGCATATTATGAAAGGGCATGTTTTATATTACAATATATGGCATTGAGGTCACCACTTCTTACAAACTATCTGTCAGTGGCTGAAGAGTTCATAGAATTTTATAGGACTTGGATTGCTATGTTCAAGAGTTCGTAGTAGCCAGAATGACTTTAAATAATTCAACTTTTAATCAATTGAACTCTGTCCCATCCACATATCCACCGTTATGACATCTGAAAAGCAGTAGAAATGGTCATGTCACCAGTCGTCACCTCTGAATCAACCTATTCACGTTTTCAAGGGTTTCTTATGAAAGTGTATGAAATGCCACTGAAGTGTGGTCCAGCTAATGTAGTTTGGTATGTGGGTATATGCTCTATGTTAAAGTCTGTTTATGCCCAGGGCATACACTGAGACTACTTTACTACTATTACTACTATTACTACTACTACTACTACCACTTCTACTACTACTGCTACTACAACTATTACTATTACTACTATTACTACAACTGCTGCTGCTACTACTACAACTGCTACTACTACTACTACTACTACTACTACTACTACTACTACTACTACTACCACTTCTACTACTACTGCTACTACTACTACTATTACTACAACTGCTACTACTACTACTAATAATAATAATAATGATAAAAATTCTCTGGTATTTATAATGCGTGTTAACTTTACTGTAATATTATATATTAGGCATCATGAACATACCACATTTTGATACAATAAGATGACTCACTGCTCGTGTCAAAATTGCACCCAGAACATTTCAACTCAGTCTCAACTCACACTTATCCACCATTTCATGTTGCACAATTTGTCGGTACCGGAAGTACATACATCAACATACTCTCTGGTCTGTTTTCGGAACTTTTTTATCAAGGTTCTGTACACTTAAGCTCATGTTTTGTAGTGCAATTTAGTCAAGCGCATTCCAAAATGCCTGGACAAAAGAGCATACCCTCATGCCTCTGTTTTTTGCGACGTTTAGTTTGACCAGAGTGTTGAGTGTCAGGTGAAAAGTCTGTTTCATTTGTTGCCAACTGCAGAATGTTTAGCAAGGTTGAACAACTGAAGTGTTTGTCTTTTAACATGCTCTTAAAATGTTGTGGTTTTTGTACAGCTATATGTATTTTGTTTAACACATCCACAAAATACATGGCTTGCTCTTAAAATGTTGTGGTTTTTGTACAGCTATATGTATTTTGATTAGCACATCCACAAAATACAATGGCTTCAACAAAGGTAGTTGAATATGTGCATATTTAAGCAGTGGACGATTATGTGCTTTTCATTCTATCTTATTAGTGTTCTTTTAATTATCAGCCAATTCTATTGCAATTTTACTTATCTATATATCTGTTGGTTACCTGACACCTCAAGGGTAAGTACACCTTTACAACTTTACATACATTTTGATATATAATTGTAGGAATGAGTTTAATGTTGTTTTAATTGAAAATAAGCAGTATAAACTTGATAATTATAGAGCATAAAATGAATATCTATAGTATATTATGCATTATTCAGATTATGTTGATTGTGTTTTATCTATTTAATCATTAGTTGTAAATTGCATTTTCATCTGATATGATTTTTCACATTCACATAAATTGATCAATACTTCACATGAAACAAGTGTAGCATGTAATCCAAGGACATGTCAGGCAATAAATCCATGCTGTGAAAATGCACATAGTGTAACTGTATCTTGTAATTACTAACTGTAAAAGTAATGCATGGCATGGTACATGGTAATCTGTGGATCAGTCCTATGTGCTTATAATTATTTGTTTAAAATGACAGGTTTAGTAACGAGTGCTAATGGGTGACATTGCTTTAAACATAATGTTTAAGAGTCAGTGATCATAAAATAGTGAAGGTTTATGTTCTTTGCACAGCTCAGAGTACAGTACAAAGGCTTCAGAATTTCTTTGATTACATGTTTGTTTCCATGGTGTTGACAGGTAAATTAAGCTCATTTTTATGTATCTATGCATCAGTAAAATCGGATGAGTCAAAACGTTGGGTACACTATGGCAAGTATAGAAGTGCACATTTTATTGAGTTTAAGAAAGCATTAGACTTTCTTTGAAAGTACTTTAATGTGGTCATTTAATTTTACCCAAATTTTACTTCAAGTTACTGACAATATCATCTTGAATTTTTGGCAGTTAAAATCACCCCTAACAATCAGCAGACTTAAGAGATGCATCTTATAGCACTTGGGATGCCAGGAGTTCTTTCTTGTAGACTCTATGAGCTCAACTCTGTCAAAGGCTTGAAGAAGATCTATAAATTGTCCGAATGGATCAAATAACTTCGCTGGTGGCCACCTGCTATAATCAAATATGTCTCAGGTCATTTTCGGGACTCCCTGAGTGGTTTGCACGCAGGTATAGTGCTACCCTATCCACAAATCGTAATTCTATGCTGGAATTATAAAATAAATGACATTGTGGATATGCTTCACTATTTCAGTGCTATAAAAGACAGCATTGTTAGAATAAAATGAAGTAGCAATATATGAAATGCTCATTTTTTAACTTAAAACCTCTCAGTGTTTTCAGTGGTTACTCTGATGTCATGAACTGAACATATGGGATGTTTTTAGATCTGCTGTTGAAATCCCCACAAACTTATACAGCATGAAGGAGTTTGCTCAGGCGTTATCAACAGTAATTGCTACCCATGCACTTAGGATCCCAAAGTGCCCCTCAAAAACATATGCTTACCAGACTATGATGATTTCGAGCAATTTAACACAGAATTACATGTAAAGTTATATCATGTACATGCATGTATTTGTCAAGCATGTTCTGATCTTTGCTTTTAATATACCTCCAGGCTAATGATTGATTAACTTCTAAGTCAGCTATAACTGGGGTATAACTACATGTCATATTTTGGTGTCACCTTACATATATGCTCTGTAAGCTATGGTATGTGGTCTGTGAACTTTTTTGAACACCATATAAATTGTAGAAGTTGTAGCAAGGAATATGAAGATCAAAGATTCAAATTCATATACAGTGGTAACTCAAAAATGTGTGCCATCCATGGTCCATGAAGTTTTCTTAGTAGTCTAATGGTTATCTTGTGAAGTTAAATTACACTGATTAAGATATAGTTTGAAGTGTATATGAAGTCCAAATGGCAACGAACAATCAACTGACTTCCCCGATGACATGCCATTTAGGCTCAGTGTTGGCTGAATGTTGATCTAGCGACAGGCCAGCAACGGTCCAGCGATGACACTACCAGGCCCAAAATTGGCCAAATGTTGACCCAAAGTTGGCCCAAAGTCACCACGAAGCTGGCCCAAAGTTGGCCCAAAGTTAGCCCGAAGTTGGCCCGAAGTTGGCCCAAAGTTGGCTCAAATTGGAATAGCTGTTATGCTTTATATCATAGAACCATTTCGTGTACAAAAAATATTGATCATTTTTGAAATATTTATTGAAGAATCATGATAATCATTGTTGAGCACCAGTAGCATGGGCCATTTAAGCATTTCGAGACTCACTGTTAATGCTAAAAGTATGCAGTAAAAGATGATGATGATATACCTATAAAACCTTTCAGGTTTATTACCTTTCATGCTCAAATTGAAGATAGGATTACCCTATTGTGAGTGATTATGGCTACTTGTGCACTAGGTGAACCATGCACTCGAGTGGTTTAATGAGCTCAAGGTCATTGAGGACACTAGAGGTGACCCAAGGTCGTTTGAAGGTTATGACAAGTGACCCAACAGATGTCAGCGTGTCTGTTGCTAACATGGAGCCACTGGTGCTAACATGGTGCCACTGGTGCTAACATGGTGCCAGCTTGTGCACTGTTGTCATTCAATCATGTACCCTGCCATTCTACCATTCTTGTGGTTGGGCCGAGATTTGATGAAAATTACTTAATTGGGATATCTGAGACCAATGCATATGCATATATTAGAAGTCGATTTCTCAAATCACACAAGGTTATCGATATTTGGTGGATATATCAGTGCATTTGAATATTATCATCTATCTATCTAATATCTATCTGTGGTATAGCAAACGTTGTTATTGGATTATTTAGGAATTCACAGCTCCCATATTTATATATTAAAAACTTTAAGGAGCAGAAAGGTTGTTTAATATTTGTAGACAGGCACACCTATGACCTTGAGAGGCAGTTGTATTCTTGACTTAAGGCAAACAGACGCTTTTTCAAGGTCAAAGAAGTCACAGAAGTAAGGTCAAGGTCATAGTAGATTGTATTGAACTGGCCCTAAAATCAAAACTATTGGGAAAAGCTCAAAACAGAAGTTTAGGCAGAGCTGCAGTGAATATTTGACTCTAAAATATTTGATAAGGAATTTAAGGAGCGTTGGTTTAGTTGTTAAGGCAGAGCCCAGCTCCGATGAAAGTCTCAGGTCCGAATCCCGGTCAGATTGCTATTAAAGCATTGAATCTTACCTTATGTCGACTGTGTTAGAAATTAAATTTGTGCCTGGTAAAAGCTATGTGGGTACATCTGTGATATTCCAAGCACAGCACCTCATCATTACATCTGCCTTTGTGGCTGGTCACAGTTGAATAGTCGTTAGACAGTTAGGCAACACACATTGAGGCAACACACATCGAGGCAACACACATCGAGGCAACACATCGAGGCAACACATTGAGGCAACACATTGAGCCACTACAGTGAGGAACATACATTGAGAAAATACATTGAGACAATAAACTTAAACACTACATTGTGACAATACATTGTTTGAAAAGAGCATCCAACCAGCTGGACATATGTCAAATGAAGCCATCAACAACATATCTGCCTGCACAGTCGGATGTGGTAGCATTTTTATGGTTTCCATGAAGCCGGACTTGTCCATTAATGTGGCGTGCTTTACTTTCAATGGTGAGCTTTTATGCCATTGCTTTTATAAGATTAAAATAGTATGTGGTTGCTGAAATTTATTAGATCTTGGAATTACTTTTTCTGTTCGTGTCCTTGGGGTTAGAGAGGGAAATTACTGGCTGAATTAGTGGTATCTGCCAAGGCTATTTAGTTGTCATGGCAACAGCATGCCTTAAATTATATGACATCTGACAATGCTTGGGTAATTATTTGTTTAGTTGCAAGAGTTACCATCATAATGAGATATAACTGTAAAAGTCGTCACCAATAGTTTTAATCACAGTTATAACATCACCCATATTACAGTAGAATTTACAGACTTGGAAACTAAGCTCCAGATGACGTCATGTGGACTCTCATCAGTTAAAGGAATCCCTGGGCCAATGAGAGTCCTTCATTCAAAGTCTGTGAGTTTAGCTCAGCCTGGTTAACTGTTGCACTCTATGAATGACTGCATTTTAATGACTTTACAATAGTTGTGAATGAACCTAACTGGCTGAAAGAAGGTATTGCTGAGTCATTACTTTCTGTGACTGGCTAGTGTGTTTGTGTTTGTCAGTGACTTCAACGCCAAGCAAACACGTTGCAAGACTTTCCTCCTATGGTTAGAGGCTCCCACGCACGAACTTCCCAAAACCACAGCCTCAAATCTGCTGGATTGTTTGCTTTCTGTTACAATGGACTCTTTTAATCAGGAACATTTGTTGTCGAATTCCTGTTGGAGTGTAGTCTCATATGCACATGTCTCACATGAAGTTGTACATCGTCTATAAGAATGATTCATGATTGTTAAACATATATACTTACTGCTGGTGCAAAACTCGAATCATCAGATATTTGACATAACAATTTCCCAATTATAAAAAGTACATGTTCTGAGAAATTGCACAAACAACTAGTATCAATTCTTTCTGACAAAAAGTAATAATAGACAAAACTGGCTTTGTATAACAGTTTCATAATGCACAAAATAAGTAAAAAGACATTTTATTGAATGCCCACGATGAGGAAATGTTTTATTTCATGGTTCACGCATTTTATTGGATGCTCATAACAATATTTTTTTTGTATTTTGAAGAATACTTATTTGATGCTCATAACAATATGTTTTGTATTTTGAAGAATACTTCAAGTTGCATTCATGACATTTTTCGTGCCAAATGAAAGACTTTCAGTCATTGAACATAATAAAAATGATACCTTTTCACTTTGTATATTGTCCACGATAGTTATTTAACTATTGTCCAACTGGGTGTTGTGTATGGTAACAGTTTCATGGGGAAGTATGAGGAACACTGCAAGTTACTTTTTTTGATACTTTTTTAGCAGCTAAAAAGCACTCTGCCTTCGGTCAAAAAGAACAGTATCTCCTGTAATACTTTAGGTGATTTTTTGTTGACAATGCTGTCATTCTTTAAGCTCCAAATGTTTTGCAGTTTGTTCTTCTAATTGCTTTCGCTGTAAAGTTTCAGTAATAATTTTGACTTTTTTGACTTTGGATTTTGTCATTGGCACCCCTTGGCTATACTGTCCCATGCCCCTCCAATAAATAACCCTACAAATTGGGGACTGTAGGTTGTTTACGTTTTCAGGAAACCTAACTGACATATTTCATATTTAATAAATCATAACATCCTCAAGGGGTGTGTGAGGTAATAGTAGATTTATCTATTATGTATCCAGGATGAATGACCAACCTGTGACTAGGTTGTCATGGTTACTCATCACATCTGGGATTTTTGACACCTGTTGGTCACTTACAGAGAATTATGGGATACCTTTGATGATAGCGGACTTGCTGCAGGCAATTTGGAAACTTTGAAACTAACTAAACTTCACTCCAAATCCCAAATACAAGCACTTCAGGTATGATTTCCTACACATATTCACAAAAGTTGTGGAAAATTGTACTGGAATTCAAAATAGAAATGGCCTTATCATCTCTTAATTACGACTACCTCTGACAAGCAATCCCATTAGCACCCTTAACCTAATTAAAGAAGATTCATAATGTCGCTAAGGTGTCAAGTAAGTTAAAAATCAGACAAATCTGTAGTATTTTGACTTATAGTCACTTTTTTTACCCTGGTGTCGAAGTGCACACAACCCTTCAAACACTTTATTTCATATCTTCAAAGAAAATAGTTGCTTTTTCATACTTGAGTTTTGATAAATTGGTGTTATTAACCACTAAGATCATATGTCAGCGATTTCTGATTATTTATTCATGATTTTTGTTGACTTATGTGAAGTTAGTTAGCTCCAATCCGAGTTGTTTCATGGGACCCTTGTTGTTATCTCTGAAATCAAAAAACGAGTGAAAAAAAAGTGAAGATTTTTTAAGAGGCAAGAAAAAATGTGCTTTTGCCTCGAAAACAGATGCGCCTACAAATGTTTTCATTCTATTCAACATTCTCTGAGCAGATGCTTATCTTATCGTCGTGTGTGATATCAGTATGTGTTTGCACTTTCTTGGGCTTATTTTGAAGCCCCTGAAAGCCCAAGCAAGCGTCATGCATGGCTGACTCCAAGGTACCCATTTGTCATTCTGCGTCTGCTCCGAGGCAAATTGCAATAAAAATTCGGGGCTGGCCAAAGTCCGCAACCTGAAAAAGCTTTGCAGGTCGTCATACAATAGAATTCCTTGAACTACATTTGTGAGTAATTGCTTAAAAAAAGGTGACAAATAGGATTTTGGTAAAAAAATAACTCTGTACAAATGATGGAGGCGTGTTTACGTAATAATATAATGAGACATTATAATGGATAAAAAATTATATCTTAATATATAGAGGAGGCAATAGAAAATAAGAATTAGGATCAAAATAACTGAATATATTGGTATATCATTAGGAAAATTTTTTAGGCTTGAGACCTTAAATTTGAGGTGCCTTGTACTCATTGTCTATGCTGAAGCAAGTAAAAGACCCCACCCATAGGGTAAATTTGTAACATGGTGTGAACACCCAAGCCTTGTCATCTCATCATTACATCTGCCTCTGCAGCTGGTTATATAAGCTGACCAAACTTCAGACCCCGTAGCATTGAGACATTGACACATCAGCCCAGTACAGTTCACAATCATAGTGTCTGATTCTTGACTTTTTTGCATGACCTTGAAATATGGTTAGTAGGTGACATGTGCCTCTTTATACAATCCTCTCCACTCTTGTTTATTAGTTTGTTTATTATTTCTTCAAGCCAGACACCGAAAAAACCTCTCGGGCATTTGTTCATTACAAATAAGGAAACACCAATAAAAGAGTATACATTTGGCTGAAGTAATCTTTCTTTGGGCCAAAGCAAACAACAACTGAAAAGAAAAATAGACTAAGTAACTAAATGTTGGATCAAGTGGACTTTCTCGTTTTTTGTTGCTAACTTATTGTGGCTTTTAGTACCCACTTTGCCGTTTTTGTTGTTGAACCATTATGGTTTATTATGCAAAATTCCAGTTTCAAGTTTAACACAATTACTGTATCTTCTTACAAAAACCATGTTCAGAATTCAAAGATACATTGATCAAGGTGAAGATGAATTGTGAGTACATCGTGCAGGAATCACGAAAGATATTGCTCAAATTTTGAGAAACATTTCGTGGCATTTTTTCCTAACATATCATATGTTGGTTTTTTATGCTAATACATCAATATGGGATTGATAAGTGGATGTGCGAAAAGTTTGGAAATACATTATTTTGACTTTAGGAATCATTAAATACTGCAAGATATGTAAATCAAGAAGTAAAAGTGGTTTATTTCATGACATTCTATCACAGATGTTTTCCCTGTGTTACAAGACAGCAGTAAAACAAATTCTTAAGTCCTAATTTGAACATAAACTGGAGGAACAAGCTTTAAAATGTGAATAGTAGCCAGAAACTGAGTTGCAATTATCACCTGGAAAGATGACACCATGTTTGGCTGTAATTACCTGAGTGTGAACTTGTCTGGTCTCAGGAAAACCAAAATAATTGTTGAAAAAATGGAATGAAAAAGAGAAAATAAATGCACAAGAGTTGAACTCGATTGTTCTGTAGTGGTTCAACCCAGCAGAAAGTTGTGTGTGGTTTTTTGTCAAAAGGAATTTGTGTTTTCGATGGCTCGGCATTGAAGTGTCCCTCAGATGGCCAGTGATAAGATTCAATGATAATATAAGTTCTGCCTTTTGTGTACACTTTCCACAGTGTTTGTGAAATCTCCTGCAATAAAATAAACGTGAAAATGGAATAAGAACTGAAAGAAAAAAGACCCATATAAAGATTTTATGGGACAGACATTATATTCAGTGAATATGTCCCTTCATGTTGACCTCGAGAAAGCTTATGATAGAGTTGAGATGTACTCCTCATAAGCATGACTTTAATAAAGCATTCGATGACAGATTTACCGTACACTAAGCATACAGTGTGTTGTATAAATGTACATGGTCCAGAGGAAGCATTTGATGAAATCAGTCTTGCATAAGAAACTCCTCCAATGCAATGTATAGCCAACCAAAATGACACTAAGTATTTGATGAAGTTTGTAGTGAAATCAGTCTTTGATGAAATCAGTCTTGCATAAGAATCTCCTCCAAAGCAATGTATAGTCAACCCAAATGACACTAGGAAAGCATTGATGAAGTCTGTGGTGAGGTTAACAATAATTTCGACATAAAGTGAAGCTTAAGGACCAGGGGAGAGCCTTTGATAAGGTCAGATGTACAAAAGAATGTCCTTCCCTTTTTTCACGCTTCACTCAAGGCAAGGATGTCAACATGCCACGATAACGTTACCATACAGACTTGAGTGATGTCTTTTTTCTACCTTTTTTCACCACTTCTGAGCAGAAAAATTGGCTCGTGTGAAGCTACCCCTGCAGGAGATCTTGCAACCAACACGGAGCATTAGCTGCAGAGGGTGAAAACATGAAAAATGCCACTGCATAGGACTGTAAGTTGACTGGGAAGCACGCAAAAAAGGATGAAAAAATACTGCAAAGGACTCACACCCTGAAATTAGCAGACAGAGGGATGATTGTTAGTGCATTGAAACTCAGAAATGCGGCTAGCAATTGAAAGGATAGTACTAAAAGCTACACCTCACTTCACTTTAAATCTGTAATGTCCTTTTTTATATCCATAATATTCCCAGAAAGAACTATTTCCCTGAGGTGGTCCCTTTGAACTGAAAACAAACAACTCAGAAGTACTTTACACATTTAAGCGACTTTAGCACACATTACATGACACACCAAATCGTGATGTGGGTTTAACAAATCACCATTGTTTACATCAAAACAACCATGGGGATTGTGTCAATTTTAGTGACTTTTGATCAACAAAATGGACCAAAAAACTTCACACATCAAGACAGACAATTCACTGGATGGTTACAAACCATAAATTTAACTTTTTCCAACTGTCAGCCAAGTTTTCTAGCTTCGGACGCTCATTCAAAGTCAAAAAATGCCATGTTGAACTCACGCGAGTTGTAAATGTTTTTGGCCTGTGATGAGTTGGCAAGTGGGGAATGTTTTCACGATTTTGAAGTACATCTGGGAGCTACAGTTCAGAGCTAACAATCAGAGACCAGACATAACAGCTTGAACTGATGCCAAAAGCTGCTCCAATGTGGAACACTCGCGTGATTTATTATCAGGCCGCTTTTAAGTGGAGTTTAATGAGTGACTGCATATCATTCTGATTTGTTTGTTTCAAGGTTATGGGTAGAGATTTATCTGTATCTTGAAAACTTACAATGAAATATCGCCCTCGAAGGTCCTGGGCCTCCATGCGGCGAGGGTGGGAACACTTGGGGTGAAGTCCTCTATCCCCAGTGGCTACAACAGGACAGTGCACATTGCACAAGCTGCTCCAGCTATCCCACGCAGACACTTATTGATTTTTTGCATGCTTCTGGTTACCAACTATGGATGATCAATCTTACCCTAGAGAGCCTCTACATAGCCCACTCAGGTGCTGATGGGGCGTTAAACAATAACACACACACACACATACAATGAAATATCAAATTAAGACTACATTAAGACAATCTGGCTACTTAGATTGCCAATATTTAGACCAAAGCTTTATTGGTGTCTAAGTCCATTTCTATGACTCAACGCTAGTGGGTCTGAAGCCTAGTCAGCTTATATGACCAGCTATCAGAGACAGACGTTATGATGAGATGCTAAGGCTGCTTGGAGTCCAGTTCATGTTACTCATTTACCATATGGGTGGGTTCTTTAACTTGCCTCAGCATAGACACCGAGTATATATTTGAAGAACACCTTTTGCAATAATTTAGCAGACTTGAATCATAACAGCTTTAGAGAATGTGTAGAATAGATATAATATCACATAACCAATTTTTCTGAATCAAATGATGTTCTTAAGAACTTTACATAAAGAATATCAAAAGATTTTCTATAGATCAGACAATCTTCTTACTATTTTGAGACCATCGGAAACTTTCTTTGAGCAAGAACTTCTGTACAAATATGTATTTGACTTTAGTGTTTTAAATTACACCAACTGCACAATATTGCGAAGAGATTAAATGTAATATATCTCTGCAAATGTACATCAGATATGAGTATGAATATCTTCAATTCAATCAGTGCTGTCATGGACATTTTGCACAGCCTTTTGATCCCAGTACTTACAATGGCATTATTGTACCCTTGGAATACAGATGGCATACTGGTCAATCTCCGAACATACAGGTTATGCTATGTTGAACATGCTAAATTTAAATCCGAATATATTTATATAGATTCAAGCTGCCAGTCCGTATTACATGTAAGACTATTTGTACTTGAGGGACTACATGCTTGCTCCATGCATAGCAGCTCATATTAAACGAACATCAAAATATTCCTGTTTGGCAAAGATGACACTTGTTAAATATTGGGAGTGAAGGTCTTGCCTTGCCTGGGTGCTTTTGACTCTCGGCTTAAGAGCTTTGGTTTTCTTATATTAATACCTATAAGTCCATTGGTATTATGGTATGTACTTGCATTGAAGTTATTATTGCAAATTTGATGTGGTCAAAACTTACAATATTGTAGATCACAAGTAAAGAAACTTGCTACATCCAGTAGTTATCACATTGAAAAAGCAGTCTGTTTACCAATGAAGTGTTGTGTTGTTTCCCTGTGGATGACACTGAATAAACAAGCATAATATAACACAATATACAATAGAATCACATACTTTTATTAAGAAACCCTAATATTATATTACTCAGCTAGTTTTGTCATAATAACTGCCGCTATACATGTCTTGAAAGTCATGCTTCATATATGAATAGGAGGTCATTGCTCGTAGAATGTTAAAAGAAATGATTTCTAGTAATATTTTACAGTAATAAATAAAAGGCTTTCTAGTAAATTATTTATTTAGTTTGGTTTGGTGGTTTATTTTTAAGGAAATGAAGGGTACCTAACCCACCAGAATATTTCCTGTTTTTTTTTTACATTATCAATGAACGGTATACCACAATATCCTGCAAGAGCAATACCCCACTGGTGCATCCTATCATATCTTTCTTGTACGCCCCTTATACTTAAATCTGAGGGGTGGGGTACACTTGACAGTTCCAACCCTCCTGGTTAAGAGCCATTTCCGGCTCAGGGGGTAGACAAACTCGGAGTTGTTATGCAACATACCTGCTAAGTGGTGTCATGCCTCTCGACAGAGCTTAGAACCACATTACCAACGGTTTAAAGGAATTGAAGAACCATTAGAGGTGATTAAAAGGCTTTGGATCATGTGACATATCTGGTTTAGGTGGTAAACATAAATATGAGAGTGAATTGAATACAGGCAACTTTTGTCGAGTCTAGTATGATTTAATTTATCAATGAATCGTAGATTTTACATAATTTTATCATAGCAATTCATTAATTTGTCAAGAAAAACTATCTTTCATTGTAGACTTGACAATGGTGTTTTTATGGTTGTCTTCTCTGCAAAACTGCAATTTGTAACATGCTTTCGAAAAAATTGATGGTATTTTTGTTGTATATTTTCACAGTTTTAAAGCATTTACACTGTATGGGCATAATGCCATCAATGTGATGTTGAATTGCAGTGGCAATATAATTTAAAATCATGCTTCAATTCACACATGTGGCAACAGAATTTAAAATCATGCTTCAATTCACACATGTCAATTGGTTTAGTTTTGCTGTATTATTTTATTAAGCTTGCCGCTCATTTTGTCTTGCAGATGTTCAACGTTCGGCTTCTGCTCTTTCTACTTCTCTACTTGACAGTTACCACGAAGGGCTACCAGATGAGCCAGCTTGAAGGTCAGTCACCTGCTTCCTGTGAGGTCACCCAGAGGTCACCTAGCCTCGTTTCTGTAACATGTCAAAATGGCTGCCAAACATGGCCGTTGTGAAATTAACAAGACCTATGTGAACCCCCAGACCTCATAATATGTGATAAACCAACAGATTTGATTTTTTGTGTAATCTTAAATATATCAGTTTGTAAATTTGTTATTTCATTTATGTAGTCTCGTGGCTAGCTATAAATGAAATAAAGTGAACAAATATTAATAAGGTAAATATTTATTTAGAACATGCTCTGATTTTCTGCAGTTACAAATTGAAATGTAAGAGATTTTGATTGTGTTTATTGATGTGATATAACTAAGAGACCAGCCAAGTTTAAGATCTAAACCAGTAAATTATTTTAGTAATTTAGTAATCATGGGCTTCTCTCATTATTTATCGTATATGATAATCTACTTTTGAAAATACAAGTCTTAAAATCATAAATATTTGACCACTTTGGCTGCTCTCTTGGTACTTAGTTTTGTATTATTGACAAAGCCTGTGGACCTCATAGTAAGTATATGTTTGATAAATTGTTTGAAATTTTTGATCCCTGCTCTAATAATGCTACCGCTGTGTGTGAAAATTAACGTTTAAAAACCTAACTAGCCTCACAACATAACAGACATAAATTAATTCCACATAGGATTCCAATTAGCTTGAAAGCGCTAATAATTATAATATGTTTTGCAATCATAAATGCATAAATGCTTTATTTGACGACATTTGGCTAAATCGAGTGATCCCTGTTAGTTAAGAATTCAGAAGATGTCCTAGTGAAAAGAACCTTAGTTTGTCAATGTTTCATTAACTTTAGCAACCCCAGGTCATAGAATATAATTCAAGCCCCTACCTACCCAATTTGTTTTCAGAAAATAATACCTGCAGCAATATGTAACAACTGAAAGTCATAGCTGGTTCAGTGTTGCTGGTGAACATGGCAAATATGTTTGATTCAGTGACTTTGCAAACAATTTTTCTGTAATAAAAGGAACATGATTGAAACATATTGCACCTATATTGGTGGAAGCAATAGCTTCAATATCTCTTCCATATATTGCTTTGAAATGATGTCAAAACTCATATCTTACAGTCTTGTTGGTATTTTATGCCATTTTAGCCACTCATCTAGATTCACCATATGTTTACCATAGCATTGGGCAGTGCACACTGACAAAGAACATGTCCTCCTCTGCCATTATATCTGCAAGAGGTCAGACAGATTCTCAGGGCAATTTGGACCACATTTTGACCTCTTCTTAAGACCACCTCACTCTTAAGATCACTTCAAATTACTGCCATTAATTGCTAGACCAATGCTTGGAACCCAAGTACATTTTGTTATGGTATTTAGCACCAAGCGACACAGTACGGTTCACTTTGCTAGTAAGCTAGTAATTTCACCATTGTTTTGAGTTCTGGTCACCCATATGTGTAGATGCTCTTTTGTTTAAGCTAATCATAGGCAATTATTGGCTTATTAGGAATCTTTTCAAACAATAAAGTTTTAAACTGACTTTAAAAAGCACTCAACCAAATTGTGACGTCCCAAGAATTGTGATGTCCCAAGAATTGTGATGTCACAAGAGTTGTGATGTCACAAGAATTATGATGTCACAAGACAATGTTTGATCTATATTTGGCAGCACTTCATGGCATTGGGCAGTAATGCTGATAAAGTTTACATTAGATATGGTCCCCAATAAGGCTGTTCCGCTGTACATCGAGTTCAATCATAGCAATTTTCAGACACCAGGCCACTTCGATAATGTCCCAGGGCCTTGCTGCATGCAAAGGTGTTTTTGAAAAGTGGCTAACTCTGGAATACCGGCCATGTTGTGATTTGACTTTATTAACATTCCTGGTAAAGCCTGAAGGAAAGTAGCGCAAGATAAGAGTTGTAGACATGCAATCAGTGCACATGCAATGGTTGAGGCACACCATATGTTACCCTATGAGGGCATGTGCATTTTTGGTGCAATAGTTGCCAGGTACTCAAGACCCTTGCCACCAGAAAACATCAGTAATTGAATCCTCACAGACTTGGCTTTTTCAGCAGTGTCATTATTTAAGCTGCCATTCTGAGTGGTCTAGTGGTTCAGATCCTAGTCAGCTCCACTGAAGGTCTTGGGTTATAGTTGAACACAGCTGGATGTTGGTCCCATGAGACATTTACTTGGTATAATGTTTTGTACTCGATAGCACTAAGACAATACAAAACAATACTCAATCTGAGCTTCCAGATCTGGGACCAATCAGTAAATTGTCAGTATAAATAGCCTTGTAATGTCTCTGAGAGGAGAGTGCCCCACCCGGGAATCGAACCTGGGACCTAAGTTAACGCACGGGAAGAGAGGGCGTTGACCATTAAACCACAGATTTACTCGTTGGTGAGAGAGTAACACCCTGCTTACACCGTTACAGCCTCTCTGTTAAAACCTACTCTGGCTTGGAATCAAGTGTGGCCAGAAAAAAAGAACCTGAATGCTATACAGCAGCCAAAACGTTAAATGGAATTGCCTCCTTGACGGACTAAATTGATACTAATGCTGTAGTATCGTTGAACTTCATTGCCTCATCTTCGCATATTTCCCATATGACTGTCGATTTAATAACATTGGTTACAGCCACACTAAACTGTAAAGTACTCCTGAAAGGTTTGACATTTTCGTGCTATCAGCGCCACATCAGATTTTTTGTCAAACTCTTTGTGTATTCAATTTGAGGTGTTTGCATGGGCGTGTTTGGTGTTATTATTCACCCTTTTTGTGGCAGGTTTAAGAAAAAAACATCAAACGCCTATCAAACACCTATGAGGGACCATTACTGTATTAACTGCCATTTAATTCAGGGGGAGTGCTGCTGGAGATTTACAATCACAATGAGCTGCTGTGGAATTGTATGTTCTGAAGAGCGCATACTCCCTGGCCTACTCCCCTTAATGAAATATTGATCAGCCATTCACGAAGTTTGAACACAGATTGAGATAGAGATGAAGATAGCCCAGGGTATATTGACAGATTCCCCAGGAGATCCTCTCCCACCCCAAACCCCAAAGAGCGTACCCCGATGCCAGCCCTGATAGGGCGATAGTCCGCCTCTTGGGTCCCCAAATTGGGTCCGCAAAGTACTGTATCTGTGTCTTGGGATGACCTCTAACTCACCAAGGTCATCTGACTGTCAAATGCAGCATCACTGACACCTCCCTCTATGCTCTTTGCATACTAAGCAACGCATGGAAAAGCTGTGAGCATTGAATGCTCCCCAGTGGCCCGATGGCAATTTAAAGCTTGAATGAAGCCCCATTGAAGCATTGCACTAATGTTTATGTCACTTTATGTTAGGAACCATAATGGTATTCAATATGTTTCCAGAATACAATCAGTCTGAGGGAATTAAATCTAGAATCGATTACATTTTCCCCCTATCTGGGGCCCAAGATCTCAACAGCGAAACTCCTTATTTACCCATAATTAAGGTAACAACGAATTAAGTTTCTGGATACGATCACCTCAATGTTAAGTACACTTTGGTGAACCCCAAGGTTAGCTATGGATGCCAGTGGATTATGACCACCCTGGTGCAATATAGACTGGTCTATATTGATGAGGTGGTCCTAATTTTGAAGTAAATTACAATGATAAGGATCTATATAAATCAATCCTAAAAACCAATCATCAATATCATAGGTTTTTCTTAAAATAAGACTCAGTCATTAAGATCTAAAAACTAGTTTAGCCCAAAGGTATGTGGCATCAATGGGGACGTGGTCTTAATTGTGAGATGGTCTTAAATGTGAGGTGGTCTTAATAGAGACTACTTAATGGAATATACCATCATAGGTGCCAGGCTGGTGCTTGTTTAGTTCATCATTAGGCAGAAATTGTGTTGATCTGAGCGGTTTGGAAGTCTTCCTAAATCAGACCACAAACAGAAAGTACTAGTCCACATTAAGTTAGCACCACTAAAAGTCACGTGCATGGATCACAAATGTGAGAAATAGCAGGAAATCGTGTTGACCTTTTCAGGAATCATGTTGGCTTCTGTTGGACCTTGTGGGACTCGTGTTGACTCCTATGGCATCGTGTTGTCACCTAGTCTGGTGGCTGTTTGCCTTGTCACCTTGGAGACCATTCCAGGGCTTTCGAGTTAGTTGTCTGCACCATTTGGATCTAAGAGTGCCATTCAATAAGCATGATAAATAAGGTCTGCAAATTATACAGCACAAGTATATTTGGCCACCAGAACTCACGCTACCTATACATAACATGATAAGGAAGAACCTAAGTAAATTCCACTTAATGGTTCCTTAGACCTCTCCAATTGACCCTTTTAAGTAACATCACTTAAAGTGCTGCTCCACTGTCAGGGCATTAAGAAAGTCAACAAATTTGATGTTTGTCCTCAACTTTAGCTTGGAGTATAAGTCAGGCCCTCCACTGACAATTTGAAGTTCATAGTGCATTATCGCAGCTATCCCAACAGTACACAATTAGGAGTCAATTAAGATCGATTTCATACAGATCCAAATATGGATTGGATTACCTGATATCCTGGTTCTGGTAATACAAAAAAATAAAAATAAAATAAAAGTGAGGTGGGTGGATTCCTGGCAAGTGGGAACACCTGCAGACAAAAACAAAACGAAAAACAAAATTGTTCTCAGAAATCCAGGGTTTCAAACCAGATTATGAAAGCCACCATCCACAACAGGATCTTGGAGTGAGTCAAAACATTTGGACAGACCAAACAAATCTATCATTATATAATTGGCTATTTCGCCAAGCAGTCACCATGACAACCTATTGTTGTGTGTAATGTAAACATGATGTCAGATGATGCAACTGGAATTGCAGACACAACAGATTGGCTAAATTCCAACCATTTGATACGGTCAATTAAACAGTATTGACTGCTAAAAGGCATTTGACTAAGTCTAGTCCATTAGTGATTTTAACACCTAATTGCTCAGACCTGTTATCTTTCTAATGGTGGTTAAATTCAGAGAATTTCTATACCTGATTGTAATGTGCTGATAGCAAAACAAGTAGACGTCAATTTTGAGGTATAAGCTCCTTGAATAGTCTATAATTAAGTGTGAGTGATGATTCGAAAGTCATAAAAATGACTGCTTTATTCATACTTCTACTGGCCACACACACATCAGCATACCCTAGTCCTTCATGTTGTTTTTGACACATCATTAATCTCAATTGTTAATGTAAAAGTAGTGTAAAAGCTCGAAGAAGTTTGTATAGTGTTTCTTTAAAGTATCTTTTATGAGTTTTTCGTGTTTTGATCGTTCACCCACGTGTCTCATCCATCAAACATGGCGACCAGTACGAAGAGCGGTGTCCAATAAGTCATCAGCAGATGGAATGATAATCTGTCTAATGCTGATAGCTTACAGACAGTTACACGCTCCAAGAGTTTTTCTTGACCACCATGGACACATAATGACCAGTGTTTGTCATTGGGTTCGTACTGATAACAGACCTGTCACCTTCAAGATTTCCTAGGGATCTATGGTGTCCTCTTCTGGCCTATCTGGATCCTTCCACTGTGGTCCTAGGCTTCAAAATGTTTGATCAAGTCAAGTCAGGAATTTTCCAAATTGCATACGATATATGTCCCTGTAGAGATATTAATGCTTAAAGCTATACACCCACATTACCCGTGTTTTGCAGTCAGTTTCATAAAATATTGTCGACTCTAGACAGCTTTAGCGACCTATTCCTGGCTGTAGCTATAACTTGCTAAAGCCAACTGCTTCTGTCTACTCCCAGCTTATAGTTGGCTTCCACCAAAAAATATAAATCTTATTAAATGTATGAAATATATCTGATATGGTGCTGCATGCAATCTTAGATATGGCTTTGAGTAGCGAGCTATAGCATCATATAGCAAAAGTTGTCTAGGTTTGTCTAGGTTCAATTTGACAGGCCGTTTTTAATGAAACTATCTGAATGTTTTTTTAAAAAGACTGTACAGGACATATGTTCTATGTGCTCAAATTCTTTCAAAAATATCCATAATTTGCTTTTCATTTTATTCAACATGAGAAATAATTTAAAAAACTTTAAAAGTTACCAAATACAGACTTTCAGACAACATCACTCCATGTGTAACAGTTTTATGATGTATTAAAACTGGCTGAAAACCATTGGAATTTTTCATGAAAATCAACAATAACTGTAATATTAATGCTATTTGAGTAACGGTTGGCTTTTTAAATATGATATGCACAGAGCATTTGACACTGTTACACAATGACACCCAAAGTGACTTCACACAGAGAGTAGACAAATTCAACCATCACTCATAATTATAGGTTATGTGACAGGCATTAAAAGCTTTTATTGTGCTCTTGAACACTGAGTGTTAGCATAGAAGTGCAATGGTGAGCCAGCAGACATTGGTTGGCTGTAACTAGATAGTGTCCCTATTGTGTGGGTCTTATGACTTTTGGTAATGATTCACAAATTGTATAGGGAAATTGTGACTTTATAGGAATAATGGGAGAGGGGATTTAAGTATCATGTGAATTGTGTTGCGCCGTTGTCAGATGATGGGCTAAATTGTGCTTCAGTTTTCATCTAGCGAGAATTGAATTACAGTGTAGATTGTAGAACAGTGATCATGCTGTAGGGTGGAGCAAATCCCCTGCCTGCATAGACACCTGACTGCAGCTGGTTGGGTACAGCAAGCAGCATAAGGTCCAAGCTTCTGGAGTATCCTGTTACTGTATGACCTAGCAACATGGACACTGTGTAGAATTAGTTAAAAGGGCAACAATAGCGATTGTCAACTTGCAACTGAATGGAATCCTGTGTAAGCATTTCAACACCCCCTGTCCCCAGTGACCTCACCCCTCAGAGCCTCGATTTCAATTACCGTGACCTTTGACCCCACGTGACAGTTCAAAGCGAGGCAGGTCATCAGGATCTGCAGAGTAGTCACCATGACAGTGTGCCAAGGGCCAGACACCTTAGAAGTTACTGGGCACCTAGTCTGCCATTTAAGTCACCCGATATCCTAATAGGACGTCACTTTGACCACCCCTTAAAGATCTTACAGCTCTGGTGTCTAATAAGAAAACCACACTGGCAATTTTTACAAGATACGTATTAACCATACGCCGTTTAATGATTCAGTGAGCTTTACTCAACAGTTCATGACAAATACAGGGCAATAACACCGCAACAGCAAACTGTTCTGATTCACTGTATTGACAGCCACGCCCTTCGGCCGGTGATAAGTGTTTAGAAATGGTCACCCTGAAATTACTTAAATCATTCTGATTTCAAAGGGATAGCTTTTCTTTTGAATGCAATATTTTAACAAGTTCCATAGGTAGTGTGGTGTTTTTGCATTTAAATCTTACATAAAACGAACAGAAAATAATAAAAATATGACAGTATAATAACTTGAGCTTATCATCCTAAATTATTCGTATAATTATTTTGCGTCATTGCAGTAAATTCTTTGCATTAAAGTTCATATTTTGAGCCTTTGAAAAGCAGAAAGTGATTGATAGAGCCAGATAAGAAATGACTTGCTTCATGTAGTGTTAGAATTCTAGTGCATAGCAATGCAGTTTCAAAGTCTAACACTCATTATAGGTCAAAGGTATATTAGTACTTCAGGTTTTTTTTTCACAGGTACATCAATTACGTTTCTTAGTAACAACATCCGGACAGTGCAATTGGCACCAAGAGGGTGGAAATGAGTGCCCTCTGGCGGACCAATTGTGCACTAAGGGTAAAAGTTCAGGGACTGTTCAAATCACCTTCAAGTATAATTGTCTTGTCTGGTCATTACTACTTTTGCCTTTAGGCCTTGTCTTGTGGTCATTCTGCCCCGCATGTGTTTAGTCCAAACTGGACAGCGCTATTTGGCAGAACTTGGACTCAAATATATGGCATACTTCAGTACAATAGGCTAGTACATGTACAATGTATACTGAAGTGTAAATTGCAAAATAGTCCCAAGTACTGCCAGGCAAGTAAGTAGAACTGTCATTGGAATTTAGCAAGAACAGAGTTTACAAAGGCATCGATTTTATTATATTTATCAGTTGGGTTGGTGGGTGGGTGGGTGATTAGGGCTTTACGTCCTGTATTTCTGCACCTGATGGGCTAATTAGGACAGGCAGAGACCATGGCAATGAGACGAAGGATGAAACAGCCATCCAACTTAGGCTCGACTGGGAATCGAACCCGGGACCCAGCGGTTGGATATATTTATCAGTTAAATATCTTCAATATATGAAACGTCAGTGTATGTTTCAGTAACTTTATGTTGATTAATAGATCTTTTTTTTCAACGTTTATTTAATTTATTTAGATATAGACAACAACATTAGGACTTTCCCATCATATTTCTTATCATATTTTGCTTAACATCATTATGCTCATTATATTATTAGCTCTTACCAAAGTAGCTTAAGTTCGATGAAACAACAAAATGAACAGTATCACTCATTGTATACTGCACAAGGAAGAAAATACATCATTTGACAAAACTGCACTGAGAAGCTATTCCAAGACCTTTTAGTTAACAAACCTTCAAAGCTAGCGATAGTGGCTTAAGGCTATAGGGAAATTAAAGTGTGTGCTCATTGACAAGTCAAGTTCAGTTTTAAGTCAACTTTAAGTAAAGTTATGAGTAGCAGTTAGTTAATTGCAGAATAATGAGCTTATTAGGCCTGGGGTTACATTCAGGCGTGTGGTCATTGTGAGCTAGCTCACACAATTTGTGAGTGCAACATCTTTTGATTGAGTTGTACTCGGCTATATGTTGTGAAACCTTGCCATTCAGACCACCCCTGGTGTAAGTTTTACTGGTCTTAATGGTGAGGTAGTTTAATGGAGAGGTAAAGTACAGTGGCTAGAATATGAGTGGGTCCAAAAATGGGTAATGGCCTTTTGACATTGGTGCTCCACTAGAACAAGACATTAAATTCTGTAGCTTTTTGGGATTCATGCTATTCGCTGACAGTGGCACTTGAGCATGTATCCAAGCCCTTGAATTATGCCCACAGTCTATTCAGCTAAGCATGAGGACAGATCGAAAGCTTTTTGCCTGACAGAGAGACACCTGTTGTTGACCTTGACCCTCAATGACCTTCAGACAGACACCTGTGACCTTCAGGATCCTTTTTCAGCTCAGACGCCATATTGGCTTCATCAAAAGCTAATTTGTGACTTTGCTTCAGGCCCCACACTTTTCCCATGGTTCCATGCACGATCAGGTGACTTTTCTATGAATTCGATATGTTTTGCACATACCACCAGGGGTCGCTTTGTATTCACAACTGCCACCAGGTGGGAGTACAGGTTTTCATCCCGTTAATTACAAATTCCTGACATGAGCAAAACGAGATATGATAAGCAGTTTTAAGAACCCTTACCACTTTTCGACAAATAAAAAAATATAATCTTGCATTCAGAATACGTAAAACAAACGTCATTCCGTGGTATCAATGTGGCGATTGGGTTTCTGTCAAACCCTGAAAGGAAAGGGGTTAAATGAAACTTCCTGTTACTTATGTGAGTGGGATATTTAAAACAAGTTTAGAATGATTCAGTTCCTTGGGTAGAGTCAAAACACTATTACATCTACAACTATTACATCTTTCCGAAAGTTGATTTATCCACCATTTAATGAATCTCATATGCACACAGGAGTAAATGAAACAAACATAAATAAATAAACACTCCATAAGCTTAATTTACATAACAATAAGACTCTAGTAGGGGCATTCAAGCATCTGGTAACCACAATACAAGAGGTGTAGGTGTCATTTAACTTGCATAGAATTCTGCTAATACACAACTACTACTACTAGCCATTGGTTTGCTGTATGGCATCATGGTGGACTTTTAATTGCCAAATGCAAAGAGTTTGTGGACTGTAGTGGTGCCCTGACCACCATCATGGATGCTTTGAATCGAGTCAACTGCCTTTGAAAGGTCAATAAATCTGGTGAAGTGCATAAACTCCCGCTGAGAGACAATCCATTGGTCATTTAGTTAAGGGACAGGCCCTTGACTATTTTATGCAAGGGTGGGTTTAACTTTCTGCCTCTGAAAGGGCACACAGTCCACCTGATGGGAATGCAAGAGGGTCAAGCCCAGGCTGCTTCAGTTGTGCAAATAACTTTTGTTGATTTAACGACAAGAGGGCGGACTGCCCTGCTCACTACAATACCCCACTTCGCCTCATTAAACACAGGGAATACCAAAGCCAACCAACCTGCTTGCTCTGTCAGTTTGTTGACTTTGCACATTGTCAGTGCATTGTCGAAGGCCTTACCTTGCGCAATGCTAATGTCATGGCTATTACTGGCTTGCGTCAACTGCTTTTATCTCTATAAGTGTTGTGGGAGATCTCATTAGATTTCAATGAAGTACAATGCCTTGTCACACACATTTAGTAGAGAATATTTTGAAAGGGAGCAAAGGCTGAGGTTGTAGTGGAATGTTCCAGATGTTATATCAGTACTACTGCTCATTTGAAATTATATTTAACCTATTTCAAAGTAATTTTCAAACAATATTTGGGATACGACAAATGAGGAATTCGTCAAATATTTAATTTATAAAAAAAAAATACAAACTAACTTTCCTAGTGGGATTTTTTTCTAACAATACAGAGACTTGCAAAATAAGAAACACGATAGTTGGGGTAAAAAGCAAAAATTGACATTATCAAAACTGAAAAAAATATATTCAAAGACATTTTAACATTAATCTATTGACGAGCGAATAACTTATACTTTTGGCAGATATTTACCATAAGCTGCCTCGCGAACAGACTCTTACGTGTGAGAATTTAGCATTTGTCATCCGAGGCAAGTAATGGCCGCTATGCGAATATTTTATTCGCGAAATCCGATTTAAGCAGTACTTGTGAAGTGCTTGGAGAAATCCATCCTACTCAACATAGTGACTCAGGTATTTATGAAGGTGATATGATGTATACAATCTGTCTGGAAGAGAAAAAAAAATGGGTGAAAAAAGAGGATTTACAAAAAAATCCTTTCGCACTTGTTAGATGCCACCTTAGCCAGAATTTTCCAGGGTTTTTGTGAAAAAAGATTTAGTTGACACACAAATCTAAATATTATTTTGAAGTTGTAGGACTGGTCTGCATGATGTTAAAATTTCACACTTACCTATTATCCAAGCAAGGAAAATCTTGCCCTGAATAGCACATATTTCAGACATATCATCTCATCAGTTAAAAGCTACTGTAGCTTATGTTCTTTTGTTTTATTGTCACCAACGACTGTAAATAAAGTTTTATCTTATCTTATCTTATCATTACGTCTGCCTCTGACAGCTGATTGAACTAGCAATTAAGCGTCGAATCAGCATGCTGCAGCACAATGTGACAGGTTTTAACAGGATGTTATTCCAGGACAGCCTTCAGGGGGATCTAGCTCAGTGGTAGCGCAATGGGCTTCCAACCACTGGGTCCCGGCTTCAATTCCCAGTCGAGCCTAAGTTGGATGGGTGTTTCATCCTTCGTCTCATTGCCATGGTCCCTGCCTATTCTAATTAGCCCATCAGGTGCAGAAATACAGGACATAAAGCCATAATCCACCCACCCAGACAGCCTTCCTAATCGGGCTAATCTGGTATGGTGTTTTATTGCTAAAATGTTTTTCGGACTAAATTCTCAGCATCTCATCATGACGTCTACTGCTTTGCAATGAACAATAAAGCATAATTTTCACAATACACGATTCCATCCATGAGTTTTGTTGTAAGTTGTCAAAATGTTCACTGATGGAAAAAAGTTTGGAAGTGAAACTATTTTATGTTGCTTTCCTGCAATTATCACCCAATACCACTTCCTCTTTGCTGAGATGATTCCACTTCCGGTTCTCACCAGCTGTCACTTCCTTTCTCTTGAGATAATTCTACTTCCGGTTCATTGGCAGGGAGTGAAAAAGTCACAATTAGTTTTATTTATATAAGGGGGAAAACTTAATTTTGTGAAGTAAAAAAAAAATCCTAGAATACTCCCTTAAAGACTGTGCCTAATTGTTTGATGATGTCATCTAGTGTATGATGAGGACAAATGTCTGATGCAATTTACTGAACATTTTGAGACCAGCCTTTTTATGAGACTTCAAAGTGGTCTTCGTGACAGCTACATACCAAGACAAGCCTACTTATGGAATTTAACATGCCTGACCCAAGCCTCCAGTCATTCCCAAAATGAAGCTTGCAAGCTCCTTCCCAAAATGCTGATTGACATTAGCTTCCAAATTCAGCCATAACATGCCTGATGCTCTTTGCCTTATAACCACTAAAAGTAAAAACTTCAAATTCAAAAATCGATTTCCTATTTTTTCAGAACCTCAAATGAATTACTTGGATATTATCAAAAACAGTTTGTGTAAGTTCAATGATGCTTTGTGTGAACAAGAATGAACCTAAAATGAATGCGGTTTATTTTTTAGAAAAGTTAGGCAAATGATTGAAATAGATTAATAGAAAACTACTAGAGGTCTAAGATTGCTACTTGACAACTGCTTACAATGCATGGATGAATGAATGTTAGATTTTGACATTTTTGATACATTTGAGCAACTTAAATAGCATAACCTGCATTTAGGTAATGAGCATTCAACAAGCATGATTACAGAAAATTTTTTTACACGATGCCATCCAAACCAAACACATACATAATACAGGACACACATCTCACCAAATTCTATAAACAATCAATCCATTACTTGTGAATTCAAATTAATAAAGATGAATAAAAAAACTTCATTTCATGAATTTCTCAGTACATCATTCATAAAAATTGTATTACACTTTTTTTGCAGTTTAGATATAATATCCAGCTGGAACAAATAACAATGTGCAACATGGAATTTACTGATGTTATTTCATTGCAGCTTGTACTCAGAATGGGCCTTTAGGAATGATCACAGGAGAAATACAGGATTGGCAGATCACAGCTTCAAGTACATACCCTCAGGTGGGTGTAATTAAATCCATTCAGTGTTTTGTTAAATTATTGCAAATGAGGTGATATGCAAGATGTGCACTAGTTGTAGCAATGGCTCAGTGTTTACAGCTGTGACCAGCATGTTCAACCAACGGTCCTGTGTTCGATTCTTAAGCCCCCTTCACACATAGCCGGATCAGACGCCGGATTGTCCAGGAGAATAACACCGGCAAACTCCGGGTAATAGCGTGTAGACCTCGTGTTTATTTCCGGCATTGTCCAGGGCGATCCGGGACCACCGTGGGACTCCGGGGAAAAAATTAAACGTTAAATATTTCATGCCGTAGTTCCCGGAATAATTTAATCTGTGTTGATCTGTGTAGATCCGTGTTTATCCGTGTAGACTCCCAGTAGACTCCGCCGATCTCCGGGAATCTCCGTATTGACTCCGGCATATCTCCGGCTACATCCGGCGTCAACCGGGCATGAATATTTCGCCGCCATTAACGCCGAAGAGTGCAAGGACCAACACTGTTCCGCACAAAGGAACACGGTGTAAAGACCGGTTATATCGCGAAGGCACCATGTATAATTTGGTTCACTCTGCACTCTTCCGGGACAGTCATGTTAATTCCGTGTTGCTTCTTGTTGCCACTGTATTGCCCTCGTGTACTCACCGCCAAACATTTAGTTTTTGTTGACATTGTCAGCTCTTTGATCCCGAAACCCCCCAGAGTGAAAGAAATTTTACTCCGGGACACTCGTCGTCTGATCCGGCTATTTTAGTCCTTGGTTTTCTATCATTATCACAAAATTGTAATTATTGAGGATGCCTAGAATTTTGTGTCTAGGCACATGTAATATCTGCATTCACTTACATCCATCCCCATATCCTTACAGCGAAATTCATTGACTTGGAACCAATCTCAGAGACTTGGAAGCTAAACTCCAGATGACGTCATGTGAATCAAGGACTCTCATTAGTTGAGGGACTGCCTTGGCCAATGGGAGTCCTGGGTTCACATGACAGGAAATATCTGCTATGTCAATGGAGATCTTCCCAGCAGATGTGAAATGCATTAACAATAATTCTCATTAAGAGAGAACAGATTTAAATCGAACCCAGGACCTTTTTCTATTGTCAACACTAGTCATACCATTTTGGATGGTAGTAAATCTGCATGTGTGGCCCATGGGCCAATTATAAATATGTACGGTTGCAATGCATGAGAAAAATCAAAACTAAATCTATTCAAATAATGATTCCAGCTTCTTGAAATATCAATTGATCAGAATTTACCACTGATTCGTTTTTTCTTGTTTTTTCAGGAATGGGACAAAGGCTGTCATGAAAGATACGGCAGGGTCTACCAACCTAATGGTCTGGGTTGGTGTGCAAAATACAAGTCAGCTTCAGAGTGGCTCCAAGTAGACTTGGGAGTGGCTGCAAAGGTAAGCAGACAGACACAAACAGACAGTCACAGACAGTCACAGACAGTCACAGATAGTCACAGACAGTCACAGACAGTCACAGACAGCTAGAAATCAATAAAGACAGACAAACAGACTCATTGCTGACAGCAAGCTCTGCGGACCTTTTGGACATTTTGGCTATCTTTTCATACATTTTCACGGGATTTATAGTCAGTTTTATCTTATAAGTTAGTCACCCTTAGTCAAGGTCACGTACCATTGGTCATAATGACGAACTTCATTGTCAGAAATATGTCGCCCTAATGACTCTGACGAAATCTGACCAACTTAGTTAAAAAATAGATACCAGTCCTGTGGTCTAAAAATGGAGGCTCCTTGCAAAGAGGTTTATATGAAAAACGATCATGCAATAACCTGTTTTGTGCCTGATTGACAGATGTTTAATCCTATGTTTTGCACACGAGTTGCTTGATCCCATAATGAATACTGTTTTCAAGGAATTCATCGTTGAGATAAGCCTTTTGTTTGCCACACAATAGATGGTAATCACCGCGGATTTCATGCAAATACACCTGTAGATTCCTCTTTTGTGTTTATTTACAAGAAAAAAAGGGCCATCAAATACCTTATGCAATGTTTTATACATGCATAAAAAGAAATACTAACATGGTTTGCATGTTTTCAATCATAACGTTCAAGCCATACAGGTGGCCAATATTTTGTCTGGAGTCAGCAACAACTAGCATGTCTGTGTTAAAAGACAGCCTTCTACAAGTGACTACACTCAGAGCGTGGTTTTTACATGTTTTCTGACACTTTATGGTGTGCTGGACTATTTATCATTCTTGCGACAATTTGGCATAACACTGCAGCGCCGCAGGTCGATTGGGAACAACACTCCGATTGTATGCCAACGACAGTCTTCTCCTAGCTTGGCAACGCCTCTCGGCAATGTTGGGAGAAGTATTTTCACTAACTCAATCTTTTTCAATACTAAATGGAGAAAATAATGCTGGATTGTATTAGCCCTTTTTTGAACACTTTACACATTGTTTGATATAAACTGGTGTTTTTGTTAACCCCTGAAGTGGTGACAGACTTGATTCTTTTTTACACTTTTTTCTAAGCACCCCAGGAAGATTCAACAGGAAGTCACTTGACATCTGCTTTAATCATCAGTATATAAGCATTTTTACAGCAAAATGTCTCACAATTAAAGCAGGTGTCATTGACTTGGAAACTAAACTCCAGGGAGCGTCATGTGAATCCAGCACTCCCTGTGGCTAAAGCACTACCAATGGGAGTCCTGCATTCACATGACGTCCTCTGGAGTTCAATTTCCATCTCTACGAAATCTGCTGTAGTGATCGCATGGAATTTGATATGATATTTGGGAAATTCCACTGGTTTTTCCTTATTTAGAACCAATCTTTAGGATTTCCATTCTTCATTGTTTTCCAAAAATAAGATGACTTCGCCACTGTGGCCATATCCAGGCCTACTCTACTATGTTAAGTTTTCTTTTAGAAGTAAAGTAAACATTCAAATAACGTCTGTTTTGTTGATGATATATGACATTAGTTGTTTATAAACCTCCTGCTTTTCAAGTGCCTCATAAGGATATCTCTCCACTCTCCAGCTGTTTGGCAGAATGAACCCTCATGAAAGAACCTCTTGAAAGAACCTTATGAAAGAACCATCTTCAGGCAATGATCCTCTTGAGGGCATAGAACCCAGTAATACACCCTACAAGTGTTTGAATATTAAGTATGCTATTCTCTTGAGAATGAGGATCTTTTTTATCGCAAGAAATCAGACACTATTCTTGTGTTTGTCCAACGGCACAATGGAAAGGCAGCCAAAAAGTCAAAGGTTGACAGCTCTAAGTACCCCCATTAGAAATTGAACCAATTTGTCATTGTGCAAGGGTTTGGTTGGAGCAGGTTTTTAGGGTCATTTTGATGATAGTAGCCCCTCACAACTCTTGTGCAATTTTCCCCTTTCTAAAAAAAATGAACAAAAAGCAGTTTTCAAGTTAAACTACGCACCCTAACTGAACAACAATGATTATGAAGTTGAGCGGGAATATGAATGGACTTCCAACCGCTGGGTCCCGGGTTCGATTCCCGGCCGAGCCTAAGTTGGATGGCTGTTTCATCCTTCGTCTCATTGCCATGGTCTCTGCCTGTCCTAATTAGCCCATCAGGTGCAGAAATACAGGACGTAAAGCCCTAATCCATATGAATGGACTATCTATCACTTCTCTGTTTCTGTCAAATGTATATTTAGGCCTTTGTTTGTCATTACAGTCAGGACTGTTTTTGAAAACCTTAAATGCAAAAGTGTAGTTATCGCGGGGACATTGTCCAGGAACTGGTATCTTTTCTTAAAAGTCATTGAAAATCTAGTAATACCTTCGATATTGTGGTTTCTGCACCATTCTGGACAAAACTCGGATTCAGTTTCAAAGTTATCATCTAAGTGTACAAAGAAAAATTCCCCTTAAGAAGTTGGTGGACAGACAGCTAGACAAAGACAGACAAAGTAGCAACAAAGAAAAACCTGTCTATACAATATACATTTCAGCATGTTTGCCATTTTAAGCTATTTAATTGGTAACAACAGATCATTGTCGATCTATGAGTATAATCCATGTTTCTGTTCTCTAGGTAACTGGGGTGATGACCCAAGGCAGGGGTGATGGCTCTGAGTGGGTCAAATCTTTCATGGTCTCCTACAGCATGGATGCTTTCCACTGGGATTATGTACCAAACCAATATGGCAACCAAAGGGTAAGAATTTTTATTTTACAGTCAACTCCATTAATTTTATCACACTTAACACTATCACTTTAGTCATAATATTTGTAAAAAGTCACAGAAATTTGTTGAAATAGTGTAACCTATTATGTGATGGTTTGTTGGTAACAAAACTGCATTGAACTAATTAATGCAAGCTGTGTTTTTGAATTGCTAAAGAGGTATCATGAACCATGAAATCTTGTTGGTAATCAGATCAGATCTGATAAGGTGAGAGAATACATTGTACAAGATCAGATAAAGTTAAAAAGTTAGATTTGATGACAAAAGATAACATACCTAAAACAAAAAAGAGGTGGAATGTATAACTTTCACTGATGACTGCTGAAATTTGAATCTATCTATTTAGACCACCTCAGTGCCTATCTAAACATGCCTAATAGAATTAGTGTCCTTATGAATGTTTTGTTATTATTGTATTGGCTGTTAAATATGGTCAACATTTTACTTAACTAATAACACTATTTTTAGTATAATTAGTAAACACTGTCTTTATTTTTAGTAGAAAATAGACATGTTGTTCAACGCATTGCCAGGCTAATAATATGCAACGAACCAAACACATTTAATGAATTTTAATTCCCCTTTTAATGTTGACTAGTTAGATAAACAGATTATTTTATAATCTACACAAACACTTGAAGACTAAAGCAACACCTTGTCAGTTTCGATTAGATGTGAAATTATTTTCCACATTTCAAGATTTTTTACATCATTGTTTGCTTTAAGGACCTGACAGAAGGAATGTAGTAAGTCGTAATATCTTTCCTACCATCTATTATGGCACAAAGCTCTTCAGTCCCCTGGCTATATCTCTTACAGAATCTCAAAACTGATAAGAAGCATAAGTTACAGATACCTGAAAAACATAAAACAGACCAGGAACGTTGTCTGCGCCATAGCATCTGTTATGGGGGCAATTTAAATGGCTATGCTTGCCTCGAGGGCAGACGATCTGAGAAAGTTGCATCATCTGACATGTTAAATGTTAATAAAGGCTATTATAACACCCGCCAACAGTTCTCATCCGTATAAATTCGGTTTAATTCATACGGTTTGTACAATTCGAGACTTGTTTTCGCTGAATCGAGATGAGCAGACGACATTTTATCGCCCGGCTAAGCGCCTCGTGAGTGGAACTCTCCTTCGTCTGAGGTGGCTTATTTAAGATTTATTGGACAGGGGGCGCCCTCTCTGCTCATAGGCTTACATGCTGGCATGAACAAGAGAGATACTTTGGAGATGGTTAGATTGATAAAACCCTTTAGAAATGACAAAATATCTTCAAAAAATAGTTCCTCAGTGTAAATAGTTAACCCAGTCTGCACTGTTTTAGTTAGTTTTATCTCGTTAAAAGCCATTTGCATAACGCATTGTAAATTTGAGTGTTTATCTGATCCATGTTCAAGGATTCTGTAAGTATGCTTGTAAATCTTCACTTTTGGCAATTAGTGTACCGTATTTAACATACCTCTCAGTTTGCTCAGCATCAAAATAATATTTCAGAACAAGAAATAGTAATTAATAATTCAATGCTATAACAAGCTGGAATATGTAGATACTACAGCCACTATAAATCTGACAAAACATAGCAAAATTCGAGTTGGCAACATAGGGAATGTGCAAAACATTGTCCTGTGGGACTAGCAAGTGTTTGCTCTGCAAATATTTGAATTTTACTTGATATCAGTCCATAACAGGCTAAAAACCTGTCTGATAGACATTGATGTAACACAGTAGCAATGGAGGGACTAGTATCGTCAAATTCCTAGGTGAATTGGGCTTTATCTGCAGGAATATTGTTACAATGCAAACTACCCTGCCTCAGCATATGACCAAAGGGTCAGGGTGAATACTTACGTTACATATGAGTTACCCCAAGCAACCCCCTATGTTACATATATGCTACCTAGGTCCTGTCTGAAATAATATGCAATACACACATGCAAGATAGAGCCATTGTATCAAATAAAAATAAAGCTATGGTACGTGATGTTGGCTCAGAAACCACAAGAATTCATGTATCTGTGGCATTCTGTGCTATGAAAATGTTGGGTAAATAAACAACAATATCAGCAACACTGGTACAAAGAAATGGAGGCTACTTTTCAGTCCATATGATCGAACAAAGAGATAATTATATTGTGTTGTATTTTCATAATGATATTGGTAATATTAAAAGTCAGAAAATGATCCAAATTGATGTGCAACAAAGAGGCAGAAGTGACGATGAGATGACAAACTTCAGAGTCCATACTATGTTTTAAAACAATTACCTCATGGATAGTGTCCTATACACCTTGACATCATTTTACAAATGTCTCTAATTCAATCAATTTGAATCCTATCTGACTATCGTTGTCTAAATCAACCTCACTATTACAACTACCTCACCACTACATTAAAAATTAAGATTCCTACATTGTATTGACATATAGTTCTGAGATTTCTACATGTATTTCCCCCTAAGTATTTTGAAGAGTAATAAATAAATTCGACTTTCAGTGTTACATTCCTGACAAATATTTGATAGTTTTTGTAATCTCTAGCTATCTATTTTGAATAATAAAATGGCATTTTGCTACAATCATAAAATGGTTGGACCGTTGCTCGCTGCTCATACGAAGTGTCTAACAAGTATTTTGGTGTTAAATTCTTGTGTGGTGCTGTACTTCATCTTAAACGCTCTCCTTGAAATGTTTGAAATATAGAGATAGATGTAATACAATGCATGCATGGCTGGGATGGATGTATATTGCACTACATGAAAACAGAGCCTCTCGGTATGTCAGGCTGGAAAAACAAAATCTACACCTAAAGATGATCATTTTCTTATTGTCTCAAAGTAACACTGATATCCTTAAAACAGATAGGGGCGATCATGTTTTACAGAAAAAGTTGCAAAGAAGCGAAAACATTAGCATGTGTGGCCTTAAACGTGCGAAATAGAACTCTTAAGGCTCTGAAATTCACCTCCTTTTGGTGGGTTTTGAAGAGTTCCTCTTTGTCAAACTTAAGACTGTTCTGTCAGATAGACATCTTGTTTAAACACCAGCCTGTCTTTTATTGTTTTACAATGTGACAACATTAATGCTTATTTGCCTACATGTGAATCTTACATTTAAAGGACACATATTATGTTATTATACAGTGTAAAACATGTTATCACACGGTGTACTGTAAAACTATCTACAAGATCAGGGACAATTTGGTGTTTGTCATTTCACTGAGTGCTAGTCAAGGGTAAAACAACATTTGATATAGTTAGTCATGCATTAGACTGGCAAATAATGTAAAATGATCTCTTCAATGTGTAAAGTATGAAAAGACTAATTCTTTGATGAATTGCTAATTCTTCCTTAATGTCATCATCAATCTAGTGTGTACATAAAAGTAGTGTGTGGTATAGTAATTTATTGCTTGTATAAAGTGTTTAGTTATTATTCAATTGTTTAGCTGCCCAATACAAGTGCATTGCACTGACGAAAAGTGTGTTGTTTGAATTTCAAACCATCTTCTTGTCAAAATATGGAAAGTGCACCATCTATCTCAATCCTTGTTGGTAAAAACAACCATTTTTCCTTTAAGATAAAACAGCATTTGGCATGAGGCCACAAAAAGAAAGATCGTTTTGCAAATAGGCACAAAAAAGTTAACAGCAGGCTAAGTGGTGAGCGATAATGCGGGTTAAATAGGTACACAATGCTTGTCAATCTATTCCTGTCACCATGACAACCGAGTGACTCCTACCCTTTCATCAGGTGACGTCCAATTGTTATCTGTGACGTCTCCAGGACGCTAACTGGTCGTCAAGGAAACGTAATAAGCAGTTGTGTATTTCCACTCACTTATTATTGCTCAGTAAGTGACGCTCACATCTCGTGGATGATCACCTGACGAGATTTCTGGCGATAACTGTCTATAAACCATTCTTATGTAACATAAACTCCTTGTTAAGAGTACAACGAAATTCTGTAACTCACCATTAACAGAGAAACATCAATTATGAAGATTTATATTTCCTCCTTACATAACTTCTGATAGCTGATATATATTTAGCATAATATTAGTGCATTTTGATTTCATAACTATTAGTTGACATAATTTATTCACTTGCAGAGTTGACAAAGTATGAGGCCTGAGGAACCAATGTAACCATATAATTATATAATATAATTATAAATTTAATTATTTCGTTTTCCAGGTTTTCTTAGGTAATACAGATTCCTACTCAGTGAAGCATTCTTACCTCGACAAACCCATCTTGGCCAGGTTCATCAAATTCCACGTGGTTCATTGGAACAAACATCCCAGCATGAGGGTGGAAATCATTGGTTGCCAAGGTAACACATTTTAATTATATGTAACCATCAGACCTATTATAAATATATATATAAAATGGAACCAGCCTCATCGAACCCAAGTTACCCAACTTATTCCATTTGAAAATAACCATTTTAGCTCATCTCATCAATGAGACCATTTAGAACAGTTATCATGTGATAAGTGGTGTTACAGTGACAATGCTTCCCTACACTAAATTAAATATCCCTCATGAACAATTAAACTACAACTGAAATGGCATTTAATAAAGAATTCAAACGCAAGTAGCAGAGTAGAATCTCTCTTAGCTTTTTTTAGGTCTGAGTCTCAGTGACTTCGGAGGTGGTCCCCTTACACAAACATACTTGATGTCCTTAACTGAAACAAATGGTTTACTCTTTCATGTCCTCACATGTTACAAGTTCTCACAACAAGCTTTGTTTTTGTAAAGTTTTTTAACTTTAAATTTGTCTTTGGCGGTCTTAAATCATTCCTTTTTTATTCGTTCGCCACCTTGTAAAAAGTCATTTCAAATTAGAATGTGCCATTGATAGTTTTAGAAGTTTCTTTTGCTCTCTCTTTTTTGTCATATATATCAATCAATCAATCCATCAATCATTGGTAGACAAAAATGTTTTATGATTATGTATTAACTGGAACCAACCAACCAACCAACAAGCTATAGTTACTGTAATGAAATGGCCCTGTATTAAAGAATAGCATAGACTACTCCTGCACTTCATGATTTACAAGTATTTTCCAGTTGCTTTGTATAGTAAATTAGTGTAATTGAGTGTTATAATGTGATGCATTAAAAACTATCGTCGGTGAACATTCCTCAAATGATATGGTGTTAGAGGTATTTGTTCAGATCTTGGAGTTTTAATGAAGATTTTCTTGCAGTTTAAGATACATTTGTTACTCTCGCCATGCAGGGATTTTACAGAGACTAGCAATTACTTTTAAAAAGTCGACAATGTCTAGTTGTCCGAGAAAGGAGTCAAATGTGACCCGAGTGAAATAAATAGTAATGCAATACCAAGTTCATAACAGGGGAGAGATGTTAAGTACCCAGCAATGGAGAAAGTTATAGTATTTGGTGGAAATAAGTAATAAGTCAAACGACTGATAAATGCTTGTGGTGGGTTGGCGTTGCAAAAAAAATAGCAGAAAAATGGCAAAAGAGAACAAAAAAGAGCATTGCCCAGGATGATGTATGCATGAAGAGTCAGTCATTTGGCAAGAATAACATTTACATGTCTGCAAAGATTGTTTTGCCCACCATGGGGTGTTCCTGAGAGGATCAACGTGGTGCCAAGCACTGCAAGGGAGCCATTATGCTGAGAGGGGACTTCAACCTCTCGCCAGATCGAACAAAAACCTCTTATCAACATGAGAGAGAGAGATGATTAAGCGACTCTGAAAAAGCCTTCAACAAAGCCTAGCCTGTTTGCCAGCATCACCCATGGCATTATGCAAAATGCACATGTAGATTTATTGCTTCCAATCAATTATTTTCACTCGTTGTTTAAAAGACTTAAAAGCTGTAATTAAATCAGCAATGTTCGGTTCAAAAGAGCACTTAATTGATACGTGGTGTGTTTTGACAGAGTTTCAAAATACCACCCCTCATAAAGATATCTTATTCATTTTTTGATGAAAATTTATATTCATAACATTCATGAGGTGTGCCTGCATATTTTGTCATATTAATAGCGAACAAAAAGCACCTCAAAACTCCCCACCATGTTGACAGATCACTCGTTAGGGGCCACCATTGCTTAGTCCTTGAGTTTAGTTAAAAATCAGAAATTTTTAAATCGTTTTGTCACTCTCTTTGTCCAATAAAGTTTACTACCATTCATCTAAACTCACACACCCACATATTTAAGCATTAATTCATCTGTTCACATTTAAAAATATCTGTTTTATGAACACATAAATACTTGCACCACATGTTCGTGTCTCACGTTTCAGTTGGGTTAAAGCGTTTGCAAAATGTAGCGATTTATGTTATGCTAATTTGCCAGATTTTTCAAAAGCTTCATTGGCAAAGATACGTCTTATTCAGTCTTAATTATTCTCATTTCTTTGTATCTAAATAAATTGTATTTCAATTTTTCTCTGCCTTTTTTTGCACTTTCACTGATGGCATTTAAATATATGAATGCTATTTTCCAGGATATATCTTGATTGTACATGTACATAGCATAAGTTTGGTACTTTGATACTTTAAAGCTATATATCTAGTGATTAAAGTTTTGTAACGTTCATTATTTTTTCTGGCAATCGATGCTTATACCTTTCAAATTTCCCGCCATAGTTTGCAAGACGCCGATCGCACTGCCCCCTTACAGCAAGTTGTCAGCTTCTTCAGAGAAAAGTTACAAAAAGGGAAGCTCCTGCTTGGCAGATGATGGCCATATCATGACGAACAAGGCCTGGTGTGCAAAATCAAATTCAGGTAAGGATATTTTCCTCAAGAAAATATGACATAATATAAAACACTGAGTGAAATGCATTACACATTTGCTCGATGTTGGACTGACATACCCCGTGTAGGACCAACTTTGGGCCAACATCGGACCAACCCACCCCAGATAGCATGCCAAATCGGTCCAGCGTCGTTTCTACATCGTTTGACGTCGCCCACATAGGGCCGACGTCAAAACGATATCAGATTCTATCTGGGTCATGGTGTCTGGGCAGTTACTGTCATTGTCATTAACACGAAATATCATGGAGTGTAGGAAATAAAAATTTCCATACTTTGAAACCAAAACAAAAAAATTTACATAATTTAGGAGAAATATACGGGTTTGGTACTACCAACCACTAGGCGTTAATTACACGTTTGTTAAAATGTCCCATATCATATAGAGATACAATTTATTTTAAAGCACTCAACATGGGCAAACAAATAAGACACCATATACCTGCCAAAATATTGTGTAAAATCCCCATGCATCAAACGTATGACAGAACTAATTAAATTTCTTTCACCGAGTAACGCTATCCCAGTATTTAACACCACTTGATCATATGTGCTGTGAGCAGTTTTTGGAATGTCCATTTTTTGCAACTGAAACAAATTAGTAAGTTGGGTGATGACAATTTTGACACCCCGAAATTTTGACATAAATTGCTTTCCAAAAAGTGAAGATCTCTACAATAGATGCAAAAGGGATTTGCTTCTCCTAACTGGAGGCTATGTGCTCTCGTGAAAAACTCATCAGAATTGTAATTGAATTGTAGACAGAATACCTGCTGGTGTTTTTGGCAAAAAGAAAATTTTTTGCTTGAGAAAAAAAAATCCCAACAGGTGCAAAGCAAAAATGATAATGTTGACATTTTTCTGGCATGTTTCTTCTTTTTCTATCGAGTGTTTAAGCACCCTTCTTTGCCTAACAATTGAATGCTTTTGTTACAACGTTGAAGCAGATAGTTTTATTACACAAATTAGGATTAGATTATTGAATATTCGTCCTGTATTACTGTGGACACAATGATCCTTGTGAACAATTATAATTACATGTAGATAGTGTCTATGCTGAAACAAGTAAAAGACCCCACCCATGGGGTAAATATGTTACATGGTGTGGACTCCAAGCCTTACCATTGCAGCTGGTCATAGATACATTGACGCTGACATAGAAATCATACTCTCTCTCTGCCATAATAATTGTTAGCAATTGATCTTGAGTAACTCAAGTTTCCATTTTAATCTCTTGTCCATGATTGCAGCCAACCAGTGGCTCCAGTTCGACGTAGGACCCCCAACTCTGATCACAGGGGTGGTGACCAAGGGCAGGGGTGACACCCGCCGGAAGCACTGGGTGACCCGCTTCCGGTTGTCTTACAGCAATGACAGTAGGGTGTGGTACTTCTACAAAGATGCTACTCATTTGGATCCTAAGGTAATTATGCTAATTAATTATGCTTATTAATGCTTGTATTATCATTGTTATTTCTGATTACCACTGAGTACTTCATTGTGATGTTTCTTCTATCAGTAAGTTGTACTGTGGTAATTCTTTAACCAGTAATTTGTGATGTTCTCAAACTTGTTGTAAACATTATATGGTAATAATGTCTCATTTGTAAGCATCTGTTAGCCTATTGTTATTTCATGTTCTCCATCTTGTTCTATTATGACGTCACTATTGTCCTCTTTTGAAATACTTTTGAATGGAATGTTGAGCATGTTCCTAAAACTGTCTCCCCTCTGATAAACTCTCAATTTTCAATAGGAATTTTAAACTACAGCTATACAGATTATCTTTCTGTGGGTGTAAAATGTTATTACAAAAGTTGTCAATTTGATTGATAAGGCAGTGTAAAAAGCTATACCTGATGTAGCTTCCTATGAGGAACATCCTGACATGGCTTAGTGACCAATTTTGCAATTTGTTATTTTTAAACCGTATAATTATATGGTACCCCAAACACTTATGGAGTCATTTCAGAAGTTTTGACAAATAGTTTGTTGCTCAGCCATTCAAAGTCATGATGTGCAAATTGCTTTCCAAGAGACATGACATTGTAAATCTCAGGCAGTTCAATGGACTTTTATTTTAATCACTGAAACTGCTTTATAGAACTAATGTTTTTGTATAACATATTTCTGCCATCCAGTGGTACACTTCTGTCTGCTAATGAAATTCTTATCTATTTGCTTTCCTCTACTGGCTTGAAAAGAACTGCCATCTGGACTAGATGTGTTTTGTTTAAAAAATTATAGTTTGTGAATATAGAATCTCATGGCAACTAACAAATGCATCAAGTTGGACAAAAGTATTACAACAAAATCATCATTTACAGTGGAATCCCACAGTAAAGTCCGCGTAGCTCTGGGGATTTATTTACCAATTATTTCTATGAAAATGTATGGACTAGATATATATTGGAATACTGGACCCAAACAACAGTCTCATTGTGTGATTTTATAACCATGCTTTTAAACAAGACTCCCTGCCACGAATGCATTTCATCAACGTCTATGACCCACAACTTCTGTTAAAGTTAGTCCTACAGTCGTAATTGGTAAATACTTGAAGCCATTTGAAGTGACTGAATCTCACTGAAATATGAAAGAATTTATTACTGACATACAATGGCTATAAAGCCTAGGGTAATAGAAAGTCATTTGGGGGATGCCATAGTAAATGTTTCAGAAATGAATCTAATGTTAAGTGGGAGGGTTCTCGCAGTATCAAATTTCAGTCACACTTGCTGGAGAGTAGTACATTGTCACTATCTGTGGACTGCTTGAATGATGTGAAGCAGAATTTGGCAATGTCAGAAAAGTAGTTTTGACCCAGTGCCATGTTTTATCATGTATCAGCTACCTGTGCAGGGATTGATCATAAGAAATGTTCACAATTGAATTATCTTATTGACTGATTCATCGATTATAGTTAAAAGAAAATATAAAAGACTGACACAAAGTATCCAAATGATAATAAGTGTGCAACTTTGTCTAGTTTAAAAGAAATAAAGAAAGAAGTCCCAAGTCTGTATCTTCCTTCTAATATCTAAGTTAACCATTTCTGCTATTTTCTACTAATATCATACATGTAGCACTAACAATAACTTTTCTGTGCTCTAATATACATTTCGAACTTATGAAACCCCGATCATCATATTTCATCTCCTCTGAATAACTAACAAATAGTTCCAGCCATGTTTACCTGTGTAGTCTAACATCTTATGCTATATTTTTAACACTTCTTTTCTTGTTTGTCTAAACTTTACCCGTGTTCTTTACCTAACTAATACTTCCCCGTGTCTCTGTAATGTCGTGCATTAACACTAGATGTCGCTGTCTAACCTCTCTTGTTGTTGCGCCCTCTAGCATCAATGGTCATTGTCTCAACCAACCACTTTGAATATTTCTGGGACCCTATATATCCCGGATCGCCAAGGACCCGAAGGATTGGTAAGACAGGAGTGTGGTATAAAATAAGTTTGCTTGTTAAGTTACATTTAAGCAGTTTGAACTTTCAGTGGAATGCTGGAGAAGGCATGGATTGGTTTTTACAATTTTTTTCCCACTTTTCTTTTCTTTTTTTTTTTAAATTTTTTTTCTGGTATTTATCCTTTTAAACAAGCATCCGTTTTGTTATGAATTTGCAAGGCATGACAGTTATCCCGAGGTTTAATGTAATCTACTTTTTTCATAGGTACAATAAGCCATTATAATTAATTGGCTAGAAACCATAAATTGTCGTATAATTGACTTGTCATGTCTTGTTATTCCTAACTCTTCTTCTAGATTGCAGGAAATGATCATTTTATTGGTTTGCACATGCGCATGGTGGGTTTGGCTGAAATTAATTGATTTTTTAATTACATCCTGTCTCCCTTTTTTTTTATTTGCAAGAGTAGATATATTACGTTAATTAACAATAAGCGACCAAAAGGTTGAATGTTGCATTAAGGTTAAGTTCGTGTTAATCAGGTAAACGCATTTAGGAAATTAAGCTACATGTAATCCACTGCATGAGAAATGACCTAAAGATTGTGCATGCCAAATCTATCAGCAGGGATTAGTGCACATGGAAAAATACGATTTTGTTTTTTTGGTGAGGAAATTATCCCACACGTGACCAGTCACTAGCATGAGGGAGCATCTCGTTTTTTTAATTTAATTTTTCTCAATTATTTAATTTTTTTTGGAAAATTGCATTTAATGGGCTTAGACAGAACGAAATGCATGTTGCATCTTTAGTTTGGCACGCAGATTTCCCATTAAGGGAATTAGATTTTATTTATAGCCAAGTCATTTAAGAAGTTTATTTGATCACATAGATCAGTTTGTCAAGATCTGTAAAGTTGCAATTAAACTAGGTGAAGAATTAGTTGTATGTCTACTTAAAATAAAGTATTATTTATGTTGTAATAAACACTTGACCAGTACATCAATATTCTTGGCGTTTGTCGTCAAAACATTTCTGAAAACTTTTCCTGAGTACTTGTAAGGCAATATTTTAGAGTGTTTATGGTTGTACATACTGCACCGGAAGTGACGTCAGCATGATTACAATTCTTGATGACGACACAAAACATGTACACATGATTCACTGACGTCACAAATTTGTGTGTTTCTTTTGCAGGAGTTCGGAGGCAATGTGGACAAGGACATCGAGCGATATCATTATTTGAATTCTCCGTTTGTTGCCCGGTTTGTTCGATTCCATCCGGTCGATTGGCACAATAAGATCGCTATGAGAGCGGGACTTCTCGGATGCCCACGCGGTCCAACTAAATGTAAGACATCTAAATTAAATTTCTGAATTTTCAGGGTATCATAAAAATCAAGGATAATATTATTCTTGATAAAAATGTCCCCATTGGGAGGGTGACCCAGCTCTTTCTAAGCACAGGAAACAAAGTTGAGTGCTCAAACACTGGTGGTCCTGAGTATACAATGGATTTCTGACACCTCTACTTCCGTAAGAAATATGTTGCACCACAGGGCTACATGTACAATGGCATAACATGTTGTGATGATGAACGCCAAAACGCCCACACGTGTGACCAGCACGTGTTTATGAACTGTTAAGTTATATGACCTCCAATAAGAAAAAAGAAAAAGGGTTCCTGCCACATTTAAAAATGATTTTTTACTTGTCACTTTCTATGCCGGAATGACGGTTCAATTCAAAACAGACATTAAAATGTACTCAAAATTAACATGGTGTATGATGTATCTGAAATTGTCAAGGACGAAAATAGTTCGTGTACAATCTCAGAAAATTCCAACGTAATGGTCGAATGTTCCTGACATGCAGACAATATTCCATATTAAAAATATATCCTTTTTATATAGTAACATATTCAAATAAAACAGTATTAATTAACATACTTTAGTACCCAAGGTTTTGGATTGTATGTTGTGGTTGATATGTTTTCAATAAGCTGGTGGTGGTGGTGGATTAGGTCTTTACATCCTGTATTTCTGCACCTGATGGGCTAATTAGGATAGGTAGGGACCATGGCAATGCGACGAAGGATGACACAGCCATCCAACATAAGCTCGACTGGGCATTGAACCAGGGACCCAGTGGTTGGAAGCCCAGCGCGCTACCATTGAGCTAGGCCCCTACCCCTTTTTCAATAAGCTCAGCATCATAGAGAAACACTGTGTTCTTAATCAATTCCAAAAGGCCATTTTTCAATCTTAGTCACCCAGATTCGAGATACTTTTTTTTATACAACACTTAATATATTTTTAAATTATGGGTGAAGATCAACTCAATTCTTACACTAGCTGCAATATAATTAATAATTTGGAAAATGTAGTCAGATGGAAGTTTGAAATGTCAATCTGTGCTGTTGTGTTGGTTTTTGTGGCCTCAACTGGCAAATACCTGTAATCCTCACACCCAGGCAACAAATTCATAAGTTCAGAAAATCATGACCCACTTTATCATTAAACAGTTCTTCAAACCATGAAATTTTTTTGATTTCAGATGAACAGTGTGAAAAAGGGTTTGTCCGAATAAATGAAGACACTCCATGTGGTAAGTCACTGCTTTTATCAATTTAGTTTCTAAAATGTAATTATTCCCCTGTTTTGTTCTCTTTATTGATTATTTAGCACGATTATTCCATACATAGGTTCCTATTCATTGTCATATAAATAGACAATGGACAATAGACAAATCTTTATTATAGTCAACCAAACTAATAACATAGAAAACATTTGCCCATCGGCTATTTGCCGTCTAGCCGACAACAAAAGGAATTGTTATAACAGAGAAAAAAGAAAAATAATGTTCAAGTCACCCCTTAATTCCAAGCTGTGTGGTCCTGTGGTTAAGGCCTTTGCCAGCAACTACTCTGAAGGTTTGAGATTCAAATTTCTGCATTCAATACCATAAGCCAGCCTATAGGCTATTATGTAAATTATTTTCCATTAAAGTATAACTGGTAATCTAGCAAAAGAATTGCCATCAAGCTCAGGGAATTTCCTAATGTATTCAGCTGCATTCTGATTGGCTGTTTGAGATGACAAGACAATAAAGGCAGTCAGTAGCCTTGGTATTAGTTAAAGTATAAGTGCTGTCATCACTGAGGAATTTAATATATGTTGGCAAACGCCTGTGCTGATGTTGACAATATTAAGACACCGGTGTCATATTATGGTCCCCCTTGTTTTATGCTAGATTTTTGCTAAACCAATGATTTCTCTCGGGTAAAACAGTTTCTGCAGTAAAATTAATTAAATTCTTAAAAGGAAGTAAAAAAGTTGATGCTTCAAACATGCAAGTTTGAAGAGAAACCCCGATGACCTACATGGTTTTCATGCACTCTTGGCTAATTTGGTGTACAAATGGCATCATTTGTCCTTGAATGACCTTGCAATGTGAAAATGCTTCAGATGATAACAGGACATCATACGTTAGCATGCTGTGCCGAATAATGGCCTCTTAGAAGGCAGAACGTCACTGGAAAAGTTATACTGCGGAATAATTTGATGTTCTTATGATGTGGAAACTTGTAATGAGATATATAAGTTTCACCTAGAATTGCTTTACGGTAATAATATTGTGAAAGGTCATATGGAGGGGACCAAGGCAGGTAATGAACCCCACCATGGTGTAGTTCAGCTACCTGGTGGTCGTGACTATTTTGGTATAATATATTATCATCTCACTTGGTTGCAGATTATAAGTACTGAGATGTATAACACAATTTGGTCAATTTGGCTTCCTCTAAAGAATGAATAGATCAAATTCGTTATTTCTGAAACAACCCATTTGATCTATTATTATCCACATTATGTTGCACCTACTTTAACCAAAAGAAACTCTAACATTGTTCATGTGTTTCATATCAGTATAATCCCTGTTGTTTTAAATCTTAATAATGGTATCATTAACTTGGTTGAGGGTGAAGGATGGTATGAAGAGTAAATCCAATGTGATGGAACAGGACTTAGATGTGGCTCATGAACAGTGCAGGGAATGGGCTTTGAACCCATGCACCCACAATCACAATCTAGAATGAAACGATTGGTAAATCCCATGTGATGGGACAGGCACGAAGATGTGGTCACCCACAATGCATTGCCGGTTGTGAAGTTCGAACCCATGCACCCAAAGATGCAAGCCATACCAACCACTAGGCCATCCAGTGTCAGAGTTTCCAATTAATCAAGTTACAATTTTATGTCATTCATCTTGTTTCATTTCAGTGGAGAATATGGCTTACAATAAGGAATCCTGGATCAACAATAAAAGGCATTACAAAAGACACACCAGGGAACAGTGGATGCATGGCCATGCAGCTAGGGCAGTGGACGGGGACTTTAACCAGACCCTGCATAGGTACATCATTATCTAAATTTATCTACTTAGTAGTACTTACGTTAGTAATGAATTCCCAGATAGCATGCCAAATCGGGTCGAGGTTGGCCTGGTGTTGAGCGACGGCGAAGTTTTGGACGTCAATAGTGACGTCCTGGGGTGGATCCAGAACATTCTGATCAAGAGAGGTTTTAGAAAAAGTGATATATAGTGATATCTATCATTCTGTTCATTCAGAATGTTTGGATCTGCTCCTGGACGTCAGAATTAAAGGCCCAAACTTCGATGTCTGCCACAACTTCGCCGTCGGGCACTGTGGCATGTTATCTGGGATACTAGCCCAACGTTGGCTCGATAAGACATGCCATCTGGGTTATGGTTTTCTATAAAATTGAAGATATGGTATATACACTAAGAATTTATCCTCAAATAAAAGGGTACAAAGTATAACATCTCCTTGAATAATCCCTTTTTTGCATTTGCTTTGTATCATGGAGCTCTTGCAAATGGTCATCAATTGACTCACTTGTCAATAGAGTCTTTTCACTGAACAGCCCTGAATTCAGCAAGACATAAGTCTTTCCTCTCTTCTTATTACTCATTTTGCTTTTCAGACACAGTAGATAATAACTAACTGATTCCATAAATATAACTTTCTCAGAAAAATGACGAACATCAACTTAATGATAAAGTGTCAAATATACATTAAAATACACTAAAAATACTGCTGCTAGGATGCAATTTGCTTCAGCCAATCACAATCAAGGGCGGGAACTTTTTCAGCCAATAGAATTGCAGTATTCTGTTATAGCCACCTGGTGGAAATACAGAGAACTTCCGTGAAAATCCACTATTCAGAATATACTTTTCTGACATGCTTTGGACAACATAAAGAAGTTCATATGTTTCCTCAAAGTACAATCCCTTGCAAATATTTCAGAAATATAATTTAATCTCTCAGTTGAAGCTCTAAATGTTATACTTGTATTGGTAACATTAAGTATTTCTAAATAAATTTCAGTTGCACAATATTGGACAATTTTTATGTGGAGAAACCCATTTGGATGGTTGACCTAGGAAGGAAGACGACCATCTCTGGGGTCGTGATAATCACGTGGCAAGGCCAAGGTCAAGGTCAGTTAAGCTTACTTTTGAATCCAAGGTCATTTTGGTTTCGAATTTTGATGAAATTGATTTTTAATGGAAAGTATTTGATCGTAGGATAGATTAAAGAAATTGCTTTTGACATTATTGTTTTGAATATTACATATTATTATTAGTATAAGATGTATTGGAATTATGCAATTAGTTTAGCCTGTTGGTTATGACATTGTATGCAAACATAGTCTTAAGTGCGCTTTTAGGGGTCATTGAGCTAACAAAAAAAAAAAGTATAAAATTAATGTGTCTGTGCGTTTACATGTAGTTTGTATGGTTTAACTCAAGTTTGGATTTTTTTCTGTGTGTATTGAAATCTATTTAGTACTGTGTTTGCCATTTGTGTTTATTGTACCATGGTAATTACGCAATAACTCAATTAATTACAAGTTCATATTTTTGTTTTGACTTAAGTAGACCCAAGGACCTCCTACACAGACTACATGTACAATCTGGACCAGCTGGCAGTTTATGTGGACAATAAAGGAGGGAAGGTAAGCCAATGAAATGAAATATATATTATATAATAATAAGTACAATTTCTTTAAGTAAGCAACTTAACATCTTGTTATAGTTGATAATAATATTATGATGCCTCCAGCTGCTATAGATATGAAACATATTCTCGTAATATACCCAAAAGAATTTGACATCTTGATTTAATTATCTTATATATAGATTTTCCTTGTCTCTCACTAGTATTTGAAATGGAAAAAGCTTTTTTCTGTTTGAGAACAGAATTGAGGGCACTTATAATATTGAGGCCCCTTCCAAAGTTTACACGATTATATCAATTATTTTCCATGACTTCATAATCCTATTTCTTAATTTTTCTCTCGGTGATATTTCAGTCTCAAGTCGACCTTCCGGACAACGTGTGTGGGTTTATTCTGCGTTTGAATGACGCTCTTTTTAAACCGCAGTTGCACGTGCAGTGCAATCGACCAATCACAGGACGGTATTTGTACATCGAAGCGTGGGGAGTCCCCAATCGATGGAGTCGGCTGTTTAGCGCGGTACTCTGTGAAGTCATGGTCTATGCGTGAGGTCTCTCCTGCTATACGAGTGGTTTATATATCCATCCATTTCTGAAGAGGGAAAATCTGAAATTAACTAGAAGTACAAAAACTTGAGTTCGCTGACGAAAGAGTTAGCGACTCCTTCCATCAATGTCTTGTCGTCAACTTTCGAGACAGCCGCCATATTGGACTGTCACGTGACCAACATGTGATCAACATTTGACCACATGTGACCAAAATGTGACCAGCTTTTTGGTTTATCTCTTAAGCTGATATCATTGTCTCCCTCTTCAAAATTTTTTATTTTTCAAAAATCTTCCTAAATATTACATTTTGGTCTACCTTGTAGGTAGTTTTGTTTATTTTTCTAAAGGTGCTACACAACCTTTGTAAAAGGAAGACTATTATACTATAATAAATGTTATTAATTAATTAGCAAAGGCTTTTAAGTGATCTACATCATGCAGTACAGTTTTACTATTATACACACATCTATATATTTATTGGTGGATATTGTAATAGACTTGTTATTATATGACTCCATGGCAAAAATAGTGCAGTAATATTTATATGATTACCTCATTTGCCGTTAATTACTTAATATGAATAAATGTGATAGTGAATAAGGTTTATAGACCATAATTAATAGTGATAATAATGAGTAATGTATTTGTACCTGAACCTATGGGTAGTCCAAGTAGATAGTAATTGTGTAATGTTTAGAAATCCGTAGTCTAGAGAAATCTAGAATCCTCAAATGAAAGTTGAATATTAGTTTTTCCTATCATTGCCATTTTTACATATTGTATATATTACCACACAGTTGTACATTTTGTTTTCTTGTTGTGTCCAAAAAGTACAATTCAGTGTTCAGTTTTGGTGGCTGTATGTATTTTAGAGATATTTTCGGCAGCTTTAGCGAATCTAATTTATTTTAATCGTCTGTTGCTTATTTGTTGCAGAAATAAAAGAAAATGTGAAAATAGAAATAAATGTATGCATTACAACTGTTCTTTGAAATCTAAATCTTAGGCAAGGCATCGAAACTACAATGTCTGTAGTAATTAGAAGTGCGCCCAACATTATATGAGTAAAGCATGCTGATTGGCTCACCGCAGCTGATCGGAGAATATAATGAAATATAGCAAAACAAAGAAATTGAGTAAAATGTTTGATGTTGCAATCAATATTGCAATCAAAGTTAGTTAAGCTAGAATATCTATATTGATATATGATAAATGCCATTGTCCTAATAATTATTAAGAAACAATGTGTATTATATTAATCTTATACGTTTTTAGGACTTCTCATCTTTATTCATTATTGGCAATTAGCATCGCTTGATTAAATCATTATCTTTGCTATAATTAGTAATCCTATGATAATGCTCCAGCACTGAGGAGGCCACTAAATCGGAAATGAATGTGTCCTTAATAGAGAAATCACTGTATTGCAGGAGAACCTCGCCATTAAGACCCCCCAGGTGCAAATTTTACTGGTCTTAATAGCGAGGTGGTCTTAATAGAGAGGTGGTCGTAATAGAGAGGTGGTCTTAATAGAGAGGTAAGATGCAATGAAGAATACACTTAGTATTTAAGAGTGAGGTCATTTCATTTATACCCCACTGATGCCATACCTAAGCTTAATGTTTCACAGGTACACTATACCATACTATTTTATAACTTATGTATTATGGATGCCCTAATTAAATATTATAAATAATATTTATAACTCTATGTGAATAGTGTTCACCGCAACCTCATTTTCTGACGAGAAATTTAGTTTTCGATTTTCGACATCGGACTAACACCGAAAGGACAAGATACTAATATGTGTCATATATTTATTATCAATTAATATTTAATAGCTTGTACATTGCTCTGTAATGCATTTCTATGTATAGTATGGCTTCAAGGTATATATATGAATCATTTGTACAGCATCGTCTATTATGTGATTAAATATGGTATCCATAGAATTATCTGCGTTTTGTTTCATTTTAATATATTTGGGAAGGTTACTTTTCATTGTGTTTTTTAATGGCTTCAATTGAAGATTTTATGTGGGTAGAAATGTCATACACTAATTTTCATACACTAAATGATTAAATTTTGGAATGAAATATACCATACAAGAAATACAATGTAACGTGAAAGATGACACCAGCGTGGGAGTAAAATATAAGATCCCTGTAATGATGAATAAGCAATGTTTTTGCAATTATGCTTTTATATGAAAACATAAATGTTGTTGTTCAAGCGTTGTCATGACCACCTCTGACCTAATTTCATCTTTTCCATCTCACATCTTCTTGTCATTTATATCCTCTTGTGATTCTTGTCTCATTTCCATCTAATTTCATCTCATTTCAATTTTCTCACATCTTCCCATTTTGTAATAACCTGACCACTACAAGACTCGTGTCCTCACAGTTAATACCATTTCATTTTGTCTGTATCATCAACCTATTTCATCTTATCTCGTCTCATTTGATTTGACCATCTTTGATAACATTTCCTGTCTCATCTCAGTTCATCTCATCTGTGTATCTCATCTCATTTCATCTCATCTGTGTGTCTCATCATCATTTTGTCTCCGTAGTTGAAATCCATGCATATCCTGATAAGTTCCATTTCATTTTATCTCCTTATCCCATTCCATCTCATCGTAACTTTCTCCATCTCGTCTCATCTGAACTCATCTTGATAAACTAATCCCATTGCATCCCTTATTATCTTATCTCATCAAATCTTATCCTAACTCCATCTTTTATTTATCTCATGTTATTCCATCTCATCTCATTCCATGTCCTCTTCTCTCAACTCATCTCATCCATTTCTTGCCTCATCTCATGTCTCCCTCACTTGTCTCATCACATCTCCTTCTCATCTCCTCTAATATTATCTTGTCTCATCTCATTCATCCCATCTTGTCTCATCTCATCTCGTCTTCTCTCATCTTGTCTTATCTCATTTCATCCCATTTCATCTCATCATTGACTTACAAAGAAAAACCTGTCCTATTTTCATCAACCGCATTAAATTTATCCATTGTTTTCATGGATGTGGGACATTTTCATAAACATAATCAATATGTATCCCCATCTCACCATGTCTGGTGCTATTTCCAGCTCGTTTGCTTTCCACTGATTGTCTCTAAATTGCCCTTTGCATTTGCCCAGCTTCAGTATTTGCAAAGCAAAAGCTTTGTCAGAACCTTTAAAACGAGAAGCCAGTCTGTAAAAGACAAAGTGATCAGAGAAGTCAATGCTCTTTGTGTCAAGAGCTTTATTTGTTCTGTTCCTGATTTGAGGAATGTCTTCATGATTGGCAGTACTTCCTGGCAAATACTCTTGATATTCTCCCTCCAAAATATCCAATCATCGTCTCCAAAAGCCTTTATGGGCTATTCCATGCATCTATTTTTGCCATAACACGCACCAACGAAGAAAACCGATGAGTCTAAATTCAGATGCAAATTTCCGGCTGCGAGATTGAAGCTGGAAGTATTCAACTCTTTTGGGAACAATAATTAGTTTTGTGTGGAACAAGTTATCAACTTTTATGAGATTTCAGTCCAGTGCAAACACAGTATTAAAGAGAAAAAAAACGGTCAAATTAGAATTAAATTTCATTATTAAAAAATATGACAGATTATCTGTAATTTAGTTACAGGTTTTACAATGCACTTAATACGATTATATTAATCTCCATAACTGCTGATTGTCTGATTTGAGTACGACTTAAGTCCAATTAAGGCTGTACTTATTGACCTGATTGTATGAGACAGTAAGAATATAGTCTTCAGTGTAATTAGAAGTTCACTTTCATAGACAGACACAGAGAAGCAATGAATTGCCTAGGAAGCCATATTCACCTGTAGATTAATTGTCACTTAAAAACCTGTTAATAAGACTAAAGGATGTGACTTAAGGACGACGCGTGGGAATCCTAATAACAAACTTGTCTTCTACTATGGAATTGGCTGCTGCACTTTGTCAGCATTTCGAACAGTTAAAAGGTGAATGTTATAATAAATTGCATAATTTTGTTTATCATTACACTGGAAGTTATTATCCAAGAGAATGGAAAAGCTTATTAACTTTTTTCAGTCTAGGTCCAGAGCCTCAGGCCGCGTCGTCGACGAGGGTCTAGTGGATTTTAAAGCACAGGGAGATAGGCGACGAAAAGACAATCACTAATTTTAACTAAGCGGCCAACAAAATAGTTCTTTAAAACTCACTCGGTACAGTGTTGCATCATTTTTATCATGCAAAGGAACCTGCCACATTATGATTAATATAAACCTTTCTACGTAGTCAATTTCCTTGCTCCCCCACTGGAATCCTTGCTCCCCCACTGGAATCCTTGCTCCCCCAAATTCACCAAGACCCTCTCCTGCGGAAAGGCGTGATCGAGGGTCTTGCGTCAAGACTAAATTATGCAAAGCGCCAATTAATTTTTCTTCTGTATTTGGTAGACGGGTGAAACAGTTTGCATGCTTTTGTTTACGAAATTTCTTTTCGAAGAAAATAGGTTAATCTCATTAACTAGTTTATACAATTTACCAATTTCCTTTTCTTCTAAATATAGAAAGTTTTTTTTTTTTTTTAGCTTATATAGAAGTTGCACTAAATGTGGTAATTGTTTTCTTAGAAATGGTGTAATGGTTAGCCTATGTGGGCGCTGTTTACAAGTACAGTCAACCATATGGTGCAACTTTCAGGGGCTTAGCGCCCAACAGTCGTCACCATAGACAGCTCCCCATTTACACCTGGGTGGCTTGGAGCAGATAATTTTAGATTCAGATTCAGATCACATTTATTTGCTCTATTTTTTCTTTTGTACATTTTTAACATTAAAACAGTATAGAGCTTGGGGACTCCTCCAAGATGATCTTGTCATCGCTGTTGTGCCCCCCCCCCCCCCTTTACATTATAATTATATAAACTATGTATAAACAGATTATGTTCATGGTGCCCCGTGAATCCACACACTCAGTGAAACATGCAATTTGCTCAGATTTATAAACTTAAATTCAATAACAAAAAGTCACTTATTTGAGGAATTAAGAAAAAAGTAAATAAACTAAATCAAGTATTACATATGTAGCAGTCTGGTCTAGTGCACATTGATGTATAACTTTAAAAAAATTTAATTTTAATAAAAGCTTTAAAGGAATTGAGACAATGAGTGTAAATTTTGTCTTTGTTATCGTCAGGCATGCTATTGAAGAAATAAGGAATTTATAACTAATAGCCTGCCTGGCAAACTCATGACTCATAGCAGGTAAAATACGACTCCCTCTTGCTCTGGTGAAATACTGTCATCTGATGAATAAGTCAAAAAGTAATCAGGCAGTAAACTGGTAAATGATCTACAAATTTGGTAGAAGGTACAGTCATGCAGTGTATGTGCCCGGTTTTCATAATAACTTTAATGGCCATTTTTTGTAATGTAATTAATTTGCTAGATTGCTTTCCCCAAACTGTAATACCGTAATTCATATGTGGAGGAGGAGGAGGAGGAGGAGGAGGAGGAGGAGGAGGAGGAGGGAGGAGGAGGAGGAGGAGGAGGAGGAGGAGCAGGAGGAGAGGAGGAGGAGGAGGAGAAGGATGAGGAGGAGAGGAGGAGGAGGAGGAAGGAGTAGGATGAGGAGAAGGAGGAGGAGAAGGAGGAGGAGGAGGAGGAGGAGAGGAGGAAGGAGGAGGAGGATGAGGAGAAGGATGAGGAGGAGGAGAAGGAGGAGGAGGAGAAGGAGGAGGAGGAGGAGGAGAAGGAGCAGGAGGAGGAGGAGAGGAAGAGGAGAAGGATGAGGAGGAGGAGAAGGAGGAGGAGGAAGGAGTAGGATGAGGAGAAGGAGGAGGAGGAGGAGAAGGAGGAGGAGGAGGAGAGGAGGAAGGAGGAGGAGGATGAGGAGGAAGGAGGAGGAGGAAGGAGGAGGAGGAGGAGGAGGATGAGGAGGATGAGGAGGAGGAGGAGGAGGAGGAGGAGGAGGAGGAGGAGGAGGAGGAGGAGGAGGAGGAGGAGGAGGAGGAGGAGGAGGAGGAGGAGGACAGAAACTGTCTGTTCATGAAATATGAGATTTGGTGGAACATAAACTCGTGGTGCAGAACACAGAGCCTTTTTGTTTTGTCTTAATTAAATGATGTGTAAATTAAAACAAGCAAATTCCGTTTGACATTTTTGTGATTAGGAATGTTCTGTCAAACCCTGGACCGCTCATGGACTGCTGTTCTGATGCAAAATTACACAACATCAAATTTGATCATGTCATATTAGCATAAGATAACATAAATAATCTTTTATGGTCATAAAAAGTGAAATTTTATAGCTTGGACCATTAGTGGACCCACATTTATGACCTATGACGTCACATGCCTGAATTCAATGAATGAAGTCACAAACAAACAGCGGCGGTTTTAATTTTTCGCGGCAAGAACGATGTTTATTTTTCATTTTTCTCGGGGCCAAGCCCTGCTGCGTTCACAAGTGTTAATGTTGTTGCACTAGAGCTTCAGAACTTGGTGAGTGTTCGTAAAAAATATTATATGTTTAATATTTTTAAGGGCGCTATATTGCGCTTAACCCAAAGTTTGATATGCAGCGGCAGCATTTTTATATTGAATTGACGGGGATGTTTGCTGTCTTTCATGATCTTTTCAGCTAATTTGCGGACTTCGTTTAAATAAATTGTTTCATTGCACTGTATGCATCTGTGTAGTAATAACAAAAAATTGCGCCTAACATGGTTTCATGTCATAGCATGCTGGTTGGCCAAGTGGTCGAGAAACCCATCTTCAAAAACCGAAAGGTTCTTGTTTTGAGCCCCCACTATGCATGGCATGGAGGAACTGAGTTGATCCTCAGAAACTCTTTGCTCCACTCAGGTGCAAATGGGTAAATAGAAAAATGTATTAGTTATGGATTAACAGTCTGTTTTACTGCTCACGCAGTCTTAACCAACTTTACAAGTATCTACATCCCCATCACACGCTTGGCAGGCCTGTTTAAGCATAAGCCTTTCTCATCCCTGGGGAGTATACTGCCCAGCAGCCATAGTCAGCACACACAGGCTATAAGCATTCTACAATTATCGCCATCACTGCCTAAAAGCCAAGTACCCATTTGCACCGTGGTTCACTAGTAAATGGCTTTCTTAATTATATTATACTGTGAATTACGTTCTAAAATGTTTCCCATTTGCACCTGGGTGGAGTCAAGCAGTGGTCCAAGGATGATCTGCTCAGTTCTTCCATGCTGTAGCTGAGTTTTCGAGGAGGATCTGGTTATATATTTTTGTGATGTTTGAGGGGGAGACTCATACCCAGCCCTCATCAATTGTGTTATAAGTGGAATATTAGTCCGAATCTGGATCAAAAGGTCATTCATAGTCATTGTCTCAGCATACCACAATTTAAGCCTCGTATCAGAAGTCTTACATCGTGCTGGCTCACACCAGTGTGCAGCATCCGAAATATTAACCACTGTGAATGAAGCTGTGAGGCTGCAGGGCATCAACCTTATAACAGTGCATTCTGTCAGCGAATTATTTGAGTCTGAACTCGGCCGTAATGTCCAATTACTAAATCTTAAGGATTTGCGTCATTGTCGACATTTTGCACATGATGGATCAATCAACAAACGTGACCTCATTTGTGAACCCTGACAAAGTTGTTTAACCTTAGGTTTAAGTGACAATGTTTCAAGGTTTCAGTGCAATTGTGTCTGAATCTAAGTCAGCTTATATGACCAACTGTCCGAGGCAGATGTAATGATGACATGATAAGACTTAAAGTCCACATCATGTTACACACTTTACACATTCACCCGATAGGTGGGGTCTTTTACTTGCCTCAGCATAGACACCGAGTATAAGGCACTACCAAGTTGATATCTCAAGGCAGGGTATCAAACCTGATGAATGAACCATTAGGCCACCCAGCTCAATAATAAACCAAAAATGTTATGGAATTACCTTAGGTGTTAATCCTTTACATTCAGAATAATTACCAGCTGTTCTTGAGCGCTGTTGTTCTATTTGCGGATTTAATAAACTCGCCCAGTCACTCTGTCAAAAATGTTCTGTGACATTCAATATAAGCATGTCATATGAGCTGTTATGAAGCACTATCTGGATGACATTTTTGCTATGCGAGCAATTATACACCATTTAATTGTGACAGAATGCTTAAAAACACCATATTTGACATAAAAAGCCAATTTTGTGACGGAGAAACTTTTTGTTACAGTTGACAGGTATACTCCACTTTTAAGACACTCAACAAGATTAAAGCATAAAGATCATGTCAATGCAAGCTGTCAACACTGGTCTAGCTCTTATAAAACAACCCAGAAGAAACTCTTTTTCAATTGAATTTTTCTCTTATTTAACTTGCACTAACACAATAGGAAGGTGTGTTTATCACTGATTATCCATATATGATACCTTTGTAACGAAAGGTTCACAGTACAGTTAGTTTCATTAAAAACAGCCTGTCAAATTGAACCAAGACAAAGCTAGACAACTTCTGCTCTACGATGCTACCTTACACTAAAATGATCTGTCTAGCTATAGCTGGCTACTGAAAGCGGGATCTAAGAATGCATGCAGCACCATTTGGTGCACAAGTTGAGATTTACGCATACTTGCCATTTTTTTGTTGAAAAGATGCACGTCTATTGCACATACATATTTCCAATATTTTAGATACATTTCTTACATTTACCAGGGTTTATATTTTTCAGCATTAGTAGGTGTAAGCCGACTATAAGCTAGGAGTAGGCTAGCTTTAGCAAGTTATAGCCACAGCCAGGAACAGGTTGCTACAGCTGTCTAGAGTCCACCATATTTTAACTGTATATTAGATTAAGTTTACTTAAGTAGAAAGCTGGGTTAAAACAAATCGTCATCTTGAATTAAAATCTCTTTGGTATGTTACTGAGTACTTTCAGTTACAATGATGTCCCACTTTCTGCCTCATTTTTATATTATACTGTGATAATTTTTTTCCTCCTTAATTTTTCTAACATACATTGTAGTCTGTATGATCCTTTCAATTATCTGACTTTCGATTGAAGAAGCAGTTAGTGAAGCATTAAAGTGTTAGACTCCCAATCGCAATAGATCAGGTTCGAGCTCCGTGCACTGTACTTGCTGTGTGAGGCCTTCGGCAAGCCATTCAGTCCTCATTGCTGCTATCCTCTCATTTGAAGGTGTAAAGTTAGTTTCATTAAAACAGCCTGTCAAATTGAAACTAGACAAAGCTGGCTACTCAAAACTGGATCTAAAAGTACATATTCATGATATATTAGATTTATTTCTTACATTTACCAAGGTTTATATTTATCCGGTGATGGATGTAAGCCGATTATTAGCTATAGAAGTGGAAAGAAGCAGCTGGCTTTAGCATGTTTAGACCACAGCCAGGTACAGGTCACCACAGACAGCTAGGGTCAACCGTATTTTATGACACTAACTGTATCTCTATCTCTACAGATTCAGGAATGTTTCAGAATGACTTTATAGCCGACAAAGTATTTGAAAGGTTGCAAACTCCCAAGGGAGCTGAGTTTGAGGCCGGTGGAGCTGCTGTAAACCACCTAAGTGCAGCAGTTCTATAAAATGATGAGTTGTAAAGACTCAACCTCTAGTTGCAATAAAGGCTATGCACTGATGATATTAAGGTTTCTTGAGGTGATCATAATTATCAGGTGATGATGATGGAGGGTTACACGGAAGTTGTAGTTTAATTTTGGGGGAAAATCTCTTATTTAAAATAGAAAGACATTTGCAAGATCTGTTTGTAATAATTCAATTGCCTATTTCCAATGGTAGTGCTGCGGCTTAGCTCCCAATCCCATTACAATTGTGCATATTTGGAAGAAATCATGAAACTTGGCACGGTGATAGACCAGGACAAACCAAACATTTTGAGATGCTGATTGGCAGCCTCTTAAAATGTATACATCTTTTTGTGAAATACAATTAAGCACAATGATACCCTATAAAAAGGGAACAATTTTCGTATACTGCAATATTTGATGTCTTGTATTGCTGTTGACTGGCAGCCATTGGAAAATGAAAATCACAATTTGCGATAATAACACAAATATATCTGTAGAATCATGCCCAGCTACATGTGAAAATTATGTGATAAAAGCATCAAAATTTGCACAAGAGAGAACTGTACAGGAGGGAAATTCTGAGGTATTGGATATCTTTATCTGGTGGTGATTGGCAGCCTTTGAAATTTAAACACCTTTTAATGAAAAAAAAAAGCACAGGCAAAATCACATTATTGATGCATATCATCTGTGCTGCATGAGACAAATCATGAAACTTACATACTTTGGTAGCCATGTGGAATGGGAACATCGTGAGATATTGCATTGCTTCATATCTCATATTGCTGAGGACTTGCAGCCATTTGAATGTAAAATTCCTTGGAGAATTCTGACAGATATTGCAAGCACGTAAGTTCAACTAGTGGGGTAAATTTTGTGATAAATGTATGAAACTAAGCGCAGCGAAGATCTTCAAAAGAGAAATATTTTTTGAGTTACCATGACGTACTACATATTTACAGTTCATGATTGACAGCCATCTCAATTTGGGGAATTGTTCCATCATTTCAGAGCAAGGCAATATTAACATGGCAATATATAAGAGGGTTCCCTATACCCCCCCCCCCCCCTCTGCCAGAGGCAGACATAATGATGAGATGATAAGAATCATTTTCCTTTCTCTGTGACACTAGAATGGCGCATGGGGGATAAATAGTTGTGCCCATGAAATTAATCTTTCGAAGTATATTACTGTGGGATGATGATTAAAATTAGCAACTAGATGTTGTGAAGACAACTGGGAAGAAACAAGTGATATATTACTCCGGATTCTTGATACACTTTGCAAGCACAATTTACGTTCAGCTGAAGGACGGAGCACACTTTCTTTATGTGTTGTTTATGATATCACTGCATCATTAATTGTATGATATGCTTGAGCCATGGTGGTTCAGTTTTCAACCAATTCTCTCTTTCTAGTTTGTGCATAACCCTGCAATCCTACATACACTAGAATAGAGGTTGCATTTCACAGTGATGCATACTGTTAATATTTAATAACTCAGCAATGCAGCCATTTTTTGTCAGCTATACACTAGGGCGAGCAAGTGGCTGTATAACTCTGTGGACACATGATGTAAGCATAAGAGTTTAAAAATTCCCTTCAAATTATTTTGGCAATTTTTAAACATGTGTTAAAAAATGTGCCCTCTCTACTGATATCCATGAGTGGTCTAGAGGGACCAGGAGCATCATACGGATTAGCACAAGTATCCTTAAATCGCTTAGAGGTTGAATGAAGGATAGGCAGGAGTAAAACATTTTTGTCCTCCGCACTCACTCGCCATCCCCACTCGTGACAGTGAGAACGCCCCTGTAGGTTTTTAGTTACTCTTTCTATCATTGCTGTCCAAGTCAAATATGGCTGCTAAATGCAGAGCCTCTTTTGCGTAAGAAATCTTAAATGGAAGTTCCCAAAATCCACAGAAAATTGGAACAAGGTGTTAAGTCAATGTACGTAACTTCCACCTTTACCGAACTTGAGTCATTCATTCATTCATTCATTCACTCATCAATTCATTCATTCATTCGCCCACATGGAATTTCCTTTTACTAATGCATTGTATTTTTTTGTGTATCTTATCCTACATGTGTACATTAAATCTTTGCTCTTAAAATGTGATTTGATGTTGTTGTAGTGGCGCACATGACTATAGGTGAGCTTTTGGTTTATATTGAAGTAAGTACTAAATGGTTTGTTTGACCGTGTCTTTTGTGGTGACCACGCAAGTTGGTTGCAATTGATGATTAAGCTAGGAAGTTTGTACAGTATATTATGAGAATTGTTGTGCACGTTTCGTTCTTAATACTTCTTGGCAACAGTGACTCTTTCATCATATCTTGCTTATTAATGCTCAACAACTAATGGGGTGACTCAAGGAGGTGGTTCACTTCCCAGTCTAAAGTAGAGTGCCTTCGAAGTTATCAATTAATGACAAATGCAATCTGGCCTGATTATAACTATATCAAGTACTACAGTACAGGAAGCACATCTTAATTACCTCTGTCAATTAATTAAGTAATAACCAGTGACTTTCTGAGCAAATACAAGGAAGTCTTAATATCACCTAACAAAATGATTCACGGAAGAAAAATTTCCAGTAATAACCAGTTCCAGGAATTGATATTTTGCTTATTGATTAAATGCTGAACGGACATGGCGAAACATATTTGAGAGTCCGGAATATGTTTTTATAATTGGTCTGGACTTTAGTCGCTAATAAGGTGTCACTACTTACGCGGATAAACACCAGGAAGCGAGTTTTTAAAAATAATTCTGTTCCTTAATGAAGTGATAATCACTGTTAATCAGTGACTTCCTGAGCTGATAAGTCTCAATAAAAGTCTTAATAAATGATTCACACAAGACAAACGATTGCAGCTGTAAGGTGTTAGGATTTTATTTCCTCATTTATCTACAGATTTTATTCACACTATCTGATGCATGAAATAGCGTGCACAAATCTTGGCATGCAAAATGTGCAGAGGATGGTGCAATAATACAGTTTATATGGATGGTCAAAGTCCTTTAGACTCAAAATAACCCTGACCTTGGCCAGCCCTTTGAGGCTTCCGATTATCGCTCAAGCTGGGAGCTCAAGAAATGAAGAACAACAAGGTTGACATGATTAACATGATTATTAACATGTGTACATAGGATGCTTTGGTATGCTAGTATCATGAATATTCTACTAATTTACATGACTACAATTAATATTTATAATATTTATTCATAATGGTAATAACTGGCTTACATTGAAATAATATTAAATATATAAAAGAGACATTCAAAGCTGAGACGCGGACGGCAAATTCGAAACCAAACACAACTAGCTGCAGGCCTGCAACAAACAAAATGGCGTCCATGAACGCGGAGAAGGTACCAGAGCGCATGTGTCAGTTTGCCCTGCAAAGAAAGAAAACAATTTTGAGTGAAAGTTGTTTACAAATGATTTACAAGGGTTAAAAGTTGCAAAGAGAGCATAGTAATTCATTGGCATTGCCATGGCTTCAAAAATGAATCTGTCACACACTAGGGGTAATTGGTTGTTGACAAGGATATGTGATTACTCCCACACTTTTTAAAATATCTTACCAATCCATTTACTGTAAGACTTAACCTAAGTGGTACGTCTGTTGACCTACATCCTAAATTGACAAAATGCACTTTTAAATAACACTTGCTAAGAAGAAAGTTCATTTATTTTAGATGAGAGATAATCTTAAGCTAGTCAAGCCTGTTTACAACACTATGCAATTTGGTTTCAGGTCTGTTGTGTATCAAGGTGCTATCATTGGAATTCTTTACCTGTTGAATTAAAAGAAGTAGATGAATTAGCTAAGTTCAAAGATTTAATAAGATGTTGCAGTTCCCTGGACAGTTGTAATTGCGGATCATGCATAATCTGTCAGCAAAATAATTTCTGATCATTGTATAGTTCAGTCAAAATCTCATTCTAATCATCTGTATATATAGTTTCATTTTGTTATTGTTATTTTATCAGTCGGCTAAAAGACTTATAGCTTATGTTCTATTGTTTGTTTTATACCTCCGACTATGAAAAAGTTTTATCTTATCTTATCTTTAAGTTATCTATCTTATCTTATCAAAGTGATACCACCAGGAGGTGCATTTATCTGTTACAGTGCAGAAAGGTGAGCCATATTCTCACTGAAGCATCTTCACTAATGCAGTCTCCAATAATTAAGATACATTTTGTCAAAACTGATACATCATCCGCAATGCCATACTTCATCTTAATTGGCCTTGGCCAAATTTCATTATAGATAAACCAATTAACACGTCTGGAATTTATCAGCATCTGTCTTTTCTAAAGAGAAAACTATCTGGCATTTTTGTAAAGAAAGTTGCAACTAATAACATAGATTCACATTAGCAAAGTTGACAAGAACTTTCTACTATGAATTGCATGCAATGATGCAATTAAGCATTCATACATTAATATCACAGTGGCAATGATACCAGGTTAGATTTACACACCAGAATAGCTAATTACACACGTAATAAATCATTATACATCATTCGGTTCTTATTATAAGTTTGTGGTGTTGTGGTTGTCCTGGGAGATATTAATAATTCTCTTTTCATATGGAGGTGTCAGTGGAATCCACATGAGGTGAGAGTGAATATGAAATGAATTAATTATGATTCAATGCATACAAACACCTAAATTATAAGTTGAGCAATCTCTCTATGTGTCCAAGTAGCATATAAATCACTATACTTATCATATATGGATAACACCAGGGAGCTATTTACTTACAAAATAAATAATAAAAGTGTGTGGTATAATGATGGACCTTGATGTCTTTGGAGACAAATTTCACTTGATGTTGATGTCACAAGGTGAAATAGGCAGTGCCTAGAACTAAGGATATGGTCTGAGGCAAGTGGAAGACACCACACATGGTTCAACACTGGTGTTTAACAAGTAGCATGTCATGGATACTACTTACCATATTTTTGCAGAATGACAAAGTTAGTCATATCTGAATAGTCAACATAAAGTGACTGACGAAAGGCTAGTACCATACCCAAACTGTTTTGACAAACTTTTGATAGGACCTTTGGCTCTATCTTACTGCCATTTCCACCAAGATCCAGATTTATATAGATATGTCATTCACATCAATTGTATTCAAATTTTATTACATTTATTTATATCGATTCTACTACATTTGTTAGCACTGCTGAGTATATTCATAATGGGGTGTTAAATTCAATAATATTAATAATAACAATAATAAAAAATAAATAACGTTAAACTATACAGCTATCCAGAGCTACAAACCACTACTTGAAGCCATACCAAGCCATACTAAGCCATACCAAGCTGCAGAAACCAAACAGTTGACTCAACTGTAATCCAATCCTAGCACAGACACTGTTAACTTCTTAATCATAAATATGTCTTGTGGTATAACTTGTTATAACTTGTTATGCAACTTGTTATAACGTGTTATAACGTGTTATAACTTGCAAGTAAGATTGCAATTTGGAAAGAAATGGCAGCGATGATGTGGCCTCAAAATTGACAAGAATCCCAATTTGAATCGTTCATTGTGGATTGTTTTAGGTATCTCCCATTAGATAGCTTTAACTAGGTTGGTAAGTTTAGTGATATGTAGCTAAGGCTGGACATTCCTTTTTAGAAGTACTGCTGCTCTATTTACATATACTATAGCCTAGGAAATATAATATTAATCTAAATATTCCTAGCTATAGAGAAGCACAACAAGTGAGTTCATATTATGTTCCATTTCCCCCATGGATCTAATTTAGAACACCCACACGTGATGTTCATACTATATGTATGTATATGGCTGCAAATAGACGTCAGTGTCTGTCTGTCTCTTCAATACAACAAAACATCACAAGTTATGTAACATCATATTAATTCATATTTATGCAGTTTTGCGTTGCAAAAACCGAAGCTTTGTGTAAGGGCCATTTGTAGAGGTTGTTGACAGAAATTATTCCGTTCTGTGTTGCCATTATGAACTTATTATGTATAATAATTATATCCTATATACAGCATCCAGTAAAAATGAGTCCAGCCTACTTCGCGACCACCAAATACATTTTTGTACCATAAGTCACTTCCCTTCTTATGTGGTACCTTTAATCTTCGATAAGGCTGAATGCAATAACATTTGTCAAAAAACTTTTTGTATTTTATTGTCTAGCTACTGGGTTTGAAGCTTAGTCAGCTTGTATGACCACCTTCCAGAGGCAGTCATAATGATGATAAAGCTTGGATTCTACACCTTGTTACACATTTACCCCATGGGTGGGGTCATTTACTTGCCCCAGCACAGACGCCGAGTACTAGGCGCCACCAATTTAATGTCTCATGCCCCTGACATCAGGCTGGGATGTAGCTCATGAAGAGTGTCTGGACTGGAATTCGGACCTAGGACCTTCAGGTGAGCTTAACAGGACCTCAACCACTAGACTGTTGCTTCACTTTGAAGATGGACCAGATTGCAATTGTGGAACCTGTTTGTATTGCACTTAATGAATTATTTGTCAATTTGCTTTTATTATATATTAATCTAATCTGTTTTTGTATAGTTTTCACTCCTCCTCTGTACATATTTCATTTGTCACATCGTTTTATTCTAGTCGAGCAAAAGCTTCTGCTTATGTTATCTGTTCTTACATAAGACTTTAAATAAAACATATCTTATCTTATCTTATCTTTTATGCCCTTTCTGTGCTTGTAGAAGTAACAATATATAGCTTCGTAGAAAAAAACTGTGTTACGAAATCTATACCAACACACAGACACACCCTTGCACCCATCTGTGAGTAAAGGCTTTTGCATACGTTCAGATCTTTGCATCAAGGCATCATACTGGTGATCCATTGTTTCAAAATTCCTCTATACCAAGAAACACAGATGAATGCATTGTCTATTCTTTGCATGATGCAGCAGCTGTGCTCTGAGAATAGCCGGGAAAAGTTTCATAAGACATCCTCCTTGCATTCGTTTACTTGGCTATAGAACAGAGTTTCCATTAGTCCTTATTTTGAATTAGCCCCACACACTCCTGTTCATGTTGTCACAAGTTTCTTGCCAGCTGGTTTAAGGCGTTATTTCCCAGAATTTACTCAACTGAAAGCTGCATAACTATACATATATAGGTATATCAGATTGTGAAAGATGTGTAGGTCCTTTTTTTATCTTATTGTAAAATACTAATTTTATCATCAGTGTACTATGTATTTTTTTATATATATGATTTGACACACATAAAATTACTTTCTTTACTTTTACTTCGAAAGTATGGCACTGTCTATTAGATACAACAATGAGAACCTTGCATGTATTCATAATGATAATCGTGAAATTACAGTGTGTCTTACACAACTTGTTCGAACTTAAATATTAAGATCAGTAAATTTGGACTCAAACTGTTTCATTTTCAGTATCAGCATCATGCGGTCACAAAAATGGCCACGTCATGATTAAGATCATTAAATAGTGTACTGAAGATGAATTTTGTGGTCAGGGGTGGCATATTTTGTCTCAAAATGGGCTCAAGACCTTTCAAGTAACCTCGCAGCACTCAATCTGAGTGGGTGGTGGTGGTGGTGGTGGATTAGGGCTTTATGTCCTGTATTTCTGCACCTGATGGGCTAATTAGGACAGGTAGGGACCATGGCAATGAGACGAAAGATGAAACAGCCATCCAACATAGGCTCAACTGGGAATTGAACCCAGGACCGAGTAGTTGGAAGCCCAGCGAGCTACCACTGAGCTAAGCCCCCACCCCCTCAATCCGACTAATATGATCATAAGTTACTTTACTTACTCAAGTGCAAATGTCAGCAAGTAAATTGACTCAACTCTAAAACCTGACCCTATCAATAGCTTATAGCTGGCGGCTTATACAACAAAAAACTACTATGGAAGATGTAATTTCTAAGTAAATGTATATATGCCTACACAACAATACACCCAAGTGTGTCACTTTACAAGGCTATTGCAGTGGGGAATTGGTATATTTAAAGAAGCAGCTGAAAGTCGCAGTGAAAAATTGGCTCTCACTGCGAATACGTACTTTCTGTATTTTCGCATTTTAAAATTCAATATTTTTTTATTTCAAATAATTCATTTATCTATACAGACACAAGTTTTGGTAATTTTTTGTTGCAAAATTTTAAACCATCAGAATATAACACCCTTTTTACAGAGCAGTCATGTTGGCATTTTTGCCTCATTGACCTCTCTTTGTACTTAGATATAACATTATGATGTCATCAATAGACAATGACCTTGGTGAGGTCACAGAGTGCAAGAACAATGGTCAAGTAATGATGTCATAATACATGTCGTAATTAAAATGAGGTCAATGAGGCAAACATGCCAACATGGCTGCCGCGTGAAAAGGGTTATAATCCAGTACAACCAAGATAACATTCCTCATTCCTCATTGGCTTGACAGTGGCTTGACATTGCCTCAACATTGCCTTGACATTGCCTTGACATTGGCTTAACATTGCCTCGACATTGACTTGACATTGCCTTGACATTGCCTCGACATTGGCTTGACATGGTCTCGACTTTGGCTTGACATTGCCTCGACAACAGCTCCCTAGGCCAACATTGGAACAATGTTGCCCAATCTGGCATCATATCTGGGAAGCCCCGCTCAACATAAGCATGATCATCTCATCATTACATTGCCTTTGAGAATTAATTAACTCAATTAATGGTGTGGACTTTAAGGCCAGTTCATCAATATGTCTGTCCGCCTGGAAAATAGCATTTAAGCACACCAAGCTTAAAATCAGTGGTGTTAAGAATATTAAATGTAAAGATAAAACCATTGAAACCGCAATTAAGCTGAATAACAGCAACAGACGTGTCCAAACTTGAGTCTTTCTCAATCCCCTTGTAAGTATTTTTAGCAGCTGGATGGCTAATGGTTAAGGCATCTGCCAATTCCATATTTGCTGAAGGTCCCGGGTTCGATCCCCGTGAACTCTTCATGGGCTACATCCCAGCTGGATGTTAAATTGGTGGTCCCTTGTACTCTGTGCCCGGAGCAAGTAAAAGACCCCACCAATTGGAGTAAATGTGTAACATGGTGAGAACTCCAAGCCTTACAATTTCATCAATATGTCTCTGGCTGCTGGTCATATAGGCTGAATAAGCTTCAGATCCAGTGGCATTGAGACATTATGTACAGTACCCACCAGGCTAAGTTTCAATTTTCATTACTGTCTGTAGTCAGCTCCCAATTTCCAATATATAATTGAATACTCCTGCATTTGTAGAAAGACAGGAAAGTAGGGTATATCGTGTAATTGAGTGGGAGTCTGCATTATAAATCTCTTAAAAGTTAAGCCATATTTTCTTTCCACCATAATTGATTTTGGTAACAGGAGAGCAAAAAAACAAGGACAAAAGTTTCAATTTTCCTTTGTAGAATTAATTGATTGTAGATTAGCCAACTGCCATGGGCTGGGCCAATTCTGTATTATTTTGTTGTATTTTTGCACCTAAAATGATAAATATTTGATTCAGTTATGCCTTTATATAAAGACACAGAAATTGGTCCACAGATGTTCGACTTTTGTCCACATTAATTAATATATAACTCATGTCTACTTTATGCAAAGGCAAGAACACCTGCTGACACACTGATTAGAATACAATATGCATCATGTAACTCTGTGAACAAATAACATATATGTCTGTATTTTCCACTCAGTTGCTGTGAGCCAATCAGAATGCTTCATTGTCATTCAGAATGCAGAGCATATTGGACAGCTGCTAAGTATGTTGGACAGCTGCTAAGTATGTTGAACACACCAACCAACAATACTAACGATATTTTATGTTTAAGTTTGTGTTTATGTCATGTATCCGTGTGACTATATTCATTAGTTCATTAATTCATGAATTTTTTCAGTCATTTATTTAGTCATTCATTCAGTCATTCATTCAGTCATTCATTACTTCGATTTGTTTAAGAACAGGTAGCAAGCACTCAAGTGGTGATCTTGCTACCTCAGTGTAGCTTATAAAAGACTAATAATAAAATATGATTTGTACTGTAGACCTATGCTTAGACCGACTACATTAATAAGTAAGACAATATATTATAATCAACAAGTTTGAAGGGTTTTTTAGGGTTACCCTCCATATCTGACCCCTGAACACTCAAAAGGGATAATTGTAAACGTGCTACCCAAATTAACACCGGGAAGACGTGATCTGGTCAATGACCAAGTTTAAGGGTTTTTTTTTCATTAGCACCCCCATAATTAGGTGGTAAATGACACCCATATATGACATGACATATGTCCTATCATTTATACAGCCTCGCCTACATGAACAGAGGTCATCGAAAATAGCCTCGAACTCTGTATATAACAATTCTGTGATTTACTTTACAACTGATTTTCATTCTAAATGCTTGAGTTTATTAGTTGCAAATATACCAGTTATTCTGAGTACCATTCGGTAATTTTCACCAGAAAGTTAACTCAAATTCTGGTTGGGCAATATATGTTTTCTTGGGTTGCATACAATATTCAAGTCATACCACAATAGTGTCACATAAAGAGCTTTTCATTGGTTAATTTCTATCAAATCCAGGTTGATACATCAACAAATCAGCAGCTGATTTAATTGGTGAAGATTATAGGTATGTAATTCAATTTACCTGTAACTGCAGTGAAGCCAGGTATCAGTGAAGCAAAAGCATGAAGCCTATAATTCCGATCATAGATTTGTTCAAATCTTTCATTTAGAGACAGTCTCCATTAGTGGTGAACTGTCTGTCAAATTTGCACATAAAAGTAATGATATAAATCAATACCGCCTTCTTGTTTCATGATATATTTTACCATTACATGCCCATTTTTGGTCAACAATTTAAGTTTTAATTTACAATAAATAATATAAATATTAGTTTTTCATGCCATTAAAAACTCAATATGTAAACAAACCCAGTGATGACATCACAATACTAAACAATGGTGATGATGTAATTTCCATTGTTTTTCCAATGTTTTAGTCTTGATTTTCTCTCAATGTATAATTTATTTTTTAGTAATTAACGTCTGAAAAAATCATTAGATCACACAAATTTAGTGTGCCTTGATTAATAAAGGATATTTATGAACTGTTTGATCTTAAAAAATCGCAAATTTGACAGACAGTGCAGCTTTAAATCTCACATTTTCACATCGAAATTATAAACTAAAACTGTGTGCTAAAATAGTTACAATGCAATCCATGGTGTTGTGATAATAGTTTTTAGTGCACAAGAAAGCAGACCTAAGTAAACTGAGGACAGAGTCATCAAGACAAGGTGAGGGGATTATGGGAGACAGGTAGACAGCGACATTTGATCCCCAATCGATAGATGCGCAAGGGAACGTCAAGGGGACGTCACAGCAACGTCGCAGGGAGCGTCTTAGCACCAAAGATGGAAGTCTGACCTCATTGCTATTCATGACGACCCGTCCCACACACGCACCAGCGATCAGTCTCGGTGACGTCCCCCACGCGACTAATTACGCTACGCGATTGCCCTTTGCCCTACGTCGGCAACGTCGTGTCTTAATGACGTCACAACAATAGTCGTTTTTTTTTATTTGACCATTCTCTTGAAAGTTTTTGATTGTATTATTTTTACAATAGCCTGAAATAGGTGCACACCCGAATTTTGACAATGGAAAATCACACTATGAGTGGCCTAACAATTAAGCTCTTCTTCAAGGGGTTGAATCTCACACTAATTAACAACTTTTGCTTTTAAGTGTATCCCAGTAGGTATTGTACTTATAATTAGTATTTGTACTAGTTTCTCTCATTTGTCAATGTGTAATATGTGTATGTATGTATTTGATAGCCTACAAAATAAATTAGATTAAAATAAATTCAACTTTTCAGCCGTTCTTTTAAAATTCATCTCAACGACATACCCACTGGTACAAGTGTCCCATAGTAGGCCTACGGGCTCAAAATGTCAACTCATCACTACATCTGCCCTGGCAGCAGCTATTCATATGGATATCCTGAACTCCAAGTCAATAGAGCCATTGTAATGTGATCATAGATCCCATTTCTTATATCTTGTTTAATTTGAAACAAATATCTTTACCAAAGAACCGAAATTGTCTTTTAAAAGCTAGACTGAGCTAGACTGAGCTAGACTGAGCTAGACTGAGCTACTTTTACACCTGCCAATAAACCACACCACTTAGCTATACCTGTCTATAGTGGTAGCAAACTGAAATGTTGCCTAAATTATCACTTTGTCAGATTCTTTTTAATTCTAAGGCCAACTTATGACAGGTATCATAATTGCAAAGGATGCAAGTATCAGCTGAGTCAATTTTTAGGTGTCTCCGGCTAGGTATGGCTTTGTTTGGCTGGCTTTAGCTTCAGTCAGACGCTCTGTATTTAGCGCTACTTGAAAATAAGGCTGTATATGGCCAATGGCTATGTATTTTTTAGGGACATGTAACGTTTCCTAATCGGCAAATAAACAAAATAACCTACATTTCCACATTAAATTTTCAACAAGACATATGTCTCAAATGTCCTATTAGTGAAGAAAACTTTTTTTTGGTTTGAAATGGTGTTCTTTTTACCATTCTAAATTTCATTATCCGGACTGACTAACATCAACGTTTCAATGATAAGCTTCATGATTCACATATTTTGTAAAGAAAATCCTCCAAATTATGAGTTATATATGGACGATAATCAATCAAATGATGATTTATGCCTGGCAACATAGCTTTGTCATAACCGCTAATAACAATATCTGTAGAGATATATATTTTTTAAGTATATAAAAAACACACTTTTTTGATCATATTTCACACAGCATGAGCCCAGTAGAATTGACTGATATCTTATATCTTAATAGAGCCATTGTGATGTGATCATAGGTCCCATTCCTTATCTTGTTTAAGTTGAAATTTGTGAAAGCTTTCTGAGTGGACTATTGAAGGTTTGTTTAAAACAAATATCTTTACCATAGAACCAAAATCGTCTTTTAAAAGCTAGACTGAGCTAGACTGAGCTAGACTGAGCTAGACTGAGCTAGACTGAGCTAGACTGAGCTACTGCAACACCCTGCTACCTGACACTAAACCATACCATTGGCCAAAAAAAAAATCCAAAGAAAGGTGGGAAACAAATTGTTTAAGAAAGGTGGAAGACAAATTGTCTAAGAAAGGTGGAAAACAAATTGTCTAAAGAAATGTCTACATTCTATTGTTATATCACGACCACTTAACACTATGCACTTATTTTTTCTCTTGACAGGTTAGTTTCCAAATGAATTCATATGTCACTCATTCAGGACGTAAATAAATCGACAACTATAAATTTGATCGTATAAAACTAATTCATACCCACTGCATAAGATCTGCGTGTCACATAGCTGTCTGTCATCCTGTCCAACTATTTCGGTATATTCAATTTCAACTAGAATGCACATGGGATGTGCGGAGCTCTGCAGAGACACTTTGATCCCTAGGGGGATCCAAATCGCGGCATTTCCCGCCCATGTTGCCGGTGGGCTGAATACAGGGACAAGAACCACATTTTCAAAGCGAACACACAAGGTCGGTAGAAAAAGCGATTGTGTACGATAAAAAAGTGGTGAATCAAGCCCAAAAGCAATAACAGGCTGTATTACAGTAATATCTAGCTATATTCTAAGCCACGAAGCGATACATGGCTGCTAACTTCTGTTTTTTATCTGGGAACCGATCACGGATTTGGGCAGGAAAGGTGACATCGCCCAGGAGGTGACATCACTCGTGAAATCAAGGTGATAACAAAAGCTCTCCCCCCCCCCCTCCGGGGGCAGAGCTAATCTGTTGGTTTAAGCTATCTCACTATCTATCTAACTATCTATCCATCTATCATTGTGATGCCATATTTATCAATGAGATTCACGATTGTAACTGAAGTATAATACTACCTAATTCACAAATGAAACATCTTAGATATATTTCACACTTCTCTGTTATGCTTTTATTCCACAGATGTTTCAAGATGTGTAACAAATCTTTTTGAGTCAAAGAGAGAGATTGAAGCTGAGATGGCTAGTTACCAACCATTCCAGTTGCGGCTAAATAAACATATAACTCTTAATGTCCATGCTAGTGTTTTGTTAACATTGCTGTAGTCTGAGTCATATTAACTCGTTTTGTATTGACAAAAGGTCAATTGTAAACCGGACAAAAGAGTTTTATTAATATAAAAATGGATCCATGGCCTTTCATGACGCAAGACATTCGCAAAAATAGAAAAACGTTATTGGCTATCAACTTTTTATTTGAAACAAACATATCGGTCATTGTGACGCGGTGCGTGCGCACGCCTAAGATAACTACCTAAGACAGAAATAGACAACGACTAGTGCACTAATACTTTTTAGCTTGTGCTATTAAATTACCATAAGATAAGAAGGTTACAATTTAAATAAGTTTTGAAAGGAGCCCTCATGACAATTTCTTGATTTACAATATCACTACTCACATCCATAAAAGAAGCAGCCAAGAATACCTGAGCCACAGGTGGGCATTGGCATTGAATAGTTACAGTAAAGGTCAAAAGTTTGGCGTTACCTGAAAATGTTGATAAATTTTCACCAAGGCAAAATTTTACTTTCGATGAAGAGCCAGTTTAACAATTTTGATACGAAATGCAATTGCTTACTGTAGTATAGAAGACAAAGCATTTTGCCCAATATTCACTTAACTGGGCACAGAATACTTGGAATGACCATAAATGTTTAACATGTAGCATATAGCGAAAATAAGAATCTTAGTGAATCTTACCATAAGGGACTATACAAAGTGTGTTTCATCATCTTCGACCAGCTTTCTGTAGATCGTGCATCCCTTGCATCAAGGTTTGAAGGTTGGAGACAGAATAGGATGATCGCATCATTCCCGGAATGCCTTTCGGAGTCGGTGTTAACTGTCGGATATAGAAGGGAGACTGTCGGCCGGGGTGTCTCCGAGGAGGATCGGCTCTCGTTGAACTTCGCGCTGGGCTGCCCGGGCGCGTCCTGTGTTTGTCCAGTGTACTCGTAATAAAGTCGTGGTTATCTAAACCCAAAACTCCTACTGCCTCAGGATCACGTTCCCTCTCTGTTTCTGCAAAGAAGAAAATGGTTTTTCTAAATATTAAAAGCTACGAAATGTTGACTTAGAGACCATTACAAGCACAACTTTTAAGAGTCTTTAAAATTTACTTCATAGGAAATTATAACGAATAAAGGACTGTGTGTTTTACTTATTGTTAATAATCAATAATTCTAATTAGTTTGTATTGTATAATCATTCATTTCTATAAATTTGATGTAAATTGCCTGTAAGGTTTCCAACCAGTTCGCGAGCCTCAGCTTTTTTGGAAACCCTCTATATATGTACACATTAGGGCTGTTTATCAGGGGTTATGCCTAAAATCGATACTAGAGCCCCCAAAATCAATCAATACTCGAGTATTTTCGAGTATTCTTTATTATTAGTACAGACGCCAATTTCATGAAACAAGTCATACATCAACATGTCATGAACGTTGTCATACTATACACCGAGGGTTGGCGTTAGAAAAAGAGTTCACATCGTGTTTACAGCAGTGGAAAACTTAATACTTTGCAGATAAAAAGTAGATAAAATGTTGGGCACACCATCAAAGTTATTACCTTTAAAACAACTCGATATTTTTCGGAGCTGGTCAATAATTTGCGAGCAGCAGTGCTGCCAAGCGATAATGGAGTATTTGCTTGCTCAACACACGCCTAGTACATATATATATATATATATATATATATATATATATATATATATATATATATATATATATATATAAATAAACAAACAAATTAACAGAGGTGTGTTATGACTATCAGCCAAATCATCTAGACTGAGAACTTCACGCTAAGAAATTGAGGCAATTTGAGTCCTAAATTTAATGATTTTGACATATTTTTGACAGTTCTCTGCATGTAATGTTCTCTTTTGTTTCGTGACAATATATTCGACTACTACGCCTACTGTATGCCTCATTAATAATAATCAGTTGTGATTCGGCAGCCTGGCCTTGGACAAAATATTTGTGTCACTTATGAGTAACAAATAATATATTAACATATCCTATAGATTTATTACCAAGGTGTGAACAATTTCTGCTTTGCCATGAAAGCCAATTAACGCTAATTCTGTCACATACTTCGCTAATAAGTGTGAAAATGACACCACTGTAAAGCATTAGCTATTATTAATTCCCTGTGAAGGTGTTAATGGGTTAACAAATAACACCATTGTAGTGGCATTGTTTTTGCTCAAACAATGACTGAATAATCACTAAGCCCTTTGAAAGGTAATAGGCTTACAGATGTATAAAATTGTATTATATGGATATAACTGAAATTGGATCAAAACTTCATGAATATGACAAAATACAAAACACCGTTTATTCTCATCTTATCTCGTATTATCCTGTCTCATCGTGTCTTATCTAATCTTATATCTTGTTTATTTTATCTTTTCTCATCTTCTGGCTTTGATATCTAAGGCACTTGTCTCAATTCTAGGCCACCACAAGACATTGTGCAATAATGTACCGTGCTAATAAACTTTTTTTTTATGTTTTTAAAGTTTTCTAACATTTACAATATATTTTGATTACCAATATTTTTGTACTATACACCATGAATTGTATCTTACTATGCATGTGTGTGAATGAACATAGTTAAAAAATATATATATATAATTATGAAATATGTTGACCTTCAATTAGTATTTTATCAAATATATTTACACATTTTAATGGATCTCATGATTTAAATTGTCAAATTTAATTTGCACCTACTTCTGTACCTGTGTTTGGTATGAAATAAATATAATATATATATCATTGAGTTGTCTGGGTGATAGAGAGTTCTATATATTAGTTCCAGATAATAGGTTAATATAACTTCAACCAAGTCAATAAATCAGTGTGAGTATATTAGTGAGACATGACCCAAAGTATCTGTAAGATATGACCGAAGACATGCATAAGCAAAGATACGACCTAATGCTTGGCTGTAATGTGTCCAAGCTCTCTTGATCATGATCTTACGTAACCAGGATAAGTAAAGCTCATCACCTCCTCTTATCTCAGACATATCAAATTTCGCCTTGACCTTCACCTTGACTTGTTATATGCAAATTCAGGATCAATAAAGACAGTAGGAGTAATCTTGTGTCATAGCTGTGTCTTTTGAAAGCTAAGGCCATAACAAAACCACCTTTTTATGCAACGAAAAAAAAAAAATATTTTGTCACTTATTATGAAACACTTTTCTTGCCTTTGTGTTTTATATGTCATATCTCAAAACATTTGTCTTGCATATATGTCTTCATTTGCCTCTCAGCATTTTTACATGTTTTGTTATAACTGTTATTCATATTTTTCATTCTTTTGCACCTGTTTCTAATCCATATCTATATTACATTTCTCTCTATGCTGTTATTGATGACTTTTTTGCCAGGCTCCTGTTTATTCTTAAGGCAAACTTGCGCATGTTTATTATGTAAGCTAAGCTTTAAAGGATGCCTTTGAGGCAATTAACAAATAACTATATTGTTTTCTACACCTGACCCTCCAAATTTTTTTGAAAATCCATGAAAATAGGTTAATGGACCATTCTTTGTAAACAGAAAATTTCGACATAGAACGACAAAGTTTTCCAATAAAAAAAATCTGTGGGAACCATATTTAAGACCACCCCACCATTACGACCACCTCATTATAAAGACCAGCAATTTTTTACCCAAATATATTGATGATACTGATAGGCCTATTGAGTCGATTACGAAAATCTGGCCAGTACGGCGAGCAAAAATCACGCTAAATAACAGAGCTCTTTAGTCTTATATTATAGAAATCAGTCAGTTCATTGAATAAAATGGAATTGCCATTCTTTCAATGCTTCAAATATTTCTTGAATAATAATTTTTTATACCTGGGCCTAGGCCTGCCAAATTTACTGGCCTTAATGATGAGGTTATATACTCCATTCTTTACTCAGAATTTTACAAATTTATTTATCTATCGTACAAATATAAATTCTACACATTTTCCTGAACAATTCAGTCTTTATTTGACGAAAATCTGACCAATATTAGAAGCGCAGCAGCATTTAAAGTATATGAATACCAATGTACAACACCAGGTATCTATTCTTTTTTTAAAAAGAATATTCTTGTCTACTAACCTGAAAATGGGCTTATTCCATTTCGCGCCATTATTCGACTTCTCGTTCGGGGACGCTTGTTCGGCGATTCCCAGTAGCGCCGGAAGAAAGAAGAAGCTAGAGTTGTAGCGCCCTCTGGCTTGTGAATAGCCGTCAACAACTTCCGGTAGTTCGTTGGCACAAAGTCAACTGTGGGACCAGGGGGAGCTGTGGCTCTATGTGACGTCATGGAATCACCCAGCAATAATTGTCTTAGTGTCTTTGTAGTGGTCAACCCCCAAGTGTGCTGAGTTTGTAGCCATAATGCTATGACCACGAGGAAGCCAAGCCTTTGTAACAAGCAATTTAAGTACCTCATGGCAGCCGCCTGTCTTACGTCTTTTGCGCTTAGTTCACTCCTGAAAAGAAACGAAAAGCAAAATAATTACTGAGGAAAAATTACCAGCTGCAATCTGTCATGACAGTTGACATTCTAGAAGGCATCATTGAAATTATATCACATCCTACTTCCATAACAATGCGTGTGGTAATTACTTTCAATCGACCTCAAAAAGTAGAACAGTTGGCCTAATTAAAGAGGAATCAACTACAAGCTGGATTCAGGTGACTGACCCATGTTGGCAAATACGTTATAGACCCATAAGTCAAATATTTTTTTTAGAAAAAGCGTCTAAGGGAAGACAAAATAATGCCATTGTTTAGAATCCAGAAAAAGGACGTAGGAATTGTATCTTCAGTCCCCCCAAGGACGGCTCCTGAACCTCTTTTTACTAAATTAAAGATTTTGAACTTGTTCAAACTTTACCAATATATGCCAGTAACTTTTATTAAATACCACAAAAGGCAATTGCCACAACTATGCTTTGATCTATTCACAACTAATGAAGAAATGCATAACTATGACACTCGTTATAGATCTTTGTTAAAAATGCCACTTGGTAATTCTGATGTTTAATCAAGAACAGCGCGTCTCATGGGAGGTACTTCGTTTTACTTTAAAAAAAACATGGAAACAAAATTTTGCTTTGCAAGTTTCTGTAATGAATGCCTATAGAGAACTCTTAATTATAATCATTATATAATGTTTATATACAAAGGAACATATTTTGTGTGATATGAATATAATTCTTTCACAATTATCATTACTTAATGACATTAAATGCAGTCTCCATTCTGTTGCATTTATATATTCCTCCAGTTTGGAGCAATTTCAATGTAGTCAATTAATCATAAACTGAAAAATGTTGTATTTAGACTGTTTGTAAATGGCAACATTTCCATGTAAAACCAAACACACCCATTGGGTGTCAGGCTGCCTTTTTTTGTGACATGTATTATCTTTGTGTGTATTTTTTTTTATAATGACAATAAATTACATAAAGTCATCTTTGCAATAAAATAAAATCTATGAAAAAACAAAGTATTTAAAAGGTTGTTAAAAGGAAGTGAAAGGTCGCACTCGTTCTAAGAACATATCACTTTACCATAACCCACCAAAGTTAAAAGTTTGTGATGCAATTATTGATACGATTTCTTTTATGATATATGACTAAATATAGGTCTATGCATCCATTTTGGCAAAGTGAAAGACTCCAATCATAGGCTATTTGTTAAAAGGTGGACTCCGAGTTTATCATGTGGCAAATGGGTATCTGAGTGCTGTTGAATCAGAGATTTCTTATTTTTATTTATTTGCTTTTTCAAAACTTTTGCACTAAATCCTAACTACGTTCTGACTGGTTCTTTGGAATCTGAATCCCTGAGCTATCCGCAATTTCGGTTGCCATGGCAATAAGACAGTTACCACAGGATATTAAATTAAAACAATTTCTCACTTCTGGTTTTTGGACTTCCTGTCTCCTGTCATAGGAAAAAAGACTTTAGAAGAAGAAGTGTCAGGATTTTTCCAGCGTAAACAAAGGAAGTTAGATGCTTTTGTAATAATTCTCAATATTTTATGAAACGTCATTTCAAGTTCGTATTACTACAATTTCATAGAGTTGGAAACTAATCTCATATCCTTTACATACAGGTCTTTTTTCACCTCTACATGTCTTTCAAATTTCTTCATTCATTCATTCCGTATAAGGCATGCCACATAATGCTGAGCTAAATAAAAGACTATCACAATCTGATTGGTGTTGAAAAGTATCTGTCGACTTTCCAAAGTTCTTTTTTTTTATTCCATGGAAAGCCAGGTGATTGGTCAAGTGGTTAAGGTATTGAACTCTAATGGGGTCCTGGATAACAATTGAACCTGGGCACTCTTCCATGAGATAACGTTATATATTGGAAGCCGGTAACTTGAAAAGTTTCATCGGCTGATCGTTGAAATTTGATAATAGAAAATAAGGGATCTTACTCAAAAGGTACATTTTATTATGTAAATCTAAAAAGATGCATTTAATATGCATTTACTTAACTATACGATCATTGTCAGATCTGTTATTTACAGTTTTGCTGTTTGAATCTGACTCGCTTGTCTGAGCCACTCTCTTTCCCTGGAGGCGGTTTTCTCTTTAAGATAAGCATGCCCTATGGTGAACATACTAATCCCTGAACTGGAAGCGCCCCCTAGGGATGCTCCTATTTAAGGCGTTAAGTTGCGTAATCATCATGTAGTGAGATGACCAACACAGACAACAAGTCACGTGCATCCTTACTTAGCTGCATGATGTATATGTATGGTAAGATTTAGTTCAGCTGGAATCAGGCACAATTGATTATATTATAATAATACTTGATTCATTTCAGCATGAAATTCACTGCATTACAGGGCAGAAGAGTGGCTTCGACAAGCAAATTGGTTGGTGGGTGGATTAGGGCTTTATGTCCTGTATTTCTACACCTGTTGGGCTAATTAGGACAGGCAGGGACCATGGCAATGAGATGAAGGATGAAACAGCTATCCAACTTGGGCTCGGCCGGGAATCAATGCCGGGGCCCAGTGGTTGGAAGTCGAGCACTCTACCACTGATCTAAGCCCCTACCCCCTTCAACGAGCAAATAATCAGACTCAAATAACTAAACTGATGAATCGGACAATGATTGGACAGTGAACTACTATTATAAGAATGTACACCTTAGGCCTATACTGTGTTTTAGATTTGGGCTTTCTCTTTAGATTTAATCTAAACTGGATGCCAATCACACAAAGCATCAAATTGGCTATGCTGGAGTGAGTAAAAGTCCCCATTTAATGGGGTAAATTGTATGACAAGGTGTAGGCACTATGCTTTTTGTTGCATTATTATTATCTGCCCCTGTCAGTTGGTCATGCATATAATATGCATGTAGACTAATAATCTGCAAAAATACATTGACCATTTTATAAAAATAGCTTATGTGTCTGTTATTACGATAAGGATCACAGCGACATTACAATTTGCACTCTCGGCAGGTCTGTTCAAGCTCGAGCCTATCTCAACTCCCTGGGGAGTGTATCCGCAGCATGCAGCCATTACAATCCTTGGGTTAATCACTATACAGTAGCCATCACTGCCTACCTATGTATAGCCAAGTACCCATTTACATCTGGGTGAGAAGTGGCGCAGTGGTTCAGGATCTGATCAATTCTTCTATGCTGTGACTTGAACCCATGACCAAACCAATGACATGAACTCCTATATTAATCCAATGCCTTGTCCATTTGACATCATGGCTAAAGTACGATACAATGCTTTAGATAACTATATTGGCCATACATGTACAGAGACGTTTGGCATAAAACAGCCAGTATGCTTGGGAGAAATCTAACTATATTGGCCATACATGTACAGAAATAGTATAAAACAACCAGTATGCTTGGGGGAAATCAGTAATACTTATTGGATGTGGCACACCTGTATTATCACGATCACAATACTATTGTGAAATATATTTCCTAATTAATTTGTTTTGGCTTTCCGTCATTAATAGGTATCAAGGAAACGACATTTAATATCATTGTGTTTGCAATGCACTAAATGAAAATATATAGGTAAATTAGCTCATGTTACAATACAGTGTTGAACATCAATGACTGTAAGACTGTAAGACTATAGTAATAAAACCTTTACAAACTTAGCCAGACCTAACCAGGCTACACTTGCTGCACACATTTATTTTGTCTTATCTTTCCAGTTGTGTGTCCAATTTCTCAGATTCCTAAACCTTAGCAACTGTACTTCCAATGTTCAGCGTCAGGTGGCCACAGTATTGTACACATTACCAACAGGGTCTATTGCTTGCCCCAGCATAAACACCAATCTCACTGATACATGTAACTAAGATATGGATTTATGTTAACACAAAGTAAGAACAATAAGTCAAAATTGAGGTTTGGTCAAATTTGAAATGGAGGCGAATGGTCAGTGAAGGACAGGCAAGTGATTTTGTTCGCTCTTTGTGCTCTAATTGGTCCATGGGATCACATGACTGAATGGTCAAATGAGAAGGATGAATGATGGTAAAAATGGCTGCCGAGTGTTAACTACATTTACCGTAAATTAATTTTAAATTATCAGACTCTTGCAAAGACAGATACTAGAAATCCTATCCAATCCTATAATCGTTTTTAAAGTAATTACCGTATCGTAAATTTCCATCCTTTTTATTGAATTATTACAATTAGAATGGTAGCTAATTTGACATTTTAACGCTACTTTTAGCCAAATTAACTAAAACAAGCTCCAATCAAACGAAAAGCCAACCATTCACTAAAAAATAGCATGTTTTTCAGCCTTGACGAAGGAATCACGAAGAAATATGTTGAAAGCACTGACCTTTCTCTGTCTGCGCATAAAGAAATGGAAAACAGACCAATGCAGTAATGTGGTTTAAAATAAAATAAATTTAAATGTAGGTAGTTTACAGTCTGTTACACCGCTCAAGCAGTCTCAACCGACTTACAATTACACCCCTGGCAGGCCTCTTCAAGCATGAGCCTTTCTCAACTCCCAAGGGAGTATACAGCCGGGTAGCTATAACCAGCGCACACAGGCTAAAGCCCTTTACCACCCATTTGCACCATAGCCAAGGATTTTAAGTCACTAAATGAAACTTGTATTTTATAAAAACCATTGCGTTTTGCAGTTATAATTTGGCAATTTTGATTTAAATTGATTTTATTTCCAACATGATTATGAAATAATTGATTTTGATTACGACACCCCCCCCCCCTCCTTGTGAGCAAGTTGCTCAAACAGCAGATTCGATGTTCTGATAGTGAGGTTGTCTTAATTGTGAGGGTGTCCTAAGTCAGAATTTTACTGTAATGAAACAACCGTACGGCCTAAGCCTTGATTTTGAAGACAAATTACAAAAAGAGACAATTTTACAAGAGCTATAGTAAGCTCGATTTCATTATCACTGTAATTTAATCCTGTATCATGACATTGGCATTGTTGTGTCAAACAATTAACAATGTATTTTCCCAGAATTCAGTTTGTTAGGTACTTATATAAAATATAAAAGCCTTATGTTACAACTTTAATGACCTTTCTTTGCGGCAGGTGCATTCATGAAATAACTTGAAATGCATAGAATTTTGGTAAAATGAAAATATCAACATCTATAGATATATAGGTTTACAAGCAGTGCACTTCATGACTGCATTCGAGGGCAACAAAACAAGTTTAATTAGCTACACCTTACAAAACCAAGGCGAAATTCCGCTTGAAACTTACTATAATAATGAGTAGGCTAATACCATGACCGCTAAAACATGTAGTTCAACATATAAGTATACAAGTTTAATATCTGCCAACAACGTTTGTTGAGTAATTTTATCTAAATTTTATATGCATGCACTGCATATATCACGTCTAAATTGTGTGACTTTTGAAAAAGTAATATCTGTACTAAGATAAACTACATGTTCTTTGCAACACAAATTTTAAAGTATAATTGTGCTAAAAAAAAACTTTTTTTTATCATTTTTACTCCAATTCTGCCCATATGCCACACTATTTGGATCCCTATATTTGTAGCTTAGATTTTGAATTTGAAATAAATATAAAAAAAGGGTTTTTAACGATCTTATTTCACCACACAACCATCTAGCCATTGACACCAATGAGGTCCTATACCATGTAGTTGGGATTTCTCAACCACAATCCTACTATTTCAATTGACCCCTTTTCTGATGTTACCCCCATCTTGGTAGACCTAAACCCCATCTTCCACAAGAAAAAAAAATCAAAGTGAAGTGTATAAATGGTGCTCATCTTTCATTAACACTTTGTTCCATTACCATAGCAACCTTTCTTTGTGTTTCATGAAATGCAGTATTTTTCCAGTTCTTCACGCGTGAGTTCAAGTCTGATGGTAGCAATTGTTTTTGTTAAAAATGGTGTACACATTGGGGTTAATTCCACCAGAAACGGAAGTTGTTTGTTTAGAGAATTGCTGAATGCTGTTTGAATGGACCCAGGGGCACCTCAACAGCTAATTGTTGTTGTTGAAAGGCAGAAACTGCCAAACAGCCCTTTAGCTAAGCTTTGTCTTAAAGTATTGGAGTGAATACACAAAGTTGCAAAGTTTTCGAATTGCGCTTAAGGATAAGCTTGCAGCTGTTCGATAGTAAATGTAACATATTTTGTTAAACTTCCGGCGTCATATGAACATTTGTCATTGTCACTAAGTGTCATCTGGTAAGGCAGCAGGGTTCATCTAGTGGTAAGATGCTCGCCTGCTCCTCCGAAGGACCCGGGTTCCATCCCGGGCTCGGCACCCTTCATGTGCAACATCCCAGCTGGATGTCGTTCGGATGAGACATTAAATTGGCGGTTCCTTGCACTCAGTTTCTATGCTGAGGCAAGTAAAAGATCAACCGTGGGTAAATGTGTAACATGGGTGGACTCCTCTCTCACCTTATCAATCAACCCTCGATAGTGGCAAGAACTTGCCTTAGAAGGCTGCACTTTCCACATCTTTATATCTATCTACCTATCTATCTATCTATCTATCTATCTATCTATCTATCTATCTATCTATCTATCTATCTATCTATCAATCTGGCAAAGTGGCCAGCGGCATATTTTTACTAAAGGTTTAGAAGACCGTTGTCATTATGGCCAAAAACATGAAACAAAATGGTCTTAGGTGAGTTGCCTTTGCTAAGATAAATAAAATTGCAATTATGGAATAAATGCAATTGAGTCCAAATACCTAATTGCAACACGGCCTCAATGGTGAGGTGTTCTTAAGATGCTTGTCTTCTTTCTGTTTTTTTAGAAAGTTATAATGACGCTTGCATACTTATTTAGTATTTCGAATCCAGCTTGATCACACACAAGAAATCACAAAAAAGTGTATGAAGTTCTTCATTTGTAACTTCCATCTAGTTTCAGATTATCACCATAGTTCAAGTGAAAAAGCTTACCTTGGCACCGAATCGCCTGAGAAATGTTGAGATGGACATGTTTGATCCTACAGAGCAATCATTTTGATGAAGAGCAGCTGTATCACCTTAGTTGAATCGCTTGTTTCTCTCTCTCTCTCTCTCCAGGTGGGGAGTTCTTTCCTTTTAAGCCCTGGTCGTCACTGCACTACGCCACCGCCAGAGGGCCCCACAGTAGCGAGTCGGCTGTCACCTCCTCCCAGAACCTCCCAGCCCAGCCCTACTCCTCTCCTCTCCTCTCATTCTGAAAACTCTTTGTATTAGCATATAGACGACACTCTGTGGGGGCGAATTGGGCTGTGTCCGAATTGGGCTGTGGCCGTTTTGACTAACAATTCCAATACCCACTGACATTGCACAGATCGCCCCTACTTTTCCAAAAATAACACATCTAATGATTTCCCTGCCATAAATGTAGTTAGGGTGCCCCCCTGATCAGAAAAGAAACTTGACCAAGGTCCTACTCTCCTGAAAAAAAATAGCTGCTGCTATTTTTAGATCATGCAATAAAGGACTCCATAGCAAAAAAGACGATTTTCTGGCCAAATTACATCATGTGGATATATAACAATTATCACAAGACTGTAGGTGCAAGTTTGTCACATTTTTCCTCATCCATCATTGTTTCCTTGTCCAGGGCATACAGGCCAAGGGAATTTTACGCTAACCATGCACACCCCAAATTTTGCCCTAAAGCAAGTGTGTGATGCTGTGGTGAATACATTGCTTAGCTCAGGTGGTCCTGAGTTCGATTCTACATTTTAATCCTAGTCTAATAATTCGTGTAATGGATACACTAGAAGCTTGTTCACTTGATTCAGTTATACAAATTGTTACTGGAACAGACGGCTACTAAGTCCCATAAATGAGGTAACAGAGTGACATGGGGGGAGGTCTCCAAGCTTAACAACTCATCGTTACATCTGCCCCTGGATATGATCATATATAAGCTTACCAGACTGATATCAGTATCTCTGGTATTTCCCATTTACGTGTAGTTCGGAATAACTCATACTAAAGTATATATTTAATGTTTCAGTTTGACCAGATATCCTGCAAGATTCTGCATGCGAACGAGTTCGTGGTCATGTAATCACGATCATATACACGATTTGTCTACTTATTATATATATGCATGTCACTGGGTGCTAAATTAATGTGATAAGTGCAAAGTCAGACGGATGAAGCCAATTTTATCATTCCAAAGTAACCTGACCTCCATTTATAGCTAGAGGGTAGTATAGACTAAATAAAATGAAGCGATATTTATGTCCAGTTCATCGTGGTGTGATAAACACGTGATATGATAAACACGTGGTCTAATAAACACGTGGTCTGATAACCACTTATAGATAGATAAGTTTATTTGCTGAACAATTAATACAATTTATAAAAGAAACACGACAAGACAAAAAAAAAGAATTATTTCGAAAAGCACATGAATCACAACATAATAGATTGATACATAAAATGACTTAATTATTCAGCAGGGACACGCAAGAACCCATACTGGGATCGTTGACACACTTGATGTGATTTGATGTGATAAAACATGTGCTATCCATGTCAATCACGTCTTTACAAGTTCAGCAATTTTTTTCCCACTAGTTTATATAAACTGTGATCTGAATTAATTCGTTGAGTTAAGAATCATATATTGTGAGAGAAGTAGTTTAAATTTAAATGCTCCCACAATGAAGTAAGCAATAGTTACATCCCGAGTAGGAGGGAGTTAACTAACATTTTTGTTAGTTAAGTCCCAAAGTCGAAGTCAGGGGACATAACCAAATGTTAGTCAACCCCCGACTCCCGAGGGATATAACTAACTTATACGCCATTTAGCATATTTACCAATTTATTTGATTTTTTTACTGCGCTTATTAATTATTACACAATTAAAGTAAAGTTTGCACTCAGTAGGGAGATAACTATCATTTTCAAGATCCTTGAAGGGTTGTTGTCTGGGAACTGACTGGGAACTGGAACTGGGAGCTAACTTCACTTTACTGGTAGCTGTCTGGGAACTGACTGGAAACTGGAATCTAGGAGCTGACTTCAATGCTCTACATTTTCAAGTATACTATCATGTTGGAGTGAAACGCGTTGGTCACAAAACACGGTCACTTACTTCTATACTTTTAATTATTTAACCCACATAGATATATTTATCTTGTTCCATTTGAATCTGTATCTATTTGCAGTAATAAAATTATCAACCCATATTTGCGAATAATAAGAGACATAATCTGACATATGCTTTTCAGGACATATCCATACGTTTCAAGAGAGAAGATTATGTATTTTTTTCATAGATATGAAGGATCACTAATGACACACGACTTGTTATCCTCCCACTCAGGATTGAAAAGGGCAGATTTATTAAAGGAGCTTATGAAATGAGAATATGTGCATTGTGTAATTTAAATGTTGCTGAGGCTGACATTCACTTTGTAACTCAATGCCCCTGAAATAATATCCATAGAGAGAAAACTTTGTCACGATGCAAAGCAAGGGACCTTCATTTTGAAACTTATATAATTATAAGGATCAGTTAAAGCTAATCTTTCACATTGACTATGCTCTTTAATTGGCTATATGTAAGTATATTTACTTACTTTATAAATGCATAATGTTTCAATTGCAACTAATTACTCAGTTTAATGTTAGCTAAAAAGGATTTTGGAAATCATATCATGATTTACTTAAACAGTGTGCTCATGATGCGGTTAATGACCTGAATTGTTGCGTTTGTTGCACAATCTATATTACTGTGCAGTTTTATTACAATGAGTGGGCCTAATGTGTCTGTGTGTTTCAGCTTATACAGCTTGTACAGTTAGTTTCATAAAATACGGTCGACTCTAGCTGTCTGTAGTGACCTAGGCTGTACCTGGCTATGGTCTAAACATGTAAAGCCAGCTGCTTCTCTCCACTTCTATAGCTGAATCGGCTTACATCCATCACCGGATAAATATAAACCTTGGTAAATGTAAGAAATTAATGTAATCTATTATAAATGTGTACTTTTAAATCCAGTTTTGAGTAGCCAGCTATTACAGCTTCTTCTAGTTTCAAAATCTGACGGGCCATTTTTAATGAAACTAACTGTAGTATGCATTTTCTTAGCATAGAAACCTATTTAACCACAAGGAAATGAGATAATGCAAGGAAATTAGACAGGTAATAAATGCAATGAAAGCTTCACTCAGAAAACAAATTGCCCTTTACATTAACCAGATTTTATGATCAGAAATGTTACGCACTAATTCCTCTAACAGGGCAACGCATAGCTACTTAAACACTATGCATGTTACCTGCAATTAAATTTAGCTGCAACTTGTGCTCGGTGTCTATGCTGAGGCAAGTAAAGTACCCCTCCCATCGGGTAAATGTGTAAAAAGGTGTGGACTTCAGACCCAATAGCATTGAGACATTGACATTGACATTTAAAGTTCAACAGTCTTTTGATAGCTGCATTTTAGTTTATCCGACTATTCTAAGGCATTTAGGGCCAGTGGTTCGGCTTGTTTTACATTCCTTGGTCTGGATAGCTGAAGTGGAACATATATTATTCTTTACCTCAAATATCACATTTACTGAACACTGTGTTAGGTCATACAATCGACACAGCTAGCATGCTGATATGCTTTAATTTTTTGCTGTGTTGTAATTTTAGGACATAGCAATCCAATAATTGATTCACAGGGTTGCCCGTGGTCAGGGGAAAGTCAGGGAGTTTCAAGGTCAGGGATAAGGCAGGGAAATTTGGAAAGTGGTCGGTGAAATTTGGAAATCTTAAAAAAAAAGTTATTCAGCTTGGAACATACTGTTTCCAGTATCATCCCCAGTTAAAACAAATACAAGTGTAAAATCTTACAACAAAAATTGACGGTTCATTTAGAGGGGGGGGGGGGGGGGGGCATGCAGGATATGTGTATTACTCGCCATGTATACTCTTTTCAAGTTTTTATCTGAAATTTTGAATTCCACTCATTTCTTTTCTTAATTAATTGTGTTAGGTTGTGTACCGTTTTCATTATTCATTCTATCGTCACATTGTGGTGGCATTCCTGAGAGATTGAACATTCTTGAATCTGATTCAATTTGCACGGGGAGCTTTGGATAATGAAATCTAGAGAAATGTCTAGTGTTTCTTGATAACCTTATTAATTGTGATAAGCAGAGGATGACATCACGAAACTTGTCAATTCAATTTGCAGGATTTTGAGGTTGGTCTTTCTCATTATCCCTCGAAGAAGATCATCACTTTGCGTGGGCAACCATGCGTCAGTCTCATCCTGTCGTATTAGTTCGATTAGAGGCCGGGGTTGGGTTGTACGGCCATTTTTATCAGACCCTGGCTGTCAGAGAATCATGACACTTCATTTTTACAACTGCATGGTTATAACTTCATCCACAAGCCCAGAAAATGCAGTACACATGGTGGTGTTGCGATGTATCTAGTAAGGGACTGTCTTGAATATAGAAAACTGCCAGTAGAAGGTAATGCAGATATATGGGATGAAATATTTTAGAAATATTTGTAACTTTATGCAATTCAAACCAGAAGAAAAAATAATACTAGGAAATATCTATAGACCACCCAGAGAGAATGTTGAAAAGTATACCATATTTAACGAAAATATTAAAGAATTATTATCAAATTATACAAACTTTAATGCCGAAATAATATTGACTGGTGAATTTAATATAGACCTTCTAAAAATTCATGAAACACAACATGCTACTAACTTTATTGAAACATTAATAAGTAATGGCCTTTTGCCAAAACTCATGTTTCCCACTAGACTTACCCATACTAGTAAAACGTTGATAGACAACTGCTTTGTAAAACTATCTGCACATTTTTCCAAGACAACTGCAGGAATAATAATGCAAAATATTTCTGATCATCAGCCATACTTTGTAAGTTTTGATTATCTCAAAATCAAAGAAAGAAAATGATAAGTATATAACTCTTAATGCCCAGTGTATGACATACACAAAAGAACTGCTTTTGGTGAGGAACAGATAGATGCCTTGCATGTTGACAATTGATGAAGTGAATGAACTCATATATCAAATTTCTGTAAATTAAACTATATCTTTTAAAAATCATGTGTAAATAAATTTTAGTATTGTTAAAAAATTTCCAATTTTATGTGTGCCACTAGGTACGAAATAAAGATGATATATATATAAGAATTTTTCCTGACACAATGCAATCAAAAATAAAATTGAAAAATGAGCTCTTGAATTCCTGCAATATCAATATATTTAGTACCAATAACTTAGAAGACCCTAATTGCAATTAGAACCAGCTTGATGACTTACTTCAAACTGCAATAGATAAACATATGCCATGTAAACATGTCAAATACAAGAAATATAAACAAAAGAAAACTGATTGCATTACTTCTGGAATAATTCGCTCTATTAAATTTTGAGATAAACTGTACCAGCGCCTTAGAAATACCTGACTATCAGAAACATTATACCATACACTAAAGATAAATCTGAAAACTTACAATCGTATACTTAAGCAAAGTATTAGATGTGCCAAAGTTGAGCATTATAATTCTTGCTTTAACTAATAAAAAGACGATAGGAAAAACATATGGAAAGTAATAAAAGAAATAATAAACAAAAATCCAGATAGGAATGAATTACCTGAGACATTTTTGATAAATAACTTAGTCTTCAAGAAAGAGACCCAAAATTGACAGCAAATGGAATGAAGACTTTGTAGAAATTTGACCACAAATGGCTAATACTATTATAACAAATTCAGAAAATGCTACCTTTTGTAAATTACCTCAACAGACCAACTAACGCAAACTTTCAGTTTGAAACCATAAATCAAGAAACCGTGGAAAAAGTTATAGATAAACTGAAGCCAAAAACTAGCAGTGGTACAGATAGAATGTCAAATTAATTGCTAAAATACATCAAAAATGAAATAGCTGTCTTAACTCTAATAATAAACTTAAGTCTAAACACTGGTATATTCCCAGACCGATTGAAAATTGCAAAAATACTGAGTCTCCCTATATACAAAAAGGATGATGCAAAAGTATTTGGAAATTATCGTCCCATTTCAATTCTGCCTAGTGCATCAAAGGTCTTTGAGAGAGTCATACACAATCAGTTATACATTTATTTTGATGAACATAAAATTTTCTTTGATAATCAATATGGGTTTAGGTGTCAAAATTCAACCGAATTAGCGGCTATGGAAATTTTGGACAGGATAGTGAATGCTATGGAAAAAATTAAATCCCTTTAAAGATTTTCCTAGACCTCTCAAAGGCCTCTGATACTCTGGATCACAGAATTTTACTCTCTAAACTATCACTATGGAATCCAAGAGACATCATTAAGATTACCCTTGTTGTTCATCATCTATTTGAATGACCTAATACAGGCCTGTTATATGTTTAAGCCACTGATTTATGCTGACAACACTACCCTATTTGCAGTAACTGAAGTTTTTGGAAATGATAAAGACGAATTAGAAAGAACTATAAATAATGAATTAAGAATGATAAACCTATGGTTCAAATCCAATAAACTTTCAATAAATGGTAATAAAACAAAAGCAATCTTTCACTCTGCACAAAAAAACACAAAAGATTGAATTCAGATGGATGGGGTGAATTTAGAATTTGTCGATAACTTTAATTACCTAGGGGTATAAATATTGATTCAAATTTAACATGGAAGCTTCACATTCAAAAAGTATATAATAAAGTCTCTCGTACCATTGGTATTATGTCTAAATTGAAGCAGGTTTTACCTTCAACCATTCAAGTTACAATATATAATTCGTTTATTTTTCCATACTTAAATTATGGCATTCTTGTCTGGGGAGCAAGTGTAAACAGATTAATTAGACTGCAGAAGAAAGCAGTACGTTTAGCTGCGAAAGCTAAATATAATGCTCACACAGGGCCTATTTTCAAAATGTTCACATTACTAACTGTGAATGATATCCTGAAATGGCAAGAACTAAAACTTATGTACAAATTGGAAAACAAGATCCTACCAGCCTACTTTCAATGCTCCATGTTTATTCGACAATCTGAAGTACATGAATATAATACAAGAAACGTAAATGACTACAGAAATCCCCGAAGTAGACATCCCTTTGTTCAAAATAGCATTAGACATACTAGATTGCCTACAGTATATAACAACTGTCCATTAAACATCAGGACTAAAATCCACACACACAGTATCTCCGGATATGCCAGATATGCTAAGAATGACCTTATTAGTAAATATGACACACATTGTTCAATTATAAATTGCTACATTTGTCAATATACAGTTTAAAGTAAATCCCTGCAACCCAAACTGTCCTCTTCTTGTCCTGTCTTTTGCAAATTTTCCCTTTTTGTGTTTTCTATTGTCTTCCAAATGGGATTCTTCTTTACCTTTAAGGTATTCCTTTTTTGTGATTGTCGATTTCCCCGGGATTCTTCTTCTCTTTCTCTGATTGAATAATCTTTATTGAAAATGTAATGACTCCTATTGATCAGGCCTTGCATCAAATTCAAATATTGTATGATACAATATAATTTTGATTCATCAAGGTTGTGTGTGGGAAGGAGACTACTGACTACCCATAAATGGCCACCTAAAAATGATCAGTCGTCATCAAAATGATATCGCCACAATAAAATTCTCAGTTGGATAAATAGCATGTGAATGTCATCAAAAAGGTAGCATGGGCTCAGTGATCTCCTTCTTGCAACATGCTTGATTTCTATAAACAGGGACATCCTTCCAAATACCTTCATTTATATAATGTAAAAAATATGCCATTGTCATTCACTAATAATGATTTGCTTGGATCTCTCGGAAAACCAGGAGGGCACTCGATAGCGATGCTATTAATGTGTCTTAGAGTGTTCCTCCTGGCCTCTCATACCCTGTAAATATAGTATATTGATTGTTTCAACTTAATTATATTATTGTCACCTGTATGAAGGCAAATAAATTCATCTTGAGTTTTGAGTCTTTTGAGTCTTGACTGACATTTTCATATAACAGTGCGCACCCTAAAAAACTCACCAGTCATGATAGCATGGCCCCCAAAACATTGTAGCAATAGTTGAGATAATATTTCACACAAATAGTACCAAAATATCAGGAAAACATTGAAATTATTAATTTTAATGTGTCTTCTTTTCCCCATTATGTCAATATATGCCTGCAGAAATATTATAAATCATATTACCAAACAAACAAGTCTAAATAATTTCACCACGTGAATCACTATATAAAATATTGTAGTAACATTCCTACAATATTTTCGGTATGATTATAAACATTTTCCCAACACATCAAGTACAATATGTTGAAAACTTTTTATGTTTGTAAGGGAGATATGTCCGAAGCAAGACTACCTAATATCTGTAATTTGAAGTATAAAGTACGGTAATATACAGGATCTCAGAAAAGCCGGTGCTTCGGATCGCCTTTCGGAAGAAAACGTCTTTTTCCGCTAAGTATGTTGGGTTGAGGTTGTGATGCAGAGCAGGCAAACGGTACTTTAAATACAGTAATATTTGGCGTCGACAGACTGGGGCAGTGAAACGCCCGGATGTAGGGCAGATAGGGTATTATTTGGCGGCCGAACGCCGCTTGGGAACCTGCGGCCGGACATTCGTGTCAGAACCGGGTCCGTTCGGCCTCAATGCTAATAATGTATAGGGAGCTGAACCGACTTCTTTCGTAGCCCGAATCGTCTCGGTAAAACGAGTCCTTTCACTAGCATTCTTGCAAGCGATCTAATTTCCCGCCTAAGTCCCGTTCATGGCCTCAACGGGTGTATTTCTTAGCTTTTCTTATATGAGTGGATCTTGACATACCTATATTACTTTATTTCACCTTAGCAGCTCCCTACGGGCATGCTAGTATGACATTATTACTTAATGGGTGGAGTCGTTTACAATACAGTGTTAACAGTCTCAATGTCTTAATGCCTCTGGTCTGAAGCATAGTCAGCTTGAATGACCAGCAATCAGATGCAGACGTAGTGATGAGATGACAAGGCCTGTAATCAACACCATGGTGCACATTTACCCCATGGGTGGGGTTTTTACTTGCCTCAGCATAGACACCGAGTGAAAGGCACCTCCAATTTTAACATATTCACGAGCCTGGGCCTGGCATCAAACCCGGGACCGCCTGCACAGCTGGCCAGTGTGGATTTTAATGCTAAATGTATAAGAACGTGGGCAGCTACACACAAGCCTACATGCAGCTCATTTCTCCATAGTTTCCATAATATACTTTCAAGAAAGTGTTAATTGGAGTCTTATATTATCATTACTAATTGGTAGTGAAAGCAGTCAGGTCAAAACATTTTTTATAATAATGAAAATGTAAATTTATTGCTTGAGATCACTGCAAAATAAGCATAATAACTAAATACATTTTACTGGGCATAATTATCAGACAACTTCCAAGGTTGTTGAACACTTAGCGAATGGTAAAAAGTACTTCCAATTAAAAAAGCATTCGTTTGATCAGTTAAATAAATTTAAATTTTCAGTGCTCTATTGACATTGATTCTTGGATTTATTTAGTGACATCTAATATCATCCAACTATGAAGTGTTTATCCTGACCTTTGGAAGTTCATTTCCAAGCCCAAAGTTCTCATTTTACAACTCACCAGCAACTTTCCCCATCTCTCATGGGCTTATTCAGCTGTCTGAACATGCTCATGACTGCCAATGGTTAAGTCATGTGACACAAGGTCAAATGAGGAGAAAGCAACTGTCGCTAAACAATGATCAAGGCTGGGACCTGCCTCCCATTTTTCTTTAGCCTAATCCAAGTTCAATCGTTTATTCACCATATATATATATACAAACAGAAAATGGATATTGTCATTATTTTAGAAATATGTGTGGATATGTATAAATATATAGTTAAAACAACTGAATTAGATTAGAATAGCAATAGGAAAAGAACATCATAAGGAGAACTGGATATTGCATATTACAAAGTGCTCCTATTTACCTGCAGAGACTGAATTCATATAATACTTTAATTTGATAATTATTAATTATTCACATGATGACTAGATAGATATGGACAATAAAAAATTCAGATTACAAAATTTTTTAATAAGGATTTACGTTGGATATACTGGTGCCATTTACAGCCATTAATTGATATAAAAAGAAAAGAAGAAGTCAGAATAATTGTGTAAATTAAGAATTTCTTCAACAAATATAATATCATAATCTAATATCATAACTGACCAATAGCTGCAAAAAGGTATTTCATACTCATTTGCAGTTAGACTAGAGATTCATGATTTTACTCCATTTTGCTGGATGCATATTTTATTAAACAGTCTCTGTTCAGTCAGCTTTATCATTGTTTAATGTTTATGTTGAGTGATGATAATCAAATTTTGAAATTGGAGATAAATTATTATGTAATATTATGTACAGTGTATCATTATGTATGAGATACTTCAATAAATGTAATTGGAAATTGAACAATATGCAGAACAACAAAAGTTACAAAATTATTGGAAATGGAACTGAAAGGCCCTTGTCTTCTATTGTTTATTAGCTATGATCAGGGTCAATTTTCAGTAGCGATATATATTTATCTTGGAGGTGTCACCCTTATTACATATATATGTCATGTTCATGCACCATGTGTGTCAGATTCAGACTCAGATTCAGATATATTTATTTGACTTAAAGCAAAATATAATAAACATGATTGTAATATTTTTTTTTCTTTGATACCAGCTTTATTATTATGTGTCATAATGATATCTGTACAACTAAATGCATATATATGTAATATGAATAAAAAGATTCTGAGTTCATAGAAAATCGACGAATATTTTACAAATGATGCTTTATTATATGTGAATGTGTCTTCACTTTATGTTCAAGGAACTCCTGCTCATAACAAATAATAAATGTTGTTTGGAGAAGTATACAATTAACCTGCCAGAAATAGATTACCATCCCCCTGCCTTTATTCCTAAAATATCACCGAAGTAGTGACTTGCATAATAATTCTGCATGAAAGGTATGTCTGTTCCCAAAGATGTTGTTATTAAATGTTATGTTGTTCGTTTATTCATTTATTCAAATAATATTATGTAATCCGAGTCCATTCAGCTACTGTGAGCCACTCAGAATTCTTCATTGTCAGCCAACATGGGTGTATATGGGATGGTTAGAGTGAAGTTTATGTTGGATGGCTGCAGTGTATGTTGGATGGCTGCAGTGTATGTTGGATGGCTGCAATGAATATTGAACAAGGAGTAGAGAATAAGCGATAAGAAATCGTGGATGGGTTGTCATTCAACATAGAGTTTTGTGGGATTCGGAAAAATAATATTGGCCCAGGGGAAGCATTGGCCAATAGAATTTTCCTTATCCCACGCACTCTATTTTGGACTCCTTACCATCCACTATTGTTATATTACTTTTTTTTTCTCACATAGGGTGGCCCATTTGGTGACTGTGCGTCGTCTTTTGTGGTCTCCCTGACAACTTAGTCATAAAATAAAACAGAATCATCGTGTGGACACGAAATAATTTCAGTCAAGATAACCTAAAAGTTTTACAAACCAGTGCCTGTATTTGATTATAGTAGAGCCTCACCAAGAAAACCGAGCTTGTTGCCAAGGTTACTGGTCGTAATAGTGAAATGGCCTTAATTACTAGGTAAAGATAATAATGATAGATGATGTATAAACGAAACGGCCTTATTTATGAGATAGTTTGTCAAAGAAGTGGTCTTACATTAGAAGACATTGGGAGTCAGTGTTATATTTGTATTGGAGGAGCAGTTGAGTTTCTTTGTACTGTTGTTTTGTGAATTCGTTTTTACAGTGCCATACAATAATACTCAGCAGTTAGGTAGTTATTAGAAGGATATAGACCCCCATATATTGTAACTAATGTACGTGTGTGTGTCTGCAATAAAGATTAATAATAATAATAATAAATGGATTCCACGGTGTGTCTCTATAACAATTTTTCTTGATTAATTGATTTGTACAATTAGTTTCAAACAGTAAATATAATATTTTACCCAAAGATAAAAAAGAAATTAAATGTGTGAAAAGCAATTAAAACTCAGACCACTTTTAAATTGATCTGTACTATGCTAGAATAAAATAATTACCTTATAATTAACTAAATTGTCTTCTATTATTGGTGCGAACCATATTTCTGTATTTTTAACTTCATATAATTGTTATTTAAGGGCCATATTGTAAAACAGTCAAGAGACTGGATGATGTTGTCCCTTGCCAATAAAAGTATTTTTGACTGACTATAATGTTAATCTGTGGCATAAAAAGTGGTAGTAGGTTAAGGGGCGTTCACACCGTCACGAATATGACCTACGTATGACGACGGACGAGAAAAATGGGCTATATTTGCTCACTCGTGGCTCTGTTAATACGTATAAATCTATCAAACGCTCACCGAACGTCTGTCAAAAGCTCGTAGATCGCTCGGCTCGTAGATCGCCCGTGTGAGTGGTTCAAGGATGGGGTGGCTACGTATGGCCAAAGATGGCCACGGACGGACGTAAAACGTAGGTAGAACGCTCACCGACTGACTCTAGAGCGAGTTACGTAACTAATATAAACAACCGCCAAAGTTTTAAACATGTTTAAAAAAAAATTTCCCTCTTCACGTATGGTCACAGATGATTTAGCTCGACCAGGAGCTTCCTACGGATAAGCCAGAGTATCCTTGGAATGCTCGCCGTGTGAACTACGTATGGCCAAGGATGGGCAAGAGTAAAAATATTTTACGTAGGTCTTAAACGTAAGAGTCTGAACGCCCCTTTAACCAGAAAGAGGCCAACTAATAAAATATGGTTTTCTCTCAAGACAGAAATGGTAATAAGAAACTCACAACTGTAGAATAACTTGATCGTTTAAATTGTTGACATTTCTTCATGGTTGTGAAAATCTGCGGTTCTGTTAAACCACAATTGGCCAAAGAGTTGCTACAACAGATGCTTCAGTTGTCAGAATCGAGGCCATTTAGAAAACGTTTGTACTAAGAACATTCGCACCAAGCACGTGTCTGGGACTGTGTGACAACTAAGGCTAAATACAGGTACACAACTGTTGTAGTATTCAAATGAATGTGTTCGAGATATTTCAGTTATCATACAAAACATGGAGCAGTCTTGTTTGCATGTTTCCCAGGTCAATTTCCATACATAACTTTTTCCAACCACTTGGTCCTGGGTTCGATTCCCGGCTGAGCCTAAGTTGGATGGCTGTTTCGTCCTTCATCTCATTGCCATGGTCCCTGCCTGTCCTAATTAGCTCAACAGGTGCAGAAATACATGACTTAAAGCCCTAATCCACCCATTTCCACATTGTAATTTACATCATTTCTCAAACAACCTGTAACTATGATGAGACAACTGACCAGAAAAAGAAGAAGAATTAGGCCAGATGGCATAATAGGAAAAACAGTGAGGTGATCATGAATCAGAGCTGTTTATTGTTTAAGGGAAGTAGTATTTAATTAGAAATATACTAATTTTGTATTGGAATAATTGCTTCCTAAGTTTTAAAAACAATCCACAGTGTAGCCTAGGAGGGCAACATGATCACACATGGCTTCACATCAAATTGTTAGGTCAGGCTATCATTTATCCATTATTGCATATTGCTTGAAGGTACCTACAATTCCAGACAGTTCATTGATAGACATTATCTTAAAGCACATCCAAAAGATGGGGTAAGGAAATTGGAAAAATTGCAATCTAAAATTGAAATATCCTGGTCTTTCATTTGTTTGTTTATTTCATCTTTGTTAATTTAACCTTTATCAAATCAAGTTTGTATCCAAAGTATTTTCTATTCTATTCTATTCTATTCTAATATTTTGTGTAATAAATCTACTGTGTTTCACATGACAATATTTGTCATAAATCTCTAAAGCAGTACATGCTATCTGGCATTTATCTAACTAAAAGTATTATAGAGATTAAAACAGAAAAAATACTTATAGTCATGATAACTCATGATAACTCATGATAACTTATATAATATAATAGAATAGAATAAAATATATTATGATAACTCATAGAATAGAATAGGATAGAATAGAATAGAATAGAATAGAATATAGTAGAGTAGAGTAGAATATATCAACGTCAACAGTTGATTACAATGATTTTCTGAACTTCACACCATCTCATCATTACATCTGCTCTGATAAGATTCAACAAGTGACAATAAGATTAATTACAATTATATTAATAACAATTCAACTTGATTTCATAGGGATTCAATGCACTCTATAGTGTGTAGACTATCAGTTGTTTTGGCTCCATTCAATTCTCTATTCTCTCATTCTAAAAAACAAAAACAAACGCACCATGTGCTAATGTGCAATAAATACAAAGAAAGACAGGAAAAGGACAGTCAGAGGAAATGTATTTAATCCGCTCAGATCTCTAATTGATTTCAGGCGCTGACACAGGGTTCTTTGAGGTTATTTATAGCACTTGGAGAGGAAGGGAAGCTCCGCTGAAGAGGTGCTTGGTTTGGGCTCCATTGACTGACCTCCTTGAGGTACTCCGAACCGGCCAAGGTTTAGGGACAGACAAACCTACTCTGTCTCGACCTTTGAAGACGAACAACAACTGTTAATCAGGAATTAGTTGCTAGGATGAGGATATAGTGCAGCCCTCTTGAGGCAAGTCTTTGCCGCCACTTACGAGAGTTGATTGTAACATGCTTCTTTTTTCTACTTTTTTCGTGTCATTGTAAATATCCGAATTAAATAAAATTGTACTTACTTACTTAATACTTATATAATTGATGTGAATTCCATAACATGTTACACATTGACTGTTCCACAAGGTTCGGTATTAGGACCAACATAATTTTTATTTTATGTGAATGATATAAATAACTACCTATGTGCTGCAACCTGTAACATTTATGCTGATGATGTTCTTATCTATTGTAGTGGATCTTCATGAGGTAAATTCAAAACTCATTACACTGCAACAAAGAACGGTATGACAATACAATGTTAATTACCACGAAACAAAGAGAAGCCTTGCTAAGTAGAAACTCTGATGTTTGTCTTTCAAGATGTGGTTTAAACCGTGGACATCTTAGCGTGCATATGGATATGAACTTAAATTGGTGTTATCATATTGACGGACTGGGCAAAGAATTAAATTTCATGGCTTGGACACTCACGATTAAGAAATGTTTTCCTAATTGACTCCCTCATTCAAATTTACATGAGTATTATGCAATCTAAGATAAAGTACATGGAATGCAAAATAGAGCAATTATAGCATGTTAGGGATACAGATTTAGTTGCTCAGCTTAAAATACCGAATTTTAGACAACGCAAAGACTATTTCATGTCTTTACTTGGATTAAAATGCATTCATGAACTAGCACCTATCTACCTTCGTAATGAAGTCCTTCTGGAAATTGAAGTGACAAATAGGAATGCAAGAAATGCTAATGTACATATTCCTATAGTTATCATGAATTGTGCAAAAAGTTCTTTTGCACATTGTTGGTCTTAAGTATGGAATTCGCTGCCTGATGACATAAAATAGTGTGCTAGCATTGATCATGTTGATGTTTTTAAGCGTAAAGAGCGCTACTACTTTTTAAACAAAATGATTTTTATTACTGATTTTACTTTATTGTTTTTAACTTGTACCCATTAATGATCTTTTATATATTGTATATACTGTATGTACCGGGCCAAATTGAAAATCAGGTTCGCCTGATATTTGTAGCCCCGCTAAAATATGTTACAAATAAAATAAAATACTTTGGGATCTTCCACCTACCACAGAACAGATCCTGGGCACATCGCAATGCCAATTTTAAAATTTGTGTCTCGCAAAGCTTTATCTTAGCTTAGAAAAGGGTCAGAATTTGTACCCGTGACCACCACAGGAGTGTATGTTCTAGCCATTAGCCCACCAGCTACCAAACTTTTTGATTAAAAAGTGTAATTGTTTCCTGTTAACGGTTTCTCTGCAGAATGAACTGATAGCCTACACAAGAGTAGTAATTGTCTGCGCTGTGTATTGTTCAGTAGGGTGCTCAAACAAAAACTGAAGGTCAAAAATGCCTTGCTCCCCAGAGCTTTTCTCATTTCACCTGTCATTTTATAGAACATATGAAAAAACTTGAAAACTGATTACATTTCTGGACTAACCAATTGTGTTGGTTGTAATTCCATTTTTATATTCACACACTCTAGTTCATGGAGGATATGGATCACACTATGGATCTGGAACCCGGTTCAAATATTTTGATCCAGATCACATCCTGGATACTGCAACCAGAAAATGTTGCCATAGCAAAAGTATTCTGGTCCAATAATATTTGCAAACAGATGATACCTTTAAGGAAAAGTCTTTTTGGGCCAACAGTAGGCCAACAGTAGGCCAACAGTAGGCCAACAGTAGAGTGTGCTGGCTGGAGATTGATGTAACTTTCCGTACGATGGGTCTATCTGATAGTGGGCCAACCTGCTGTTGGCCAAACCAACATTGGACCAACAACGGGCCAACATTAGGTTAACGCTACCCGACTTTGAGTTGATTTTTTTTTGGCCATAAGTAGGCCAATGCTGGGCCAACTTTGCATTGACATGTCATTTGCCATTGGTTGGCCTATGTGACAGTAGGGCTGACCTGCCGTTGGCCAAATGTTGGCGCAACTGACATTGGGCCAAATTTGGCCATGTTTGACTGATTGGTCTGCACAAACAATGGCCAACATAATGTACATATATTGGGTTGTCAGTAATTTTAGTGGGGCCTGGGCGGAGGTTTGCGCTGACTGCGATCTCGCTTAATGCAACATGAAAGATTAATTTGAGACAACATTAAAAAATATTGTTGTGGGAAAATTTATTCTTGTGCTTTTTTAAAAATGTATATAAATTATTCTGGAACTGATGTTTTCTTCTCACGTTCATATCTTGGGTGTTAATTTGATTAATTATGGTGTTTAATAAATGTATTTTAATTGAATTCCAGAGTCATTTATTTTCGGCGTGCCCATGCTGTGACTTATATTTCCATTCGACATTGTCGTTTACATGCATATTAATGTAATTTAAAAAATTCGTAATAAACACTGAACATTTGATTGAATCATACACATTAATATGACAATGATGCAGTAAATTATACAATGAACACTCGTGACTAATATGTTATAATACAGCATTACGAAATTATTACGAAAAATATTGGCTAATTAGGCAAAAATAAAACAATAATACACACATGTTACCATTGACACCAGTTGGCTCATCATCAGACACAAGTTAACATTACGTGTTCACACTTTCATGATGAGGCTTACAATAATCTTTGAATGCACAGAGCGGTAACCTTGAAGTTTCACAGGAAACTGTAACTGTTAAAGACACTCAAGGGTCATTCCATGTCAAATTAACCAAATTAAAGTAGTGCCCCACTCTCAGATTCAGATTTATTAGGATTTTGCACACTTAAACACCATCATGAGATAATTGTATGGACATTTGAAATGGCTGTTACTTCGATTTTAAAAGTATTGATCCTTTGAAATTTGGGAAAATCAATCAAAAAACCATATTTTTATCAAATGCATGCAATTGGATTGTTGTAGTTGGCTTTCAGTTTCTCCATATAAGGGGTTAACACCCCCATTGATACCTTATATTTATATATATATAAGGTAATAATAGGGTGTTAAACCCTTACCTATCTTGAGTCAATTTAATTGACATACGTATCATGGTTAAATTGATTGCCAATTTATGGATAAATTACTTCTGCAATGTGACAAACATTGAGGTCAAATGTTTATTATAATCAATTAATACAATATGATACAACAGTGACCTCACGCGGATATATACACAAATTAATTTCCCATGACAAGCCCTACCCGCTGAGGTACGTTGTACGGTTACCATGGCCATCCATTTGTCTAGAAAAGTCATAATTATTTGCAACGGACTGCAATATGTTTGCACAGCAAAAAATGTCATTATACCACAATAATAAATTGTCAGAGTTAGACATAAGTATGGCAGGTTGCACTGGTATTGATAACTAATATGGCTTCCTTATAAGAACCAGCCCTTGGAGGGAAGTCTATATCTGGCATGCACCGGTATTCTGCTTGCAATAACAAAACACTGTTAATTTTGTAGCTGCCCACAATGTCTATGCTGCAATTAATACACCCCACTCATGGGGTAAATGTGTAAGCTGTGTGGACTCATCAAGCCAAAGTGGCATCTGACCGTGTGTATCTGCCAGTGGGTGGGAAGCAAGCAGCAGCCTGGCCTTGCACAATGATATTTATTTATTTATTAATTCAATTATATTTTACATGGGTTGCATCATCAGCACCCAGCTGTTTTGCATATGTCGAACAATATAAATTAGCACAATATAGTATTAACATTTTTTTTAATATTACGAAATATTCATTGAATTTTTTTTGGCTTATTTTTTAAAGCATAAATATAGTGCTTTAGATAGTAAATAATATGTCAACAATATGAATGTGGAAAAAGAATGAAAAAAAAGAGGCTCAAGCAACTCTGAAATTATTAAAAAATGTACAGGCAAAATGTCAAGTTTTGGTTTTGAATGTGGTGGACATTTCATTGTTCATAAACCATCCATTGTTTCCCCCATTGTCTATTGTGGATAACAAAGCAGGTCAACTGCCTACACATTTTGCTAAAAATGTTAGCTCAGGAGACCTCCAAGGCCTGCGTGGTAGCATTAATCATGAGTTGATAGCATTCATTACAAGCATCTTTCTACCTTTATTTACAGCATTTGTCAAATATTCCTCATACCACAAAACCCAGGTCCTCATTCGCCTCTGCAATTTTCTGCTAGAGTCAGCTGAATTATGAACAAAGGCTTGAGGAGGATGGTTTACAAAGACATCAAATTTGTGAACAAAAATTGCTGCTCAACGGTTATTGACCATTCTGCATAATATCGTGGTCCCCACTATTGCGGTTTGGTTCATTTCCCGTGGATGGCGTGTACGTTAACTTCTGCTTCCTGCGGGGGTGGAACGCCCATTGTATGGGATAAGCCAAGCATTAATGTGACATATAATACAATTTAAGGGGTTTAAGTGCATAACACATTAGTATCTTCCATCATAATCACTGAATTTCAGTCAAATTGATCTTACAAAATAACTCTCAAAAAGATATAAAAGCTACTTTAATTTAATAATTTTTTTGGAAACAGTGTGACCAAGTTTTTTTTAATGTCAAACTATGGCTGACCTTACAATCAACTGTCTTATCAGAAATGGTTATTTCAACCATATATATATATATTTAGGGCAATCAATACCTTGGTAAATTTAATCAAAATCTTGGTTGGTAACTTAAGAGCGTGAAACCAAATTAAAAGGACAATCTCAATTTTTAGATCACTCTTCTCAGTAAAAAATATTGTTCCAGAATTGAGTGATTCCTTACGGTGAGCCTACTGTACTCTCAAAATCTGTCAAATCATTACATACCATGGCTAACCAAATTTCTCCCCAGTAACATCTCATTGCAAACTTTAAAAAGTCGTCTCTGAACAAATCATTTTGAGTCAAAGTTTGATTCAGATTGAAAATGTACATTTCTAAGTCTTCTCAATCTGAAAAGTTTTGTTTTAACTTTTTTTTAATCACTTCGCAGTGTTCATTGTACACCTCAACAAAAAAAAAGGAAATCATATTAACTAGACGTTTAAATAAGTGGATTTAAAGTGACGTTCGTGACATGACTGATTATAAGCCCACTCTAATGACATTTTCACCAGCAATATGACTCAGCCAATTATACTGTAAATTTATCACTAGTAAATCACTGTCATTTTTCTAGTACAGATAGGTCCATGACAGTGACACCTAGTCTCCGTTATTTCTATTATTTATTCATGGGTTCAAGAACAGATCATTGAACTTTGAAAATAAGCACTCGATACTCCACTTAGACTGTTTTCCTATCGTTCTGAGCGGCCAATAATCAGCAAAAATATTAGTTAACTCCCTCCTGAGTGCAACTTGAACTTGTTTTGCGTAATAAAGGCATGTGGGCGACGTCAAAACGATGTAGGAATGACGTTGGCTCAATTTGGAATGCTTTCTGGGATAGAGTTCAAAAATGCTTGGTAAATCATTTCTCATCAAGTCCTGTATTGCTTGTATTTTGGTATATACTGATTAAAATTCCCCATAAGTCCATAAAAATATTGAATGTAACTTCTGTCCTGCTCCAGCAGCTGCGCATGAAGAGTGCACTGCCCAGACTGAGGATCGTGTATATGTAATCATGTTATTATAATTTATATATATATATGAATATATATTAAAATGCCATGTATAGGACCGCATTAAGCCCTTTTTAGTGTCCTAAGCACTGCTGGCTTTTGGTGCCCAACGTTTGGTGCAGTTTGTGCATGAGAACTAAGGGATGTTAACTGGTGTAGCTGGAGTGTTCTTAAAGCCTTACTACTGTATTATTGCCATTTCACTAACCACGCACACACAGGTCAATTTAATTTCAGTCTGACTGAACACGACAGTGCATGGTTCATGACTTGTTCTAACTTAATTTCATTGGCTATCAACGGACATGAGTGGATGTCTGGTTAAAGTTGATCAGCCTATCAAACAGGCCCACCGGCAAATTTATGAACCTGCGCTGCATTTACGGTATTTGTACAGCAAAACACAGTAAATTTGTTATAAAGCATATTTCTATAATATTGTATCTATCTATCTATCTATCTATCTATCTATCTATCTATCTATCTGTCTTCTATCTATCTATCTATTTATCTATCTATCTATTTATCTATCTATCTATCTATCTATCTATTTATCTATCTATCTATCTATCTATCTGTCTGTCTGTCTGTCTGTCTGTCTGTCTGTCTATCTATCTGTCTATCGATCTACCTGTCTATCTATCTATCTGTCTGTCTATCTATCTATCTATCTGTCTATATATCTATCTATCTACCTGTCTGTCTGTCTATCTATCTTCTGTCTATTATCTATCTATCTATCTATCTAACTAGCTAGCTAGCAAAGGCCGATAGGCCAAGTTTTACAGGTATAATATTTGAGGGTGGTGAGTGGGAAGTTTTGTGCAATTATAGTTTTGTAACAACTTAATCATGGCATAAATGTCATGGAAATAATGTACTTTAATTGAGATAGGGCAAGTAATATGCCATGCTCTGTAATATGCCATGCTCTGTAATATGTCGTGCTCTATACTTAGTAAATATTGCTATGATAAATTTGTGAAAAACGATATGTTGATATAATTTGGTAATCAATTAGTATTTTTCGTCGTTTATTCTCAATTTTATGGGAATGCTTGGATTCTTGGAAAATAAATATATATATTTCTTTTTTCCATCCAGATTGTCACGAGTGAGGCACATATATATGAATTACCTGTTGGCCTCCAGTATACTGATATAACTGGTTAAAAAAATCTTGGCATGATCCAATCATGCAATCATATCAATTTCCTAGTCTTGTTCTTCTTTGAATGTAACATAAGAGTTATTGTATACAAACACATTGAATGAAAATCTGTTCCAATGAATATTTTATCTTTTATAATAAATAAGATGACTAAACTTTTAATTGAATCTATTATGGTCAGAAGTGAATAAGCCATCATAGGAAACCACAATTGCATATAACGCCATCACAAATATGACCATAATCTCTTCAAAATGACGAGTCAATTCAATTGAAGTTAGATTGACTTTCAATCACAACAATTACTGGTTACAACACCGAAATAAAGTAACCAGTCAGCAATCAACAAGTTCCAACCGCTATGGTATAGCAATGGGATTTTTGGTATTTGTCATCTATTTTGTAAAGGGTGCAGATGATAAAAAAAATTTAATTATCGAGTAAGAACAATATCACATGATTTGGTGAGTGGATACATTTTGCCACATTTATTGATTGGCATAAAGGAGTTACATGCCTGTGTTTGTGGACACCCTTAGTGGGGACACATTAATACAAGTAATGGATAATACATACCAGAAGGGTTGAATAAGGTTATATGTAACATTTTGAGAACTTTTAAAAGGGAAAAGTTGAATTTAAGGGCGAGGGGGGTAGGAGTTGAAAGAAGCGAATGACCACTGACATGGGGGAGATGCTTATACACCTGGGAAATTGGATTAGCCCAGCTGGCAGTCCCTGGTGGTGGCTGAGAACATCAATTGACCCTGTTGGTCATCAAGTTATTTCCTGGAATGAATGTTGCCTTGCCCAAGATGGCGTTAATATTCTTTTTGGACACATAGGTTAGATTTAATGAAACAGAAAGGCTGTTAATTTGATTTGCAACCTGTAAAATACCTTCCAGTTTTCTAAGTAATAAGCATTTGCCATTTATTAGAGCACAGGTGAAAATAAGGTAGGCTACCACATTTTGCTGTTGTGATTAGAAGGTGCAGTTATGTACAAAATTAAATCAATAAGTATATTATTCTTGAGTCTAATTGGTATGATTATAACTCATATAAAAGGCAAAATTACGTCATTTGAAACATCACTGACACTTTCATTGCATTTTTCACCATTCGGAAAACAGGAAATTTTGGCAAGCATAAATAAATATCATCTCCATCAATGATCTTGAGATTTTGAAAAGGTCAAAGGTCGCGGTGACCACCTGATGTCTAATGTGTAATGTCTCGATGCTACTGGGTCTGAAGCTTGGTCAACTTATGTGACCAGCTGCCAGAGGCAGACGTAATGATAGATGACAAGGCTTGGGAGTCCGCACCACGTTACACATGTACCCCATCGGTGGGGTCTTTTACTTGTCTCAGCATAGACACCTAGTATGGGGAATTCAACATATTCTGCGAACGACGCCCTGCTGACATGTAGCACATAAAGAGTGCCCAGGCCAGAATTTGAACCCAGAATCTCTAGAGGGCCTGGCAAATGACTTAACCACCTCGGTTGCTCAGCTCTATCAAAACTTAACATTGTTATGGACAGAGAATCAGGGATTGCCAAGACAAACAGCTCCACAGACAGACAGACAGACAGACAGACAGACAGACAGACGAATAGCTAGACGGACAGCTAGACAGCTAGACAGCTAAACTGACGTAATTCGTGGACATAAATAAAGCTGAACATTTTCCTATTACAATGCCAAGTCTCGTCTTGCCTCAAAATCTCGTTCAAAACGTTAGCTCCACACTCCACAGGTGGTGCCCGGATGTGGGTGCTCACGTGTCTCATGCATGACTGCCCTCCCATGATTCTTTGCAACTTGCGGTTTATATCCAATTCCGCCTTGCATTGTGTAGATCGATAACTAGCTCATTACTAAATAACTCATTATTGGTTGATAAACGAGAACTAGGTCAAACAAATAGGTGAATAACAAATTTGCAACCACGCCATAAGTTTGTTATTTATTCTATCTGATTATACTAATAATTTTAATTATGTTAACTGCAGAAGTGCTGATATTGTCAAAGCTTTGAAATGGATGAATGTCAAACAGAGATGCCAATATTTTACTATCAATTTAATGTAAAAATGTATACATGGGCTTGCCCCTATTTATCTAGTCAATGATGTTGTGATGAATTGTGATGTGAATGGTCTAAATACTAGAAGCCATCCAATGAATGTATATGTTCCTGCAGTATCTAGTCAGTTAGCGAAAAGATCGTTTCAATATGTTGTTGCTATGTCATGGAACAATCTCCCTTAGTTTTTAAAAGACATACATAATTACATTGATTTTCAATTTAAGCTTTAACAACATATTTTAATGTAACTTGATGTTTTTATATTTTATCAATTGTTTTAAAATTACTGTACTATTTATTATGTTTTATTGTATTTTATGGGCCACATGTAAAACAGTCTTGTACTGAAGGTGCTACCCATGCAAAATATGTTCAAATAAATAAATAAATTTACAGTTAGTTTAATAAAATATGGTTGACTCTAGAAAGCTGTAGCGACCTATTCCTTGCTGTAGCTATTAATGGCTAAAGCCAGTCGCTTCTGTCTACTCCTAGCTTATAGTCGGCTTAAACTAACACCACTGAAAAAGTATAAACCTTAATAAATGTAAGCAATATATCCAATATATAGTAAATATATATGTGCAATAGACATGCACCTTTTCAACAAGAAATGTCAAATATGCGTAATTCTCAACTTACACAGCCTATAGTGCTGCATGTACTATAGCCAGAGAGGTCTGCTCATTGGAAGGTAGCATTGTGTAGCAGAAGTTATCTAGCTTTGTCTAGGTTCAATTTGACAGGTCGTTTTTAATGAAACTAATAGTTATGTAACTCTATGATATTTTTTGACAATAAAAAAAAAGTATTCGCATGATGCTTGATCATATGACATGGCAAGATTGTTTATTGTTTGTTTATTGAGTAGATAACTCATCCCAAAGGCATAATTTATGCTGCTGTAGGGATGAGGGTGGTTACAGAACAAAATGTACAGAAGAAATCATGAAACACACATTCAGCTAGTGAACAAGTGGTTTGATGTGTGTAATGGCAGCTATTAAAAAAATTTAATTCATCCATTGACACTGCCATGGCTGCATTTGCGTCATCAGTGACATGTGACTGCAACCCTAGCTATATCGCGGATTTGAAACGTGTCAACAGCAACGTAAATAGAGACGGGGGTTCAAGCAATTAAAGTTTAAGAGCTCTTTATGACCTGTGGAATTAGTCCTTGTAACCTAATAATTTTATCAAAATTAAATAAATTTGATGAATTTCACATACTCTATTGGCTAGTATTTTACATTCTAAGGTATTTTTTCGATTTTTTGAAAAGAGCCCTTTTTTACATTTCAACGGGCCAAATGACCTTGAAAATTACACCCAAGGTCAAATTTGACATTTTGGGTATATGTTTGGGGTAGTTTACTAGCTATAGCATGTTATGAGCTCATACCAATATTTCAGGGTGAAATAAACATGGCTACCTATTTTTCAGAATTCAAATATGTGGGAAACTCCATTTTTCTAAAACTGATATAGATATCAACTTCACGTTTCACACTGCACTGGCTCCCCAGTAAGGGGCAACTTTTGGCACCATCACTGGTATCTTACAGCCTCTGGTGTTGGTCGAGTTGATGTAAGACTGGAAATTGCAGCATGTCGCAATCCGGCATGTTTCGCATGAGTGATTAAAAAATTGTTAATGTCAAAACATTTTAAAATACATATAATGACAAGATCCAAGGTAATTTGTATGAAACTGTAATGGTTTAGAAGCTATGTCAATTTAAAATTTATCAAATTTTGAACTAAAATTGCACTGTGACCTTGAAAATAGGTCACGGTCACGCAATCTGGGTCAATGTAATAAGGTCAACCTAGGGTACCTAGTGGTAAAGTTTGGTCTTCCAATAAAACAGTTACTAGGCTTCACCTATTGCAATGGAGATGCCATTGGATATATTCATGGCAACTTGACCTGTCAAGCAATCCAAACAGCTCACTTCAAGTTCAGGCCCATCACGACATAACCACCATTACTCAATTTCTTGTCATTCTTACAGTCTGAATCAGTATAAGAAAACATGTTAAACACATATAATTCAAGGACAACTGGAGCCTCAACCATAACGTTCTGGACATCATGCTCTACCACGATGAAAGGGATTGAAATGTCCTTTCCAAAAATGGTTTCCCCACTAAGAAAGGTTACTTCGAACTGGAGTTACAGAATTTTGTGATTAAAGTACTTTACAATGTCTGTGACCTTGACCGTTTGACCTTTTGACCTAACTTATTGCATGAATTTTTTCTTATATGTGGGTAATCCTCACATAGGTGAAGGTCAAAATGCAATCATTTTTTCATGGAAAGAAAAATTATAACTCAAATTTTCAGCAATTTTTTATGCATTTTTGTTGACTTGAAAATTTCAGGGTCGGGCGATCTTTTGAACCGACTGGGTTACAGTGTCGTTGTACATTTTATTAGAAAGAGGGGAAAATGAGCTTTCTAAATATCTCTTTATTAGCGCTTTAGCTTAATTAGAACCGGAGTAAGAGCCAATTGAAATTCGGATACTGGTTTCGGTCAGAAAGATGAAAAGCAAAAGTAGCGATACTAATTATGCTCTGTGACCTTGACCGGTTGACCTTGAGGCCTCATTTTGCTCAGGATGCTTTTTAGATACTTGGGCAACATCTTCCTAAAAGATGATTCAAATCCAAACATTTCTACTATCTCAAAAAAATACGAAACTCAAAATGTCCATTTTCAGAAAATGTTTGAACTTAAATTTGACCTTTACATTTAGGTCAAAAGTCAAAATTTATAGCAGATTCGGAAAGCGCTTATGTTAATTGTGGGGGGTCACCAATGCTTGACATTAGGCTAGAGTGAAAATTTCTCATTGAAAATGGACATTTTCATCATGTTTTTACTGATGATTCGGTTTTCCATATTTATGAATTTTTAAAAAAATTGGCAAATACAGTGGTGTCAAAATCTATTAGATTTCGTAATTACACACATAAATATCCTTCAACCAAATAAATTCCTGGTGAAAAACTTGATGTCTTGGTATTTTTGAGATTTTTTGAAAATATACCGTTTTTAGACTTTAGCGGTCAATTCGACCTTGAAAATTACCTCCAACGTCAAATTTGACACTTGATTTGGGGGTTTTGGGTACATGTTTGGGGTAGTTTACTATAGCATGTTTTAAGCTAAAATCAATATTTCGGGGTGAAATATTTCACAAACTGATGGCGATATCAACTTCACCTTTCACACTGCACTGGCCCCAAGTAAGGGGCAACTTTTGGCACCATAACCATAAAACTGCACCATGTTCCATTGTGACATGTTCCAAATGAGTGATTCACAATTATATAACGTCAAAACACTTTAAAATACATTTAATGGCAAGTTCTACTTAAGGCCATTTGTATGAGACTGTAATGGCTTAGGAGCTATGTCAATTTTAAATTTATCAAATTTTGCACTAAAATTGCCCTCTGACCTTGAAAAATAGGTCAAGGTCACTCAAACTGGGTCAATGTAATAAGGTCAACCAAGGGTACCTAGTGGTAAAGTTTGGTCTTCCAACTCAAAAATTTTTCCGGATAGGCCTATAATAAGAATTTATAATAAGACCAAAAACAATAGTCTTTACCTACGGTAGTAGGTAAAGCCTAAATATAGTAGATGCAGAAAGTCAGCGTAATTTTGAAAAATTTTAGATGTTAACATGAAACCGAACATGAATAGCAATTTGGTAGATAACATTCATATATATATTAGTATCCATTGACACTATGTGTGTAGATTTTTTCTTTGATATTCTTAGGCATTTAACTGAAGATAAGTGGATATTTGTTTACGCAATGTTTGGCAAATTTATGTCTCACAATGGGTTTATTAAGATTATTGTTTTGTCTTGAGGCAGATATGACGATGAGCTGATAATTAATTTTAATATAAAAGTCCTTTTCTTTTTCACGCCTGTCATGAGATAGGCCAGCTCAATAAATCCTTAAGTAGGACTTTTGGATTGCCTTCAGACAATCCGTTTGGTTTGATTAGGCATGCTGGGATACGTCCGGGCAGCCATTTTGAAAGAGGAACAGCAAATTCGGGAATTTTTTTGTTATTGCTGGCGTCGCTTTGCTGGTTTTGTGCCCACCAAAAGTTGCTGTTCTTTGCAATTTAATGAAGAAAATCAACCATTACACTATAACTAATCATTTATGAGTCAGCTTTATAAAGCCGGCCTCACACTGTGCGATTTTGTCGGCCGATTCCGTGTCGGCCGATGAAATCACGCAAGTGCATGGACCCGCTGACGCAATTTCACTCGGAAAAATCGGCGTCACGAGGAGTCTGGTTGTCATAGAAAATCGGCGGGCAAACACCATCCAACCTCCCCCCCCCCCCCCCCCTTCTCCCCTCCTGGCCGGATTTTACTGGCAAAAAACTAATTGTCCGATTGTAGGCAGTAGGCCTATAAATGTCTCACAGATTGTCCGTCTATTTAAGAAGCTCTTTGGCAAATATGTTGAGTGGGAGGATCATTGCAGATTTTAATTTAACCTCATTGGTTTAAAATTTCATTGATTGACAGATTTTGCAACATATTTTGTGTAACAGTCTAATGTAACCAAAATTAACACAATGTAGCAAGAAATAATGGCCAAGACATAAACAATGTTGTCTGAAAGTTGGAACTGCACTTGATTTGACCTGAGCCTGAAGCTGACTCAGCTTACACGACCATTTTCCAGAAGCAGACATAATGATGACATGATAAGGCTTGGATTCCAAAACATTTTACACAAGACTTATCAGCCTTTCTTATATATATATATATACTTTTTTTTGTGTAATTAACCTGTCAATTGTGTCCGAAAATAACTGTAAACGTTTGGTCAGACAAGGCACTCGAATGTCAAACATGAAATGATTTTGTGTCCATGTAGTATACACCCATAAATAACTATTCACTTAAGTTGTATACCAAAAACCATCAAAAGAGCGGAAAAACAGACAAGTAGGATGAGTAATTAAGTAGATCCATGTGAGGGAGTATACATTTTATGCTACTAAGAAATTAATATTTAATTGTAAATGAAGGTTTCATTATCCATTCCATGCTACTGAGAAGTTGATTAAATATAAGAAAAGTTGAAATATAAAGGCACACATCACTTTGATTGAAAAAAAATTTACATTTATACAAACATTTATATGAAATACGAAATGACTTTCTTGTAAGGTTAAAATGCTGTAAAACAGCTTGCACATTTGGCCCTTATTCTACGGATGCATGTATTAATGTCAAAAGTGTCACCTAATTTATATTAACTTGTTATGTGTCACTGAAAAAGGTGTGGTCAAGTTGAAATTAACTTGTTATGTATCACTGAAAAAGGTGTGGTCAAGTGCAATTATTCATGATAGCCCCTTGGTTGGCCTAATTATTTTTTCATTTGAGTAGCAAATTTGCTGTAAATTCGTTGAGGCGAGAGGTTAGGTCAGTGCACATGCGTCTAAAATGAAATACAAAATATATGATGCTAATAAATTAAATAAATCATATATATTGAAAGTCATATAGGTCCCCTATATATATGCATTATATACTATATATAGTGTGCATATTGGTCTTCAAATTCAAGTAGAACTTACCCATCCTCACACGTCAGATGACCTTACCATCATCATCATATAAATTAATGCCGGCAGCCATCTTGGTTCTGTTCTCCCATTCGAAATTTAAAACGCTATCTCCTCCCTGGATATTCCTTCTATATCCTTCCTGCTTAGCCAGGACCTTGTACGCGTATTTCTCAAGGGAGCTAAGGCCTGGTTTCCTTCCTAAACCTAAATTTGTTGTTTTATTTACCATTATAAATTAAATTAAAAACCAGAAAGAGGCTGAGCCCCCTAACGACCATGCTTGCAAGTAGAATTAAGGCTCTTGAATGAAACTCATAATGCGCCTGAATGGCAGATCACATGACCTCACAGAGCAAAAATCTTTTTTAACTGAATAGGGGCAGTGGCAACATTTGTCCACCAAGCAAGCATTATCTCAGACCTGGTGGGGCACTTCACAATTTACCTTCATATTGTTGCACTTTTAAGTTAAATGCGACTTGACAATTACATTACTAAAGCCCTTGATAATTTTCATTTTTCATCCTGTTTTTAAAATCTACAGGTTTTCCAGACAGCTATGGGCATTACATTACTGCTCATTGTTCTGCCAAATAAGTTGCCAAAAATAAATAAATATAAATTAGCTCTAATTGTAGTGGTAGTATGCATTCATTGTGTAACAGTGTATTAAAGATTTACCCTGGTGGCAGATTGCCCATAATATTTCAATAGCTTGGTCCTCTCTGGTTCCCTGATTGAATATCACTCAGGTTGGGTCTGGCGAGTTCTGTGATCTAATTGGCTGATATCTAGCTTCCAAACATGGTGACGTCACTTTCCGATTGACAGACCCGACCTGTCTCCTTACTTGAGACGGGAACAAGTCAGAGCTTGGTCAGTCCCCAAACTCTGGAAAATTCAAAACCAGAAAGAGGCTGAATGGATGAAGCAACTGCCTGTGGGTCACATGACTTCCCTAACAACCATGATTGCAAGTCAAAGCTCCTAGCAACCACACCATTGTTGCCAGGGCCTTTTATAAAATAAAACTCAGAACGAGGCTGAATGGCAGGTCACATGATCTCACCAACCTTGGTTGCTAAGTGATGCACCATTTTCCCGCCATTTCCAGTTTCAGAAAAAGGCTGAATTGCTGTTTTATGGACTGGGAAAGTAGACCGATCCATCAGTCCCTTCATGTAGATGTAGGGACTGATTCCAAACCATAGGTTTTTTCAGCCCATACGGCATTTTCAAAAAGTCACTTTGGTCTATATTGAAGATTTTAAGAATAATCCCTTTTTTCGACCAAAATCTGTTCAGGCAAAGCTGTAGGCACTGTATTTCTCTGCCTCCTTGTGTAATAATAACCAACAAAGCTGTCCTAATAATCCTAAAATAAGAAAATGTTTGCGACGAAATCGCACTAAAAAAGTTGAGCTGGTCACTCCGTCCTCAAAAATATCAACAGACAAACAAATCGGCGCCAGTGACGTCAGAGGCAATAACTCATTATTAGACAAGATTTTGCATCACAAAACCACTGTGAATATATCCTAACATGTTTTTATTTGAAAATGACACCTTTCAAACATATAAACATACCTTGAAACGCAGTTATCATTTAAAGATGCGAATCGACTGCGTTCCATCTTGTTTACTTGCTCATGACGGAACGTCGTGGTGGCACGTGCAAGAATTTAGAGATTATAAAGTCAGGAATTACCGAAAGCATGAATGTAGATCTATTTATACCTAACAACACTTTAAAAGTCCACTAACACTCTTTTAAGATTGTATGTAGCATGAAGCATGGCAAATAATATTTTTTCGCTTATATGAAAGAGATTATCTATTCCCAGAGGGAGCTGCAGTGACGTGACAGGTGCGCCACCACGCAAGTATTTAATTCCCCTAAAAATACTTTTTAAAGCTGTTAAATATGTTAATCAGTACTAATATAGCATCTTTATTTAATTTAGAGATGTAAATATCGAACTGAAATGAAAGCCAGTCCCAATTCTTCCTCAAAAGCATAGTTCAAGTTTGTTTTCTTTTGTTCCACTTTCGACGCATTGACTTATATATAAATGGACGATTTGTACGACGTAATAAAATCCACATGGTGTGCCATTTATAACTGTACTCCCAAAACTGTACAAAAGCGCAAGTTAAAACAGTTTTGGCAGGATTCTCCTATGGTGTGAAACCGTGCTACTGGGAAAGGCCAAAAATTTGGAAATTAGGAGTTCGGCAACAAAAGACAAAAAAGTGACAAAAATCGTACATTGGTTCAGAAAATCCTTGTTCAGTTCCTACTTGCCTGAATTTCACAAAATTTTAGAATCCTGCCCCTCCACCCCCCCCCCCCCCAAAATATTTATTGTTGTTTGACCCAAATGAATTTTTTGTTTATAAATTTAATACAAAGGACATTATCTAACATCTTCTTGAAATTGTGGTTCTTTGTCAATACCTCAAAGTTTGGGTGGCAGAAAACGTACAAATTAGTGACATAAAGTGACAACAAAAAAGGATACAAATAATAATTCAACTGATCTATTGAAATTTGCTGTCTTTTAAACTTATTGCAAATCAATTTTATGTAGACACTAATGGCTCATTTTCTTTCCTTTAAGCAAGATGAGCTATACTGTATATGTTTATCTGTTAAAACTGCATTGTACATTGTTATGGGTTTTGCTAGTATAAATTAATGCCGGCAGCCATCTTGGTTCTGTTCTATTTAAAACGCTATCTCCTCCCTGGATAATCCAACTATATCCATCCCGCTTAGCCAGGACCTTCTATGCGTATTTCTCAAGGGAGCTAAGTTTCCTTCCTAAACCTAAATTTGTTGTTTTATTTTCCGTTATAAATTAAATTATAAACCAGAAAGAGGCTGAGTCCCCTAACGACCATGCTTGCAAGTAGAATTAAGGCTCTTGAATGAAACTCAGAATGAGGCTGAATGGCTGGTCACATGACCTCACAGAACAAAAGTGATCTTTTTTAACTCTGGCTGAATAGGGGCAGTGCCAACATTTAGTTTTTATGCAAATGCATGTATTGTAGGATCCCTCAAATCAAATTAAAAAGTACTGGACAAAGGGGGCAGAGCTTACAGGGTTGGATCCATGCATCGGCTAGTGGTCATTGAACCAGTTACCTCTCAGGCTAATCATTCTGCTCCAGACCATCAAATCATTAATACTGTGTCCTGTCCACCAAGCTAGCATTGTCTCAGACCACTTAGAGCTTGTACATTAACAATTTACCTTCATATTGTTGCACTTTTAAGTTAAATGCGACTTGACAATTACATTACTAAAGCCTTCGATAATTATTTTCATTTTTCATCCTATTTTCAAAATCTACAGTTTTTCCAGACAGCTATGGGCATTACATTATTGATCATTGCTCTGCCCAATAAGGTAACAAAGATAATATACATAAATTAGGTTCAATTGTACAAAAATGCAAAATCATTCATTGTGTAACAGTGTATTAAAGATTTACCCTGGTGGCAGATTGTCCATAATATTTCAATAGCTTGGTCCTCTCTGGTTCCCTGAGTGAATATCACTCAAGTTGGGTCTGGTGAGTTCTGTGATCTGATTGGCTGTCTAGCATCCAAACATTGTGACGTCACTTTCCGATTGACAGACCCGACCTGTCTCCTTACTTGAGACAGACAAGTCAGAGCTTGGTCAGTCCCCAATAACTGGAAAATTCAAAACCAGAAAGAGGCTGAATGGATGTAGCAACTGCCGAGGTGAAAATGACCTGAAGGTGTGATAAGTGTGCATGTGCTATATTTAGATCCATATTATCAATAATTCCCGAGGAAACAAGAAAATATTTTAATAAAGATAATTCAGGACTATAATTACTTTCTTGTGTATGATTGCAGCTGCATGTGAAGATTACCACTTGAGATAATAACAGAAGAGGAGTAGCTGCTGGTGCAAGTTTTTATGCCGCACCCTGTTATTGCGTCTAGAACTGATGAATTCAGTACTTAGCCATTTCAAATTCACACTATACATGAATTACTGCCAGCGCCTGTTTTCTACACCTCGAGAACACTTCACAACAAGCGAGGCAATCCCCACTGAATGTTCCAACGGGTTTTCGCTAGTATGATAATAATAGCTAACAATCGTCATGTAATAAGGTAATTTCCACAAAACACCTCAAACTGTGACACTGCCTTCTGCCTTCTTTAGGTCTTACTCAATTTGCTTTTCAGTGCAAGATAAGTGTTACCATTTGAATCAATAAAAGCAACTTACTAAATAACAGGAGCTAAATTCATTAAAACATTTGGCATCAAATATATATTAACATGCACTGCTTGGGATCCCCTTGCTTCTACCAATCAGAATCGAGGGCGAGAAGCTCAGCAACCAATGGGATTGTAGCCACCTAGCGGAAATATCAAGAAGCTTTTTTTTTTTTTTGCTTTTTTAATAAGTGGGAGAGATACCCCTGATCCAAGCTGTCAGAGAACAGGTGAATTGCCCTCATAGATGACCAGTTTCAGCATCAATCTCCAGAGTATGTTCTTGGCCATTAATCTTGACCTCAACCAGCAGTACATGTTATATATTTTGTATTTCTGGTGTACGTAATAAATAAATTAATATATCACACAATAACCTGTATACCACATAGAAAAGCCATGTGGTAGATCAATAGCCTACATGGTTTACCTTACAAGGATGGGAAATGTATACCACATACTTCAATGTTTGGCAGGCCAATGACAAAAAATCTCTTTTTGCAGATAAGCGCTTCGCCGTTTAAACTAGCGCCGCCGCTTCAAAACCATTCAACAGATAAAATTGTCAGCTCTGTAAGAAAGTTTGAATGTAACAGAAAATCAATGGTCTGTTCAGTCCACATATACAAGCCATTGTATAGTAGCTTCATCGCTTCGGTAAAGCAATTGATCAAAAGCAAATAATAAAAAACTTTCTATCCAAATCTAGTATAAAAACAAATTCTGACAAGAAATATTTAACAACTGGTTTGTAAATATCATTTGTAAATTCCTTTATTATTGAAAATGTCCCAGAAAGTTTTGAGGTGATGACGTTGTTGACAGTTATGCAATGCTCTAATTAGTCAATGGCAAAAATTAATATTCATGAATTTTTACTATACTACATGAATGCATAGCCAGAAAGCTCAACTAAAAGTGAAAATTGTGGGATATAAATAAGACCCAAGTGGATATGTGGTATATTTTCATATTCCCTCACTCGTGGACAGATTGGCTTCAGAATCCTGGCCAATCTGTCCACTCGTGGGGAATATAAAAATATACCACATAACCATTGGGTCTTATTATAATACCCAAATAAAGTGCTTCCGGCATGCATGTGGTATATATGTGGAGCAATGCATGGACCATGTCAGTTATGCTAATTTTACACAAAATGATTAACTTAGAAAATTGGCAGGAATGATAATTTTATATTTATAAGAGTCTATATATAGAGGAAGTGATGCTTAAATTTAACCAAGTGCCCATGACCACAAACTACATCTTTACATATCACTGACTTCTTTTCCAGCAAAATGCACTCTCCTTATCAAATAATATGGTACATGCATGTATGAAGAAATATATTATTCATATTTACTAAAGCAATAATTCATATAAAACTCATAAAATTCAAGCGGACTAGATCTACAAAGCTATTGTTGAGAGACTAGCAGCCTCTGAAGAGTCAATACTAGCTTGAAAATGCTACAATAGCCACAAGTGTCAATTGCAATCTCTCCTGCCCCACTGCTATGGATGATGCCTTTGATCACTATTGCAATCAAACAGTTGACACAATTGACAGACAGGAGACAATATAAACCCTATTCTATATGCGCTCATACAGATAGATAGATAGTTATTGATTGCAATTTAGCCTCACTTACTTCAGCTAATACTAATTGGGTACATTGCTGATAACTAAATTTATTACCTAAGCACTCATCTGCAACGCTGCAAAATCGGCGGGAAAATCGCATAGTGTGAGAGGGCAACTGGCAACAGATCGGCCCTGTGTCGGCCGTCAAAATTGCATAATGTGCCAAATATGCAATTAAAACTTTCATTACAGAAAGTCCATTGCCTGCTATTGCTATATTTGGTTTATTTAAAGTAACCTTGCTGTTGCTACATTTCTCTACTATTTTAGCTTAATTATATATATGGTTTTTTTTTTTGGTTATTTTTATAATCTATTTTTTTTTATTCAAGGTCATATTCCTTAACCTTTATTTAAATTAAGGTTTTCACATGACGTGGTTTGAGTGCATATTAATAATAGTGAAATCCACAATAAATTTCCATTGGTTTTTAAGTCATATTCTATCATAAATATCATGAAGCAGCACAAAATGAACTGCAATATGTTAATAACAAGACAAACGCCCACTTTCTAAGCCAGAAATCTCTCTCTGTAATAAATACTAATAATCAATTCTAAGGGATATATAAATCATTGTAGTTCCAATGATAATTTATTGCCTTCTTGTCATAATTATGGCCATCTACAATGTATCATGGTCACAAAGAAAGCAGCAGGAATTACAATGGAAAATATGGCAAACATTTTGTTAATTATTTTGCAGTTCTGTTCTAAGTGTTTTTATCAGTGAGTTAGTTATTATGGTACATACTGAATTAATGGCCCAATCAGCAAGATAGATAGATTAATTCAGTATAAAGATATTGATGGACCAAACATTCCATGAATACCTATTCAAACCAAAACCAATAGTAATAGATGTGTGGGTGTGATTAGGGCTTTATGTCCTGTATTTCTGCACCTGATGGGCTAATTAGGACAGGCGGAGACCATGGTAATGAGATGAAGGATGAAACAGCCATCCAACTTAGGCTCGACCGGGAATCGGGACCCAGCGGTTGGAAGCTCAGAGCGCTACCTCTGAGCTAGGCCCCCGCCCTCCAATAGTAATAGATAACTCGGCGTCAGGATATAACAAAAATGTTAGTTAACTATTTCAACGCATGGGAAACGCACGTGGCACAATTGGCCATGTATTCGGGATATAACTATTACTTCTTTTTTTTTTTAAGTTCTTAGGTTAGGGTTCCTGGTGCTGTACATTTATTTCTGAAGTTTCCATGAATAATGTCTTTGAAGTTATGAGTTTGACCGTTTTCTATTGATTGTGCCTCCCAACATGACTGTAAATAGGAATTTTCGTAAATGTTGTGCACCAATTTGACTAAAGCGCTTTTTTTTTTTTTGTGGATATATACATGTTGCTTTATTGATTCATATCATTGATTCATATCAGTTAAATACAGGTACACGAAAAACAAAACAAAAAACATAAGCTGATGCCAAGTGGCATATATAGCTCATATAATAAACATAATAATTGTCTAGATTTCAATGGTGGTGAAATAAAGGAAATAATAATGATTAGACAAAATAGAAAAACGAAGAAAGAAATATTATAGAAACAACATCATGCGCAATACTGACAATCCTAACATGAAACCGGCCTTAAAACCTGGTCTGGCTCTAATAGACAAATCACGACATAAAATAAATGTCAGTGACCTTCAGTGACCTTCAGTGACCTTCAGTGACCTTCAGTGACCTTCACCTTGGCTTCTCGGTCAGGTCACAGGTGGGTGTCAACCATCAGATAAAAATATAGTTCCGCATAATTTTTTCTTCCTCTTTTCAGCAAAAAAAAAAAGTAAGATAAAACTTACAACCAGCCCTCTACAACTGTTACCTTAATTAGAGTAAGCTCGCCATTGGCTTCGTCCACCCACGTTTGCTTATGCCAGCTAAACAGTTTCAGTGTTACTTCATATGTTTACAGTTTAGCCTCACCTTTAAGGGTCAATGTTCTAGGTTTGTAAATAATGCATTTGCTAAATTGTAACCAAACACATGAACATGAATTACTTAAGGGCTCTCAATATGTCATGGAATGATTGGGAAGTTACATCGGAGATGTCTATGCTGAGGAAGGTAAAAGGTGAAAGGCCCCACCTATGGGGTTAATGTATGACATGGTGTGGAATGCAAGCCTTATTGTCTCATAATTACGTCTGCCTCGGGCAGCTGGTCATATAACCTGACTGAGCTTTAGACCCAGTAGCACAGAGATGCAGACATAGGCATAGACATAGATTTAGATTGCCATTTGTTAATCATGAATTTGCCAAGCAAAGTATTAAGTATAGGTACTTAAATAATTTAAATGACATGTTTGTCAACTATAGGGAAAAACTACGTACACATAGTCAAGACGGTTTTAAGAGGTATATTAAATTTAGTGTAATTGCAACATATAATGAACGTTGTGATATTCCTAATTGTTATATTTGTTCAAAGTCAAACCCTCATTAGTGTCATTATATTCATAACATACTTTTCGTATATGTCATCATTGATGAAGAGCTGTTTATATTTTTGTTTTGTAAATTCGAAATAGTATAGAAAATATTGTATGAATCTTAAATCCCTGTAGGTGGCCCCACGATAGCGAAGGAATACCTTCTTAGTGGGGCCTCCACACATTAAGTACAAAATGTTTTGAAAATTAAATTTGTAATATATGTTTTACGAATGTGAAATAAAATGAATGAATCTGAAATTAACTATCTAGAGTGAGGTATTTTTTAGTGTTAAATCTTGATTCAACAAAGCAGTGGCCAGGAAATCTGAATATGAGGCAATGAGAGGTTTCTCATGAACTCCAATTAAAAGCTTAATTAGCAATGTCAGTCCTTCATTCAAGAAAATCTTCTGTGAATCAGCTTATTCTGCAGTTCTACACAAATCAGTTTATAAAGGCAGTTTTTCTGTTGTTGAGAAATGTGATCTGGCAATTCTTTGCATATTGGACAGGACAAGCCTTATTAGTGCAGTGGTCCTACAATGAGATACTACAGCATCTGTTGTGGGATGATGTCCAGGGCTGTCCATATGTCAAGAGCAGTGACCCTTGCTAAAACAATAACAGGAATGCGAAAATAGGTAGGAGCTGCTGAATATGCAGGAGGTAGACACGGTTATACAAACCCCACAAAAATTCATAAAGTGTGTGTAATGCAATTGTGTAACATGGGTGGACTCCTCCTCTTTCACCTCATCAATCAACATCGATATAGGCAAGAAATTGTCTTAGAGTGCTGCACTTTCCACATCTATCTATATCTACCTATGTGATGTAATTTAATTGTTTAATTTTTTTATCTTTTGATTAGATAGATTTTTAGATAGAAAGATAGATAGATAGATAGATAGATAGATAGATAGATAGATCTATAGATAGATAGATCTATAGATAGATAGATCTATAGATAGATAGATCTCTAGATAGATAGATTTTTAATTAGACAGACAGACAGACAGCCAGATAGATAGATAGATAGACAGCCAGCTAGATAGATAGATAGTTAGACAGACAGCCAGATAGATAGCTAGGTAGATAGATAGTTGGATAAACAGTCAGCCTATAAGGCTACTTATTTAATAATGATTAAAAACAAAGACACTTTGGTTTAGCTTACAAGAAATAACTTTTATAAACACAAAAAGTAACTTTTACTTTTTTTTTAAAATACAATATAAAGGGTGCATGTGTGAAAAATTTGTGGAAAATGTGGATCTTGCGAAGAAAATTAATTATTGATAATCATAACAATATGAATTTATGAAGGTAGACTCGTTTTACATGTATAATTTGAGCTTTGTACAGTAAAGCCAATATCCGTGTATATAGTTTCATGAAATAAATTTAATTTAATCCTGAGTAATAATATTTGTTAAAACTTTTCTAATTGATTATGAGAAAATTACATTAAGAATATGAGAAAAATACAATTATGCCAGAAAACAGGCTCTGAAAGAGGGCAGCACTGACACATATGGCGCCCCTGGCGGATGATTGTACACATAACAGTGGAACCAACAGGTTGTATGTTAGAGAAAAAATAAACAACACAACTATTAAATATCAAGAATTATTGTAAATCAAGTGAAAACATCACAAAAATACAGGTTGTTTATGGCAGTGTATTTAAACATTCGTACAACAAAAGTATATTTTACAAAAAATCTCAAAATAATAGATGTTTAAGAAAAAGAAAGTTAGAGTTGTTTAAAACACGAACTGTGCAACATGTAACATATATTATGTAAAGATGAAAATACAATGTCGTTGTAATTGTAGTGTATAATACATTTAGCAATGAATACCAAACTGTAATTTGGACATTTAATAATCTTTATACAAGTTGTATGCACTTGAGTGAACGCTGAATAAATATAATAAATATTATTATTTAATATATAATATGCATTTACAAAATATTTCCCATAAGACCGAAGTGCCATAAAAGTGCACAAGTATGTCATAAAAGTGTCATACAATTGCAAAAGTAAGTCATAAAAGTGTCATACAATTGCAAAAGTAAGTCTTGTAATCAGAATTTGGCCAGATTTAGGGAATATTATGCTGCAAGAAATCGTAGAGATCATTTATGCTGTCATGGCATCATTACATTGACGGAATATGATGTCTTGTACAGAGAGAATTATTTGTCATCATTGAAAGCCTTTTCTCCTTTAACCCAGTATGTAGTCATTGTTTGCTTGCCCTGAAATGTATGGCAAAAGCATAGTATATAAGATTTTATTCAAATGATACAATAAACAATTCTTCATCAAATTAATGTATACAATTTATTATAGAATATTAATTCTATTATACAGTGGTATTTGAAAAATAAATCTCCATTACAGCAGATTTCATAGACTTGGAAACTAAACACCAGAGGACGTTATGTGCATCCAGGACTCCCATTGGCTAATGCAGTTCTTCAGCCATTCTAATTGGTAGTGCTGAATTCACACAACGCCCTCTGGAGTTTTATTCAAAGCCAATTGGTTCTGCTGTAAAACACAAACTGAAACTTTTCCTTTCATTTCACTAAGCAATTTCTATATGGCAGGAGTATTAAACCAGCACAGACCTTGACTGATATATCTCCTCTCAGATCAATATCAAAACTGCCAAACTCGTCCAATATTGCTTTGGTTGTTTCACTGATGTGGATTTTCAATGCTGAAAAGAAAAACACCCATGACTATACATTTCAAAATTTGGAATTGCAGTGGGTCTTTGCAATCTAACTCCTGTGATATACTTCTACTTGCGAAAGTTTGTCATATGAAGTGAAAACTAGGGAGTGATGCGGAGGGAATACAGGTTTTCCAGTGAGGGGTCATAATGATTTTACCTTCCTACATTTAAGTCAGCAGTTGGAGCTGTGTACTTTATTTGGGTTAGAGTATCAAATATAAATAAAAGAAATCACAAAATTAATGGAAACATAACAATGCTACACCTAGTCACCAACGTCAGATGGCGACATTGATTTATATCGAGCGGTATCTCCAAAATCACATGCCAGCTTCAAGTCGGCCATCTCGCTGTTTATCCTATGTGGTGAAGGCGGTCTGACATCAAGTCGGGGTGACATGCTATTTAGCAGCATATTACATAGGATGATGGTGCCTAGAACATCTATCAGTGCCTAAATCGATAAACCTCTCCAGGTTTATAGATTTTCTTAAATACATCTTATGTATATTATTATAAATCGTACCTTCTCCAGTAGATTCCATTCGGGAGGCTGTGTTGACGGTGTCTCCGAAGAGACAATATCGAGGCATCTTCATACCGACTACTCCTGCTACGCAAGGTCCTATGTGCAAAAAGGATCAGGTTCAGAATTGAAACAATTATCTTCTAAATTCCTCGTAACTTAATGGTATTTGGGCCAGTTTAAACTTTGTTCGGAAGCCTTGTTTAAGCAATACCTATAAACTATTTTGGAATTGACTACAGAATACAATTTAGTACTAAGGAAGACAGTAAACCTCCATATAAGTTCAAAGCTATTATTTGTTTTCATAATAAGATACTTTGCCAAACTAGTTTTAATGTCAATAACATCCTAAAAACACATGAAGTTTGTTCTGGTTAATCAAATGTTATAACTCAAGGTGCTTCAATGTACCTACCACTATGAAGCCCAATCCTTAGTTTCAGCTTCTCGTCTGGCTTATGGCGGATCCTGAAGTTGTCAATTGCCGCCAGGAGTGCTAGTGACATGCGAGCGACCTCTTGTGCATGTCTGTTGCCATTAAGTTCAGGGAGGCCACTGACAACCATGTAAGCATCGCCTATTGTCTCAACCTGCATAGATAGATAAGGTAGTTCCGCAGTAGTTATAATTATAAATTATTAATACTAGACACAGATGATATATCTTAGTCATTCTGGAAATAAAAACCTGGAAAACTGTTGTGATTGTTTCCAAAACAGAATAAATCAGGGAATTTCTAATTAAGCAAAAATGTCTGAAATCAGGGGAGATTGTGGCATTGAAAATCTTTCTGTAATTAGGAAATGTTGAATGTAATGAGGAAAGGAAGGCCATTAATTGTTAATTCAGATCAAGACAGAAAACCAATCAAAACTAGTACAGACAGGCAGAGACGAGGGGGTAGGATAGCAAGACTGAACTCAAGAGATAGACAGCAGTAAGGTAGTTCAAATATAGTCTCTGACGTCATCATGTTTTTGACAAAGAGAAAGATGATTAGACAAAAAGAGAAAGGTCGATGACGCAATGATTGGGTTTGCAAAAACCTTTTTCGATCATTTCAAATTGGTCTGCAGATGTGGGGGGGGGGGGGGGGCATAATTTTTTCTGGGTGGAGGGGAAAGCAGCCTACCCTATCACCTTTTGTGGGAAGCAATAACCATCAATTGATTCATTAATCCATGCACAATACATTGTTGAGTGCACTTGGACCTACCTTGTAAACATCATAGTGTTCAATTGTTGAATCAAAACAGGTGTACAAGTCATTAAGCATCTGTACGACCTGTAATAAACATGGATGAAAATTAGGACAACTATTATTGGTGTATATACAGAAAGCTCCAAGATACCCATCCACCCCTGCATGACAAGATCATGGCCATGTCTTCTTTCCCATATGTTCCACAATAAAGCAACAGGATAAGAATGATTCATTTGTTCATAGACATCAGAGTGTCAGATGTAACCAAAAATGTTGTGTGACCGAACTGTGTCTGTAGTACTTTTCTCATATATATTCAACAAACCAAATTAGGCAAGAAATGTATAATAGGTCTATTAATCTACTAGAAAAATGTGTAATTATTTGTAATCTGTGTAGACGAAGCCCTGTTTGAGAGGATGATTTAGTGAATCTAAGATGACCTGAGTTAGTGAATCTAAGATGACCTGAGTTAGTGAATCTAAGATGACCTTAACAAAATTATGTGTGGAAAGAGAACATTCTCATATTATGGTGCTCATCAGTGGAATTTAATGCCATCAAGTTTTAAAAAAGCTTTAGATTTTAATGATTTTGAAAGTTACTTTCGAAACGGGAAGGTCCAAATTGTTTCTACAATGTTTCCTTTTCCTGATCTGTTTTAAAAATCTTTATCATATATATTTTTTTAAATTAGTTTTTATTGTTATATTTTTCAGCCGCACATTTTTATTTTTGCACAGTCGATCAATAGCTCTTTCAGCTACTTTTATTGTTGTCTTATTTCGACTTTAAATAAAGATAATTCTATTCTATTCTAGTTTAAGTTTTACCTTTACTATGTACTTTCTGCGACACCATGTGGTTCATAGGCTGCTCAAATTGCTAATGGTCATCCAATTGCCAAATTTCGCAGAAATTTTGCATTTAGAATTGTTTCCTGTGACACATTGCTAGAATTTCTTTCCGTTATTAATGCTTTTCCATTATTAATGCTTTTAAAAGTTCTATGACGTGCACATATGCGGCTTGCAAAACATGTAATTGGAACGGGTTTGTGATGAATGTGTTGTCATTGTGCACATGCGTGTCATACAGGGAATACATGTGCAAAGCTTATTGTGATATTCCTGTCATAATTTTGCGTTTTCTTCATGCCATATCTGCATCATTAACAATTTTGTTATTAACATTGTTATATCATTCATTGTTATCAGTAGGCCTGTCATGCTTTTCATGCACCGTACATTATGTATTATTCAAGACTATGTGATTGGTTATACATTAAAAGAAACTATAACATAAGCTTTGTTTAACTCAGCTGGAGTTATTAAAATGTAAAGCAATCCATGAGAAATAAATAATTGAATATTTACACCCACGTCCGAATATTTGACTACATTCAAGCATAACACATCACTTTCACTGTGTTTATTCATTGTGTTTATTCATTGGGTTTATTCGATGTGTTTATTCGATGTGTTTATTCTGTCTTAAAAGGAAAACATTGCCCTTTTTTTGTTTTGGCATTGTGTCTTCTCTGTTCAAGAATATTCATGAATATGTTTCGATTATTTTCTTTAGGGTGTGGTGGTGGTGATTACAATGAACTTGGCATTTGAATTCAGCCTAAGTTATGCCAAAATCCTGCATAGAAAACGCCTACTTGCTTCAACTGTTCAGCAACTAGAAGGTGTAAAAGTACTAATAAACATCTCACCTGGGGAATAAATACAGCAGAATTTCACTCAATGATATTATTGTGGCGTGATGTTACATTGTAGCATTTATAAAATCGCCACAGTAATCGAAATCTGATTATCTAAGCCATGATTAGAATTTCAGAACTTTATTCATCACCATCATTAATATATTATAATTATCATCATCATTAACATTATCATAAAAAAAAAAAAAGGGGGGGGGCTTTAGCATGGTGATGGGCCCCAACTTGACAAAACAATTGTCGCTTTTGAGGAGCCCTAATTAACAATCTAAGATTATCAAACTGCACTTGGGCTGTATGGCCAAATGTGCCACGTGTGTTTTCCATGAGAAGGATAAACGCATGGAAAACGCATGGGTTATAGCTAATCATAATGAGGCAAAAACCATTCGTTTATCCAAACGCATGGAAAACGCACGTGGTACAATTGGCCATGTACTTCTCTTTAATTTTCAAAAAAGCCATTTCAAAGACCATGTTGAATTTATCCGCGTATACCTCCAAAGGAGCACTGGCTGCAGAGATTGAAGTGAACCCAACAATGTCACTGAAGTAGATGGTCACACAGGCATAGGTCTCTGGATTCACTGCATGGCCATTCTTGAGCTGCTCTGCTATAGACCTGCAAGATGCAAAGTATTTCAATATTCATTTGAATGGAGGAACTACTTCAAATGAAATACAATGATAAAACAATTGGATAAATGTAGGTTTCTTTGCATAAATCTGTTATTATTACAAATGGGGACATTTTGCTTCATATGGGTATTTGCCTGCACATTCAAATACTAGATTAAGATCAAATAAATGAGGTGTATAAATTATAGGCCAATAGCTTGCGCAACAATTTATTGATTATAGACACTTTGCTTATGTTAATATGTCTATATTTACCATTTAATTATATGAGGAAATTTCATACAAAACAAAGCAATAGTCGGATAACTTTGAATACAAATACTGATTGTTCACTGTCTCTGCTCGGGACCCTTGAATCTTCAGGGTCCCTGGAAACTCACATTGCTTCGAAAACAGCCTATGATATCCAAATTCCAGTGGTTTTGTATTCTTTGTACAGCATTGAACAACTTTGAATCGAGGACCATAGGTCAAAAGTGGGCGGGTTAGTTTGCGGAACTAAAGATGATGCAAAGGTCTACTTGTAGACAGGATAGTTCGCTTCTATTTATTGTTTCGCTCATTTTTATGAAAATTGTTTAATTCCCCCTCTTGTCTTACTTTGGCAGAATCTGCAACAGCAACTGCTCAGTCCTCTGCTGTTCTTGGACCAACATGGCTGTCCTCTCTGCCACAATTCCTTCCAAGTTGGAAGCATACTGTTCCATCCGAGACAACAGATTGTCCATGATGTTCACCTCTTTGCCACTACAACACATAATGCATCTGGTTCATTAATGGGAAAAACGGAAACTTGGTTTACAATGGATTTCATTAAATTCAGAGAATAGAAGAAACTTTGCTCAAGTTGGCATATTGGATTTCATTGAAATCATGAGGAAGTTTGCAATATTTCAGAGAAGAAACTTTGATGAAGTTTATAATTGGATTTCATGAGGAATTTTGCATTAAGAGGAGAGGAGAGGAGAGGAGAGGAGAGGAGAGGAGAGGAGAGGAGAGGAGAGGAGAGGAGAGGAGAGGAGAGGAGAGGAGAGGAGAGGAGAGGAGAGGAGAGGAGAGGAGAGGAGAGGAGAGGAGAGGAGAGGAGAGGAGAGGAGAGGAGAGGAGAGGAGAGGAGAGGAGAGGGACACTGGAGAAATGGGGTAGATACAGTGAGATGAGACCCAAGAACAGCATCATTTCAGACAATCAAATTTCAGAATGTAAAATGAAAAATGTACGATCTCTTATATTCAAACTTGAAAGACATGGTGCAAATAAAATCATCAGAATAATTGGAATGGTGGTCATGCATACATGTAAAAATAACACAGCAAATCACAGAAATAATGTAATCAAATGAATGATAATATGCTTTCATTTTTCTCAATAACCACAATTACTTCCATTTTCCAACCTCAGACAAAAAACACAAAAACCTGTACAGTTTTTATTTTTAGATATAAATTACTTATTTTATGCATTAATATATTGTGAAACTATTGTGTACGCATAGACTGTGATGATAAACAGTATCTGTCACTCAGTAGTTGAAGAATCACAATGGTCCAAAAATATTATCTATGAACAAAACAGCATCAATTTCATCAACATAAACAGCGTTTTATCAATCATATGAGCTGAAAGTATTATTAATATATATATCTTTTATTCGACAGCTTCATGTCATTCATGACATATGTGTTACAATGTAAACAGAAAATACAAAGTAAAGGACATACAATAACAATTAAAGAATAATAGAAAAGTAGTAAATAAAACTAGGTTCCAGCTACGATAAAGATTTGTTACAATACAATAGCAACATAATAATGTACAGTTTTCAATGTAAAGTTCAATCTTGTTATATCTATATAATATTATATAAATCGTACAGCATTATCCATAACAAATGATCTAACACATAGGTAATTAAAAGCAAAGTATATACATGTATTTAAAAATATACAAGATTGAAGATATTAATAAAGAGGTTTGATTTACAGCTATTAGGAAATTAGATTGGAGATAAATATAGTACTATATTCATCTCTTTCAAATGCAGCTTGGCAGAATGTTAATTCTATAATATAATTACATTGCTGATTATTAACAGAATAACTACAATGCATGTAGATCTGAATGCAGTACCATAATTATTGTGATCTACTTATTTTATGCAACACGTTTTACAGGTACTCACTATTACATTTATTTGATCACATAATGGGCGATTGATATATTGGAAGAGGGTTGTCCTGCATTAGTATACAACCAACAATGGCGTCCTCTTGTGATAGCACAAAATGACAGACACTTGTTTACAACATAATGACCAATCATGGTCTCTTCTGAAATGTTCTTCCTCATGCACCTCAGGGTTCAAGATCACGTCAGTACCAGGATCACCTCTATATCAAGATCCCCTCACGATTCAAGATCAATTCAATATCAATATTACCACCATATCAGGATCATATCATGATTCAAGATCATTTCAATATCTGGATCACCTCAATATCAAGATCCCCTCATGGGTCACATCATGATTCAAAATCATTTCAATAGCAAGATCTCCTCATGATTCAAGATCATTTCAATATCTGGATCGCCTCAATATCAAAATCCCCTCATGGATCATATCATGATTCAAGATCATTTCAATATCAAGATCTCCTCATGATTTAAGATCATCAACATCTGGATCACCTCAATTTCAAAATCACCTCATGATTCGAAATCATATCAATATCAAGATCACCATGATATCAGGATCATCTCAATATCAAGATCTCCTCATGATAAAGACCAAGTCTCATAGCTTCTCATAAAACAGAAGTCTGAAAAACAAATTCTTTCATACTTTAATTGGAGCTTGCATCAAGCAACCACTTGACTGTTTCAAAGTTCTAGTCTCAATATTTTTCTTGCTTTTGCATTTTACCCCACTACAACGATCACCTATAGACGTTAAAGTCGCTAAAGGTGGAACTTATATTGGTCTGAATCATCAGGCTCCATTTTGTAGAGTGATATGTCAACTTTCGGTTCAATTATTTCATACTTTTATATCTACGTCTATCGATGTCTTGTCATAATGAAAAAATAATATTAATATATCAAATTCACAATTTCTAAACAAAACCAGCATCTTGGTGGTTATCGACATCTTGGTGGTAAACTACATTTTGGTGGTAATCGACATCTTGGTGGTAATTGACAAAATACGCTAACATTAGACGACAAAAGACCACATAAAAGCATTGTTCAACCATCATGCATGCAATGTTGTGTGATGTCACACTGTGTTTTGGTAATCATTTATATCTTCATTGATGTATACTAACCGTCTCATTTGTTTGAGAATCCCTTTGATCATACCAGTGTCTGGTCGAGAGGATGGATCTTCAGCCCAACACCGATAGACAAGTTTACGAAGCTCCTTTGAACAAGCGTCTTCCGGTATTTTGGGTCGGAAAGGCGGGTCTTCTCCATCACGAACTTTGTCCACGATATCTGAAGAAGAAACGTATTATTCTCATAACAAAAAAACCTCAGAGATTATTAGACAATCCCAGGATAACCCATAGTAAGTGTATTTTGTAATATGAAATTAATGATTCTGGGTTCTGAGTTCAAGGCCTACGTGCACTTTTATGGTATAAATCGGAACAGACCAATTTGTAGATTTTCCATTATTTTCTACACATAACTAGACCTGTTCAGCATCTGGAAACCCCTCAGATGCTTCAACGATCACTTTTATCCCAAATCTATAAATATATCGAATTCAATATATATTTTAACGATGGTTTCCATGGTAACCTGATATGAAATCGTACCAGTTATGCACTGTTTTGATTTTAATGATAACTCAGACATGCCTGCGAATCATCAGCAATACAATATGATATTTTTAATCCAGATATTGATAAATAAAAAAGATAAGATAACATAACATAACATTTTACTTAACATCAACTATTAAAATAACAATAAATGTTAGCCATTGGCTAAATATTTGTCGATTAAATAAAACAATAGATATAACAATGTGTAGGGACAGTTAAAACATAGCCAATAATTATATTCAAATCACTTAGATCATGTAAAATTACCAAACTATCATAACTTAAAAGCACAGAGGCTGCAACAAGATTTAGGACCAAGTCAGGAAAGTAACATAAATTTAAACTTTCTAACATCACATTCAAAAATGTTCAATTCACTGGGTAGCAGGTTCAAGAGGTGAGCACCATAGTAGTTCAAATACATCACGTTTAGCACTTTCTTTTAAGTAATAAAGAAAAATAATTTTAGCTTTTAACCCACATGTATGAGCCATTCATCCGCCATTACCCATTGATGTGCATGAAACGGCTAATTACCTATTATGATGATAATTAAGCATGTCTTGGAAGCTTAGTTCTCCTGTGCATCTCTTTGGTTGGCTAACATCATTGATGTTCTTTCAATAACATATTTAATTGGCTACTAATTAGAAACCTAATTATAGAAAAAGACAATTGCTGATCAATATTGATGTGAAGAGGCATTTCAGAGAAAATACTAGGAGAGTGGTAGGTGGTATGGATTGCATGCAATCCTCTTACAAGTATGGTGAAGTTCAAGTGTGTAAAATGCAACATAAATCTGAGAGGGTTAAGCAGGGGGCTTCTTGAAATTTGGCTGATTTGACATGGCATGAGTCTGCCTTCTTCTTTTATCACTCAATTTGCTTTTCAGTGCAAGATTGGTGTTGCCATTTCATTCAACTTACTTAATATAAGAAATGAAAGAAACAAAAACCTAAGGCATCAAATATACATTATAATTCACAAGACTTACTGCTGCTTGGGGATCCCTTGCTTTAACCAATCAGAATCTGGAGCGTGAAGCTCTACAACCAATTGTGCCATTCTGACACTGGCGAATCCAGGGGGGGGGGGGGGCATGGTCCATGCCATCCCCCCCCCCCCCCGTACCAGCCTGAATTTCCATAGTGGTTCATTACATAGTGACCCAGAGACACTTTAATAGTCATGCTCCCCCCCCCCCCCCCGGAGAGGCCAGGCTGGATCCGCCAGTGCATTCTGATCATCATGACTTTCATTAATAACAATAATTGAAACTCCATCACTATTCACTCACAATGATGATGTCACAATCCAAAAGTGCTAACTGGTTGACAAGGTAGGGGCGCTATGGTATTGAGTGACAGTGCACAGAGTGTGCTGAACAAGCTGACGTTCAATTCCTTCAATTACAATGTCCTCTCTATGCTTTACTCTGTGATGTTGTCTATCACGTAAACGTCATCTCCTCTTGTCTCATCTTCTCATGTCATGTAAATATTGTGCACGCATCTCAGTGCACTAAGTTTAGTACCATAGAACTCGCATAAGTGGGGTTTGTACAATATGTAGTTGATCTAAACCCCTTTGCACCCTTATGTCTGCATATCACAACATCATATTCAAAAGATCTGCATTAGAACCCTTCCAGTTATTTACACTTGAAAGATGGAGTGGACTCCAAATCTTCTAATCTTTTGGACTGCTACTGCAGACATGCCTGGTCTTGTGGCAATCAGTGATGTTTACTCAGTAATCCTGAATGCCATTAAAAGCCACACTGATCCACATTGAATGTAGCAACAGAACTTTGAGAGTCCTAATGGCTATTGACAAACGAACAAATGTGACCTTCAAAAGTTGAAAAATTTTCATTGTAAACATTCTCTTCCTGGGTGTGGCTGTGTTAAAGGAGGAATTGCACGTTTGAAAATGGCTCAAGACACTTCTAAAATTTTGCTACAAAGTTAAGTCACTCTTGTCTGTTGACTTCTTAATGTCTGAATGAATTTGTCATGGTGGGATGATAATTTATAACTTGTAGGATGATATTTATAACTTGTAGGATGATATTTATAACTTGTAGGATGATAATTTATAACTTCTAGGATGATAATTTGTAACTTCTAGGATGATAATTTATAACTTGTAGGATGATAATTTATAACTTGTAAGATGATAATTTACAACTTCTAGGATGATAATTAACAACTTCTAGGATGATAATTTATAACTTGTAGGATGATAATTTATAACTTGTAGGATGATAATTTATAACTTGCAGGATGATAATTTATAACTTACAGGGTCTTAATGTGTTGTCATCTATTAATATATAACCGGAGAAGGAGGGCTATGAGGGATATAAATAATGTATACTTCATTTAAAATATTTACTCATTGGCTTGATTGTTTGATTAGTTTAGGCTCTTATTATGCAAGAAAATCACTATTTGCACTCATGAGGAAGTTAACTAACATTTACGTTGGTTATAATAAACCTTGGGAGTCATTAATTTGAACCCAAAGACCAATAATTATACAGACTATTAAAAACAAAATGCTTAGAATTAGGTTTAATAAATAGAATAATGCGATCTTATAGTACCAAAACTACAAAATAAAGGCTACAGTATGCTTAAAATATTAGAAAAAAGTAGTATAGATCAAAAGGAAACAAGGCAGGATACATAGACAAGACAAGACAAGATAAGATAAGGTATAAATTTATCTAAAATCGACATGTTTAAAACGGTGAACATTAGCTGAAAGCTATTAGTCGATTAAATCAAACAAATATAACAATACAAGAACAAATAGTAAAATGGCGATAAAAGATGTGTACAGTAAAATCATTACATATTAAAAGAACATGACACAAGGAATAGGTTATTTCTCTCACCTTTGGCAGTAAGAGTGATGGAGGCCATTTCATAAGGTCCTCCTCGGACGCTGATTTCTTCCAGGATTATCGCAAAGCTGTAGATGTCTGCCTTCGTCGAACCGGTTTCTAGTTTCGTTGACCGGAGTAGTTCCGGCGCACTGTACACGAGATCTGACAACAAAGGGTCAACGTTCAGTATAAGTCATTTCAAATTAGCCACACTATCATAATTTCAGTAATGCTTTGTTAAACCTTTTCCTGATTATGGTTTACCCTCCCCTAGCAATCTGATGTTCGCTTAGGCGCTCTTGTTTATGATCTGACATTTTTTGTGAGCATTCATATTGATATCATTCAGTGAATTTCTTATCGTGTAACATGTGGCATGAAATGATAACATATGTGATTTCCAGTTAATAGAAAATATGGCAGGCTCAGATTAACACCCCTTTTAGAGACATTGGTAGTGATTTTGTACATACAGTTAACAGACCTTCTACGTGTATTTCGTAAAGTGGCGTTCTCACTGTCACGAGTAGGGATGGCGAGTGAGCGCGGATGAAGAAATATTTTTACTCTTGCTTATCCTTGTTCATACATAATTCACTCGCCAAGCATTGTACGGATACTCGTGCTATTCCGTAGATTAAAAGAGGCATGAGTGAGCACGTATAGTCCATCTTTGATGTCTGTGGTCACTCGTCTCTCTTACTCGTGATAGTGTGAACGGGGCTTTATAAGATCCCAATGGTGCACAGCAAACGACAGTGTTTTCAGCTGAGCCATATTTAATAAAGGCATACCACAGAGAGTTAGGAAGTGTTGGATAATTCAATGGGAATTCTATCATAGGCTTTATATAATAATATATATATATATATATATATATATATATATATATATATATATATATATATATATATATATATATATATATATATATCTTTATTAAATACACATGTATCAAATCATGGTATATCAAATTATACAGAGGTTATACAGTAGTTGCAATAAAATTACACAGTTAAAAGATAATTGAAGAAAGCATTCCTTTCCAATTCATCAAAAACAGAGTCCATCAGTTCATTAATTGCAGCAATTGCACAATTGTCTTGAGATCACTGAAATGAGTGAATGAAAAAGATCTTTTTTGCAATACTAATTCCACAGACAAAGCATCAATCATTTTAGACCTTATATATGATAAGTTCTCTCCAATCAATGTGCTGGATAATGCAGTGCCTCGATCAGCTATGAATTTAACTCGCTTATTTAAACCGTTACACATATTCTTGAGCATGGATGTGAATCGCACACATATTTGTTCTTCAGAGTTTCTGCATGTCATCAGAATAGGAGACTTTTTCGCAGCTCACAGTTCTATTTCCGTCCCTGAGGAAAACTGAATCAATGTTAGTTGCCACACCCTTTATTTTATTGTTGAAAACAAAAACTTATTTTGAAGTTACTTTTCAAATTTCAAAGAATAGCTTCAAACTTTTGACACTACATTAAGGTGCCTTACTGCAAAGATAAAATGCTCATTATTCATTGTTAACTGTCAGGGGCGGGGGCCTAGCTCAGAGGTAGCGCTCTGGGCTTCCAACAGCCGGGTCCTGGGTTCCATTCCCGGTCGAGCCTACGGTGTGTAAGTTGGATGGCTGTTTCCTCCTTCGTCTCATTGCCATGGTCTCTGCCTGTCCTAATTAGCCCAACTGGTGCAGAAATACAGGACGTAAAGCCCTAATCACACACACACACACTCATTGACAACTGTCAGTACCCACTGAGAAATGATTTAGGAGGAAAGACTGCATCATAATGTGTATTTATCCAAGATATAATATTGCATTCTGGCCTTTGGATAATATGCTGCCTGCACAAGCTGGATATCATAAGAGGGTTGGCAATATGCAACATTGTATTCATTTTATTAATGCTACTGCTCTGAGGTTTATTCAGTTGACATGACCAGCTGCCAGAGGTAGATGTAATGATGAGATGGGGCTGTGTTACACATTTACCCTCTTGGTGGTCTTTACTTGCCCCAGCATCATCAACAAAAAAGGAATGTCAATATAAGGCCTCCCCCCCCCCACATTCAAATGTGGTATTTATTTTTGGGTGATCACAGGATATTTTCACATTTCCTTTGAACTGGCGTAACTGCTTGATCATTATGACAGTGATTTATAGGAAAAGATGATTGTATAACATATTGGGAATTGCAAAGTTTAAATTTTTGTTTTGTGTAAGCTTATCATATTCTATCTTTTATCTCTGACTTACCTGTTTTAGCAGGATGATAATCTCATCAATAATTCACACTAATTTCTCCTATTTCTTTTCTAGTCATTTTGAGTAAATTAAAAAGAAAATGTTTTTATTTCATGTTAGGTTGTCAGTAACAACCTAAATTTTTTTTCTTATTAGAACCATTTCACTTAACTACTATACTTATTATTGTTTTCTTAATACATGGCCAAATGTGCCACATGCGTTTTCCATGAGAAGAATAAACGCATGGAAAACGCAGGGTTTTTAGCTAATTATAATAAGGAAAAAACCATGCGTTTTCCTTGTGTTTATCCAAATGCATGGAAAACGCACAGAGCACATTTGGCCATGTATACACCTGTATTACAGCTGTATATGAACTAAACTTACACATACTCTAATTTTAAAATATATATTCAGAAGGCCTGTGTGGCGATATTAGATTTCCAATGATAATTCATTTGTGCATTTGTTTAAAATGTTGTTAAAAGAGGTACCATGAGCAGACAACGCGTAATCAGAACGCGGACAGCTTTAGTAAAATTACGGTTGGGAAGTCACGGCCTAATACACTCACACAATTTCCCACTTTTTTAAGGCCAAAAAAGTTTATCATTTCAGTGCAGATAATACTGGTAAAAAAACCTTTGTAATAAAATGAGTAATTTTGAGATTAATTCTATTATCATAAACAATTCAATTATGTTTGGTCTTTTTTTTATAATTTCTTGGCAAAACAATGGCTTGGTTTTTTTAATTTTCTTACTAAAAACCAATTTTTCTTGCGCCTCAATATTCTGAATTAATTTAGGTTGTAATTACTTTGATAGCCGCTGCAATCGGAGACATCCTTCTCCAGGCTGCTCATGAAGGTCTCCAGTCCGAAATCGGTCAGTTTCAACACGAAGCGACTGTCTATTACACAGTTCGAGGATCTCAGCCGGCCATGGTATCCAACATCGGAGTGATGAATATAATGCAGTCCCTGGGGGAAAAAGTAAAGAATTAGATGAAAAAACGTCACCATTTGAAGTATATATATAATCCAGTTAGTTGTCACAGGCATGTTTAGCTATACTACAGTAGTAACATATCAAAATATAGAATTTGAGACAGGTAAGAACATTTTAGATAATATATAATTTCATTGACAACGAAATGTCAATATTGACATGTGTGTCAAAATATTGGTAAAAAAACTTTCTAATAAATGATTAATTTTGAGTTATGTATTTGAGTTCTGCTGTGGAATGCCTTTGGAGGAAAAGGTGAACAAAACAATAAAGTTTTTGCAGAAAGATTGCCTTTTATTCCAATGATCATACTTACTGAAACAATATCTTCAATGAGTGATGTTTTGAAAACGGTGTCCAAAGTAAGACTGTCATTGGCCAAAACATCCTGAAGAAAATTATCAAGTTATCATAATTTATTGTGCTACATTTTGAGTATAAGCTGTGATATTGGTTGTGATCTCAAATATTTATAACAGAGCAGAGCATGAGGCAGAGGTGGCAAACAATAGTAGCTTTGAATATCTCCTACCAACCTTTGACTGTTTTTAAAACACAGTAATCAACATTTTAGGTTAATCCCTTTGTTGGTCAAAACTCACCACTGGTTGAGCAATTGAACAGCTTTTGATCTACGTCCCATGAGCACTTTATTTAGTTATTTTCGGTGCTTGCCCAACTCACTGTTTAAATACCATTTATTTTTGCTATGAGTTTTAGCATAAGTATTTGTCTTGTGTTGGTCTAACCCTAATGTTGTAGGGTAGCTCGTTATCTTTAATTACATAAGAATATGGATTAAGTCTAATTTTAAATATAAGTAAAAGATTAACAAATGTTCTCTAATGTATAAGGAAAATGTTACCTAATTTATGTAAGATATTGGCTAACTTTGTGTGGGTGTCCACAAGAGCAATATCTTTGTGTATATGTTTTGATATATGTATGCTGCCAATAAAAGGCATTTTCTATCCACGCTATCATGTGTGTCTGCCTTCATTATTTTGGGTTAACTACTAATAAGCTAGGCACTCTAAGGCAATAACACTGTCCTATTATTTGTACTATTTTTATGGAGTTCGCTTCGTCTGATTTCAGCCTCTGGCTACGGTAGGTAGGTAGGTAGTGTTATTGTTTAATTTTTTTTGTTTTAATTTTACAACTACTGGAATTATTGACAACCATTATTTTCCAAAGATTATACTTGTAAAACAATGGCATGACATATCATCACTCGGTAAAATAGACTGTTGCAACTTTAATCAAAAGATATACCTGCAGGCTGCCTTTGGGGCAATACTCATGAAGCAGAGTTGGGGTGTCACCATCCAATATGGCGCCTACGAACCTGGTGATATTCGCGTGGTGTAGAGCTCTTCTCTATGAATAAAACAATCAAAAATAACAGAAAGAATCACCACACATTGAGCTTCCTACAGTTCTTGCTTTTGTATAAGTACAGTTATACAAGGCAGTGCAAATAAATAATATATTTTGTCATGACCTCAAGATATAAACAACTATTTCATACTCACCGCCTTAATCTCAAACAAGAGAGCCCTAGAAGTGTTGGTCAATTTCAGGTCATTTATTCGTCTCAAAGCCACCGTTTGACCCTGTAACATAACAATGCTGATTTATAAAGATTGACCATTCCAATTTGGTAATGGAGACATCAAAGTGAGCCAGTAATTCCCTTTTACCTGGTAAGTCCCCACTTCAGTGAACATCTGACCTTTGTTGCCACTTGCTGAAGATTTGTCATGAGATGAATTGTCTCCGCTGATCTGGAAAAGTACAAAATGATTCTGGTACTAAGTTGTTGTTGATATGGCAGACTGAGTATGTCGCACAGTTTTTAGAGTAATGTAATCACACAAAACCCAGTGATCATGAAACAGGAAACCCAGATAGCATGACAGACCAGGTTAACATCATTCCAATGTTACTATAACAGTAATTACAAATAGGGCGGTGCAGGGGCCTAGCTCAGAGGTAGCGCACTGGGCTTCCAACCACTGGATCCCGGGTTCAATTCCTGGTCGTGCTAATTTGGATAGCATCCTTCATCTCATTGCTATGGTGCTTGCCTGTCCTAATTAGCTCATCAGGTGCAGAAATACAGGACATAAAGCCCTAATCCATCCACCCACGCATAGCATTGATGTCATGCAAATGCGGCATGTTACATTTGTATTTGGGAAATTCCTTCCTCAATATTTGTTGCAACTTCAACTTATCTGTTAGATGCCACTATGAATATGTTCTGAGGTTTTAATCATGTTACCGGTCAGTTCGATGTGTTCATGGAACTTTATGCAATTTGGTTAGTTTGTTTCATTAATTAAAAATGGGAAAGACCTTGACATCGGAAGACGAAAGGGGATGGGATTGGAAAGGGGAGAGAAGTAAGAATGTAAATTACAGTGAAAGGAATTGAAAGTGTGTGACAGATTGAACTAGTCCAAAAAGAATCACCTACGAAAGAAATTATGTATTTACCTGAGCGTCTCATTAATAATATCTAAAATTTACACTATCTATGTCTATTCTCTATAATATGACCTCTATTTATATTTATATTGATAATGTATTCATTTACAAGAGATGATTACCATATTTTTACCTTAAATTTCTCTGTGCTCTATTTTGCAGTAAAAAATTTAAATATGTTATGTGAAGTCATCAAATGGCAGGGAGTATCGATGATCTCTTTTTCACTACATTAGTTGAAGAATTTCATAATTTTGGGTTTTACATGTGTTGCCATGGGAACAAAATTAAATGGCTACTTACCACACTACTTCTCATGCTGACCATGGACGTCATGCCCTGAGTTCGAACCTTTGTCACTTCACTCGAGCTGATTATCCATGACATGTCCTTCAGCTCAGCTTCCAGCTTGTATCGCCTGGAAATCAATCAATCACCAATCAGTCAGTCAACCAAGCAATCAGTCAGTCAGTCAGTCCACCAGTCAGTCAGACAGTAAATCAATTAATTAATCGGGCAATCAGTCAATCAGCTAAGCAATCAGTTAACCAATAAACAATCAATCAATCATAAAATAATTTCTCAACCAATAATTACCCAATCAAATAGTCAATCAATCATTTAGAAAGTCAATTAGTCAATGAATCAGTCAATGAGTGTTGACAAACATGAAAAAATCTCCAGTGAAGGTTGTAGGTTCAAAGTCAGAATGACATTTATTCACCCAAAACACAAAAGCCTGGATGCCATTTGCATCGGTGATAAATGCTATGTAAGATTACTACAGAACTTGGCAAATAAAAAAAACCAGTGCTGCCAGTGATTGAAAGAGGAAATTGCAATAAGAGGTTTGGTGTGTAATTACAAGCCTCTATTAATAGATATCCATCAGATATTTCTCATTATCTACACATTGCATTTCCTTTGTTGTATATTCCTAGAAATAGATATCGTCCTTATGCTATAATACAGGAGACTGACCATTAAGACCACCCAGAGCTAGAGGCTGTGGGTGGGTGGATTAGGGCTTTACGTCCTGAACTTCTGCCTTATGGGCTAATTAGGACAGGCAGTGACCATGGCAATGAGATGGAGGATGAAACAGCCATCCAACTTAGGCTCGATCGGGGAATTGAACCCGGGACCCAGTGGTTGGAAGACCAGTGCGCTGCCACTAAGCTAGGCTACCACCCCCGGCCAGAGGTAATGGCTTTATTGATGAAATGGTAAGTTAAAGTTCAAATGTACCTATTAATTGTAAGGTGGTCATACATGTTGTTCATACACTGGGTAAAGCTTATGAAATAATAAAACCTTTCCACATGAAATTTGAGCACACTAGGAATTTTCATTTGCCATGATGGCTGGCACAAGTTAACTAATATAAACTTGATTAGTTAAAGGTGCCCTAGTATGAAATTTGCACTTTCTTAGCTTTGTGGTTTATGTAAAAGAATATCACCTAAAATAAACATTTCCAGAATCCTAGGTTAATTGGTTAAGGTTGAGCCCTAAAAACCTGACTTTAAAGTTGACATTCTAAAGTCAGAATTACTGTAGTTGAAGAAGTGGCTCATTACATATGCATGAAATCACTGTAGGAACTAATTGCCCTGACCAGGGGTCAAGTGCCAGAGTTCACTGAGGTGTGACCAAGATGCAAGTATGCTGCAATCCAGCATCACAGCTCACCTGTTGTTTATTGGCTGGCTACTGCTAAATGGAGTCTTGGGATATCCTGATGTGACATCACTGGCTCACTAGAGGGCACTGTGGCATGACCAAAACTTTAAGCAGAAGATTCACTCTAAGTTTGCAGTTTTTAGTGTGTAAAATCACTTAGCTGCCAGTGAAAATTTGTTAACACAATATAACTTCCAACACTTTGATAAAATAAATAAATCCATTTTAGGGCACCTTTAAAGTAAAGATTATAAAGATTACCAGTCTACACAGAAATATGAAAAACTGCATACTACTGACTATCAGATCTACAGTTTTCCTGAATATTTAACAAAACACCATACGTACCTGTAAGCCAGGAATCCCACCACACCGATCAAGATTACAGAACAGAGGATGGCCACAAGGGCAATGATAACCGGCGAAACAGGTTCTGAAACAGGAATTATGTATATGTAATATGGCTGCAAATAAAAATCAATGTCTGTCTGTCTGGCATTGTTTGCTAGATATCTATATCCATCCTGTTAAATGTCCTAGCGGGGGATCTAATTTTATCCTATTTATCTGGTAATTGTTTTCCTAGATACAGCAGATCTACGAAGAACGAAAAGATTGACAGCACAAGATTTGGACAGCACCAGAATAACCACACACCAAAATAAAATCAGGATAGATAGATAGATAGATAGGTAGATAGATAGGTAGATAGATAGATAGATAGATAGATAGATAGATAGATAGATAGATAGATAGGTAGGTAGGTAGGTAGGTAGGTAGGTAGGTAGGTAGATAGATATGGGAAGTACAGCCTAAGGCAAGTGCTTTCCACTATCCAGGGTTGATTGAAGCGGTGAAGGAGAGGAGGATCTTTTTTACTTGCCTCAGCATAGACACTGAGTACAAGGGACCCCCAATTTAATGTCTCATCCGAACGACATGCAGCTGGGATGATGCTCATGAAGTGTGCCTGGGCCTGGGATTGCACCCGGGTCCTTCAGAGGAGCAGGCGAGCATCTTACCACTAGACCACCCAGCACAAACTTTTACGCAATACCAGGTATCATAAAAGGCTGTGTCATCTATGTATAATCTCAAGTCGATTAGATTTACAAAACTTTTATGTTGTATTGCAAATGTAGAAGTTGAACCAACAGTACTGGGTGTCAAAGAAACTGGCAATATGATAATATAATAATAGACAAGAAAGGCATTCGGATTTCCTGTCTTAATGCATTGACAAAGGTCATGGAAACACAACACGTAGGTCATAGAAACACAACACGTAATTGCTACGCTTGGCCTAAGTAACTTTTGTATGGAGTGGAGCAATAGACACGATACAAAACTATTACAATGAAACTCCTGTGTTTATGCTGGGTTATTCATTCAGTTTTGCTCATTTTGGATACTATGCATTGATAATTCCATAGATCTTTCAATTAAGAGATGCAATTTTGAAGAATCTACAACAACAAAAAAGCCATAATAATGAAACATTCACTTTTTTGCAGCTTCTGCTTTCCCATTACCTATGTAACGCACCAAAAATTTTTTTACTTTTTTCTAAAAACTTTCTAAAGTATATATTACATGATATGTACAGCCAACTATGATGATATGACAGATTTAGTCGACATAAGACCAACGTTTTCTGACCTTGGCAAATTCTGGGCTGGTATCCAGCTGATCTGGCATGTTGTGTGGGTAAAGCTGCACTGTAAAGAGTTTCCGTAGTATTCTTGCAATTCTATCATAATTTTTTACAGCAAAATACTGTAAATTTGGTACACAGCTCGCTATCGTAAATTTTTTATGGCAAGATTCCGCAAATCTATCCAACGGCATTATACTATAAATTTTACAGCTGAGGTAAAGAAAATGGCAGTGACCACAATTTACCTTACAGCATTTCACCGTAAATTCCATGGAAAGATACCGTAAAATGACTACACAATGATACAGTAAATCTCATGTATGATACCGTAAAATGTACTGTAGATACCCAACATTTGCTTATTATAAGGGCTCATTCACAGTATTTTATGGTTAAGTGCCGTTTTTAGTATTTCATAGTAAGCAATCATCACAATATGATAGGTGCCATTGTGCAAACACTTGCCGGCAAGATTAATTATTAAATTAAGTTCCAAATGAGTGTGTCACTTAGGCCAAGCTTAGCAATTACGTGTTGTGTTTCCATGACCTACGTGTTGTGTTTCCATGACCTTTGTCAATGCATTAAGATAGGAAATCCGAATGCCTTTCTTGTCTATTATTATATTATCATATTGCCAGTTTCTTTGACACCCAGTACTGTTGGTTCAACTTATACATTTGCAATACAACATAGATGATTGAGCCTTTTATGATACCTGGTATTCACGTCATTCAAAGATGACATGTCCAGTCGCCAGACTTTTGCTCGACATCTATCATCAAGGTCACTGTTGTGTATACAGTAAACTTTTTCATAACTAAATAGATTCATAAACTTCTGTAACCAGGTACGCACTACAGCTCTTAACGCCTTTATTGCATGTACTGATGGGAATGGCACTCAGGTGATGATTTACTTTCAATGTTTGTTTTTTTTTGGTTATTTGACTTTTATAATCAATCATTACTTGAAATAAATCCAATACCAATCCACCATTTGTGTAATG